>JAPWDM010000012.1:12166332-12774903 GCA_035578155.1 Brachynemurus nebulosus | reverse complement strand
CACTGCGTTTCAAAAAAAAAAAAGAAAAATTAAGTACCCACTTTAATTTTTCCTGTTTATTCATTCATACACATCACTCAATAAGAATATATGCGTAGGTATTTTTTTTCAATCACGTACTGTTTTTTAGGTACGATAATTAATAGATATAACTATTAGTAAAAAAATTAAAAAGTAGAGCTTCAGTATACACATTATTTTATTTAGTAATGAAAAATTATTATAATTTATTTAAACTATAATTCGAGTAAAACCCACAACAAAACTTGTCATTAAAATATTTTCACACTAGTGGTGGAGAACTATCGATAGCACTATCGATAACTATCGATAGTTTTGACTATCGAAAACTATCGATATTTTTTTTTTACTATCGATAGTTTTCGATACTTTTTTTTCAGTCATTTCGTTTATTTATAAATACTAAAGATAATAAAAATTTCGTAGAAATTATAGCCAGAGATATAAAAACAACCATTTTAAGGGAATTTCCGGGCAAAAAGGAATAATTCCGCCCCGGCGTAAAACCGGCGACCTTTTTTTTCTTTTTTTTGCTCGCCGGCTATCTAAATGCCGCTCAACTTGGGTATCAAAAACTATCGATAAACTATCGATAACTATCGATAGTTTCACGACTATCGTAACTATCGATAGTCGGGACTATCGATAGTTCTCCATCACTATTTCACACATTAAAATATAAAATATATAATGAAAAGTACCTACATATTGTACACAAAAAAATAAAAAATATTAAACTTTTTCTTTTATGTTTGAAAGTATCTTCTCGCTTTAAACGCCAACAGTAATCTCCTAACATAGCTGCATCCCAACGACCTTGAAACCGCTCTTCAAGCCTTTTTATATCCTGGTGAAACCGCTCCTCTTGTTCATCATTTACAGCTCCAAGATTTGAAGGAAAAAAAGAGAAATGGGAATGAAGAAAATGAATTTTCAATGATATCCGGCAATCCATCTTTTTGTATGCATTTAACAATTTATTCATTAAGGCTACCTGTACATGATCAGTAATACTGTCAGTATCTAAAAATACTGACATTATTACTAATCGTGTATTGATAATTCTCAAGTATTCGTATATATAATTTCCATATATTATAAAAATAATGGATTCATTATCTTTGTCATTAACACTTTCAGTCCCACGGATTCGGCATCCGAAACCAAACAAAACATCCCCAGAGGCCGACCGCGGTCAATGATTAATTGATTAGTTGGTTACGCATTATGTGTGCGATGTTTACCATCATTCATCACACGGATGTGTTCCTACTCACATAATATGTACATAAATACATACCAACACAAACTACTCTTTTGGTTTCTATGCTTTCTATGTATAAAAAATTTTAAGATAAACAAAAAATACATAAAAAATATAATTTATGTTTTTAAATAAAATTGATTTGAATGTCAGTGCATATGTAGTATGTACGTATGTTTACAGTTTTACACATACATGTTGAACTGTGTTGAATCTATTCAGTGTTTGAATTATTTTATGTATTTGTTTTTTTTTTCTTTTTTAAATATTGCCGGCTTCCGGGGAAGTTTACTATGAAAGTGCTCGGGCCTCATAGTGTTAAATACTGACAGTATTACTGATCGTGTACGGGTAGCCTAGGAGTTCTGCGTTTTCGGATCTGTGATTACCTATCCGTGTGACCAATACATACGCATTTTTCTTTCTCTCAATCGAAGCAGTAGTGTGCTAATATGGACGCAATAAGGATAGTTCAAAAAAAGTTATCGGTGTGTTCTTCAAAAACAAGACGTGATAGAAACAAAAGACAAACACTGCCAATATACTCTAGCTAACAGAAAAACTATAACAGTAATCAGTTTTCCGGGTACCGAAATCGTGTCACGCAGTGTTATTGGAGGACATAATTTGTATACGTACGTATTTTGAAAATAAAGCGAATACCACTTTCTTTCTTTCTTTTAAAATTTTGTAGTTTCTTTTCAAAAAAGTAAAATTTTGTTATCAATATTATATTTTGACAATTTGGAAACGTTACTACGGCTACAATCGGTTACTGCATTGATTACTAGATTACAGAATACTATTAGGTCGGAACTTGGTCGTAACTGCCTGCCTCAATTATACATTTATATAATTAGTCTGTATAATATATGTTCATTGGTCTGTGTTTATATACTTATATAATGTGATGATAAAATGCGTTAAAAATAGTCGGCAGTCATAGTTAAATTTACCGCAAATTAATGTTCAAATTTCGTACTTTTCTTTTTATTCACATTATGCACTTTAATGGACATTTTTCTAAAAACCATAAAAAAAGCCGCATAAAAAAACCACATACAAAAGTCTACACAAAAGCAGGTTTCTAGGTATTGTAGAAGTCATAATACGTACGTATTTTATATTTATTGCCTACATTCTTCAAACACAAATTAATCTTTATAAAAATATCACGCATTGACTTAATGATTTAGTAATTTTAGTATACAATTAAAAATTCTGAAGTGCATTTGAAAGATTTACTTTGTGAAAACCCATATTATTAGAAAATATTAAAATTTTAAGTCTCTTAGTATTAAATAAATAAAGGCAGCATAGGTATAAAAATGAAGCCAAAAAAGTGATGTAAGTGTTGACAAATACGGCGGTTAAACAAGGTTGAATTTAAAAATTTTCTATAGTTACTGATGTTATATCTGTTATAAATATTGTTAGAATATTTATTATCAAATAATCTCAAATTACAACAAAAACCACATACAAATTAAAAAATATTTATTACCATCGACACTTTGCAGATTATAAAAGGTGTTAACCAATATGGCGATTTTGCTTTAAAAAAATACTGTGTATTCCATCTATTGTATATTTGTATGGTACATACATATTCTAATATCAGTGTTTTGAGTTGACTTTTGAGTTTTACTTCAATATCAGGAAGATGTACAACTGAATTTTTTATTTTGGGTAATAATTATTTATAGTGTATAACCACAGTATAAATAAAAGATTATTACCATAGGCAGTAGCGAAACGCACTTTCTATCCTTTTTTGATATAAGTACAAACAATTATGTATGTCCTTTTTTACTTATGTGTTTGTATGTGTTTGTACATGTGAGATTGAGGGTTGATAATGGTCATGTTAAATTATATGAACAACTAAAAGCAACTTTCTTCAAAATGAATTGAGCAAACGCGAAATTGATGGCAGTATTCAACAAGAGAATTTAGATCGTCACGACCTATTAGCACCAACCACTGTCAAAATCGAAAATATTAACTGAATTATTATAAAATATTAATAATTATTTATTATTTAACGTATTTTTAAATAAGCATTCAAATTATAATAATACTTACAAATTTGCATCAAATGGCATTCAGAAAAAACATAATTGAAATTTTGTTTTGAATGATTTAAACAAAATTTAGCAGCACAAGAGTTATCACCAGACATTTTAAGCCACCATAATAATTAAATACATATCAGAAATATCTTACAGATCACAAAACACACTAAAATTACAAGGAAATATCAAAAATAACTGATGACAAGCTTTAAATAAAAAAAATTTAATGATAGTTAAAATTCCACTGCCATCGTTGTTAAAAATTTTAAAAAATTTTAAAATAATTTACATAATTATCAACTGTAAATTTTCACAAAATAATTTGACCTGCAAATTTATTTTTCTAAATTAAATTTACTTTAGTGATGATATTTCCACTGTATTAGTATGCATAATGTTATGCATTATTTAGGTACATAACATGGATAACCCTTTGGAATTTTTGAATTCCAAATGACACTCTTACGTCATCTCGTTTCGTAACTGTTTGTGAAACAAACTATTATTTAAACTGTGGTATAACTTGGTTAATACTTAATAGTCAACGGGGTTATGTATATATGGAACCGGTTTAATTTAGTTTTTTCGTTTAAAGTAGTTCTATTGAAATGTGTAAGTATATGTACAAAGTTGTGAATTATTATGACTAAGATTAGTATTAGAGTGGTGTTGTTACTTTTTTTTCGTACTAGCATGTACTTGATAACCTTGATACCAAAGATAAAATTTAAAGGGGGGTCCAGATATGCCCGTCACCGATTTCGATCAAATTGCGCCTATTAATAGAGCATCATATCAATATAAAAAAATGTATAATACTTAATGTCCACCTCTCAAAAAAAAAAAAAAGAAAAAAAAAATAGGAGATATTTTTATTTAAAGTTTAGAAAAAAATACAGGCAACCTAATATACAAGTTATTAAATGCATTGTTGCATCGTGCTTACTGTAGACCAGCGGTCAGAATAACAAATGTATGTATAGTGGGGTACCGGGATCGATTACCGGCATAAATAATAATATGATTATTTTTAAAATAAAAAGACAATTTTTTTACTTTACTAATACCACTTTATTTAAAGTTTTAATTGTCTGTGACATGTTTCGGCCCGTATGGCCATTGACGAACTGTTCGTCAATGTCTTTTGTCTTTTTATTTTAAAATGGAATACCATAAAGTAACGCTCAAATCTATCAAATGATTATTTATTTTTTTAAATATCGTAAATAAAGAAATCCTTGTAAGATTTTTTAAATTTCTGTTGTTGAGATTCAATAAATCGGAGGGTTGAATTTGACACATAACCTTGAGTAGATAATACTTTTAAACTAAAGTAACATATAAGCCCCTACACCGGAACGCGGTCATATGTCCGAACAGTTTTGACATTTATACATATATTAATGAAGTTATTTCGGAAAGAAACCTCTGATAACAAAAATTATTATTAATAGAATGGTTATTTTTCAATTTAAATTCACCTCGCATTTAATATTTCCTTACTTAATTAAAGAAATACATTTATATCTTAAACAATTTTTGTTGAATTCCTCTATTTTTATTTCGATCGATGCTCATTATTAAAAACAGATGAGTTATAAATTTTAACATTTCCCAGTTAAATTTTCAAGTTAGTATAATAAAAATATACAAATAATTTTTACATATTAGTCCATTTAAGAGATTAGGACAGCTAAATTACCTTTTTATATTGTTTAAATATTATTTGCAGAAGTGTTTTAACATAAGTTCGAAATTTTACTGTATGTATTTGGTTATTAGAATTATTATTAATATGTATTTTATAAACATTTTTAATTTATTTTTGGGCCTAAAACACTAACGTATAGTTTCAGAATTATGTGATCCTGAATATACTTTTACTCTGGAAAGTATAATCAATTGATACATAAAAATTTTGATTTAAATATTTCAAAATTTTTATTATGAATAAATACGGGTAGCCATATTGAATATCGTCTAGATTTATACGCTAACGATTTTACGTATATTAATTTATGATGCGACTCTGTCGTAAATATATATATATGTTTACCGTAAAAACGAGAACGCGTGAATAAGACGTGTTTACTAAATCACCGTAGATCAGACTCAATCGGCAGAGACGGACGAATAGGGATAAAACGAAAAATATTATTCATGAGCTTGGTTTAGAAAACATTAGACGTAAATTCGAACATATACATATATCTTTCTTAAACTATAGTAGAATAATTATTCTTTTGCGTAAGTGACTAAGTTTGAAGTTGAATAAAAAAATATTAAAAAGTCAATTTAAATTCAGGTCTTCAAACAGTGCTATTTTTTGTTATTCTTAAAACTATCTAAAAACTATTTATTTTGGTGCTCTTATTAATAAATTGTTGTTTAATCGAAATTTTAGTTATTTTGAAACATGTGAAGAAAGTTTTTAGTTTTTTTTACTTTTTATTCAGAGGAAATAATGAAGACTTGATATTTGGGTTAAGTTGGAGGTTAACAGGGACGGAGAAGGGATGAATACGGACAGTATATGTATTAATAGGGACGCTATATCAGTATAAAGGGGGGGGGGGATTGGAGACGATTAAAAATGTATTAGAATATTAATAGATTTGAGGGTTACTTTATAGTATTCCATATTTGTTTATTATTTACAATGTATTGGAACATAGAACAGAGTACTTTCAAAGTTATGAAATCATTCGATATTTTGGAGGATCAACACATTCAGTATGATATTTCTATATTTTATAAACTTTACTCTAGTTTTTGTGTTTATTTCTACACAAAATCATGAAGTATAATTAATTACTTCAGTTATGTTATATATCAATTTGAATTTTGATTAGCCCTCCGTATCGGGACTATTCACCCTCTGATCGTCTCTTTTGACTCCAAATTACCATAAAGAATAAATTACATAACTTCTGTTATTTTTTCAAAAACCAGGGATATTTTCAAAAATTTTTGATTACTATAATAAAGTTATCACCCTCGCGTAAATTTTTAATATATTAAGGAATAGGTATTCATAAAAAAAAAAAATATACAAAAAAATACAAAAAGACAGTGTGAAGCCTGAGTTCGTGCATATTCAACCTAATTTACGGTATCTATTTTTATGACTTATTATTTAGAAGTTATAAAAATACGTTATTTTAGAGTCAGTTTTATCGCAGTATTTGTGAATTATAATTATAAAATGTGAATAAAATACATTATTTATCTTTTGTTTAAGAATTTATTTCATAATAGACATTTGTTCCAATAATCGATCCGATATGTGTGCTTTCAGTTTGTAAAAGAAAAAAATTAATAATTCAAAATTTTTGGGTTATATTTTCTTAAAAACATATTCATTGGATTAAAAAAACTTGCTTTTATGCTTATTAAGAAAAAAAATGGGTGTTTAATTTATTTATTAACTTTTATAAGCCAGTTTAATTACACACCTAAAAATAGTGTTCCGGTATAAAGGCTTTTACGTTATTGTATAAATTGTTTTTTAAGTATGTATTATAAATCCAATTACAGACTTACTATGTAAAAAAAATATGATAACTGATAATATTTTTGTAATTACATAAATTTTTTACAAATTATTGGCCTTGAGATGAAATAAAAGCACACCAATCATAACAATTTACTCTCTCACTTGAATGTCCCCCTATCATTAATAAAAGACTGGAAAAAACGTGATGTAAGAATTTATGTATGTGCGTAGTACATATATTCAAATCTTCCAATTTACCGTATAGATCCGTAACTTTACCATAATTTTCGATTCAAATTTGAATAAAATGATGAAATTAATTTAGTTATATTTAACTGTTTTAACTCAGATAATTTCTTTTTAATTCTGAGTTAAAATGTTAAGTTTATAGTTGCCTACGATAAATGTATCCTATACTAACAAAATAATAAATGCGAAAATGTGTCTCTATTTTACGCTTTAACAGCCTAACCAATCAGTTTGAAAATTTGCATATAGCTAAAGCGATGGCGAAGAACATAGGCTACTTTTTATACCCAAAAAACATGTGATTCCCGTGGAAACATTTCAGGGTGGCCACTTTTTCGCAAGATCAAATTTCCCTGAATTTTCCAGGTTTTCCAGACAGTATTTTAGTTTTTTTCTGACTATACTTACATGATAAAACTACGAATAAAAATGTAATTTGTAAGAAATTTAAAAAAAAAAGATTGTTTTGACTTATACCGTGTAAATATATTGACGAGCAAAAAAAAAAAAAACAAGATTTACTGAATGCCTAAATTATATTACGCCGAAGCCTACACGGACCACCGTCCCTTTAGTCTACCTTATATAAAATTATCTCGTTGACCACAGATAATATTATAGAAGTAGAATCTGACGAAAAGATGATAGGTCAAGAAACTGATATTTACTAAAAACAGATCCTTAATATATCCATCCAATCAGGGCCGTACCTAGGTCTTCAGGGGCCCCGCGGCAGAAAATACATTCGGGGCCCCTACGCCGCCCCGGACAAAAACAAAAAATTCCGCCCAAAAAGCGGACTTTTTTTGCTTTCCAGTCGTTTGCTGTCCTAATTTTACAGAAATACCACCCCTAAAATTTGCCAAGAAATTTGGAATTTCTTGATTTTCTTCGAGGCCCACTTTAGCTGGGGGCCCCGGGACAATGCCCCGGCTGCCCCAGTCTAGTTACGGACCTGCATTCAGTCAATCGAAAGTTGTTGTACTTACCTATAAAGCAGCTTCCACATTCTCGCCGAAGTTGGACGAAGTAGTTCCTCGCGAGGTTGGCCGAGGCATAAGAATAGCATTGAAACACCAACCGCGAAGCACAACGAAATGACCCTCTACATTCTCGACTCGTCCAACCTCGGCGAGAATGTGGAAGCTGCTTAATAGATTCTCAAATTGAGCTTATAGAAAACAAATTATTTATATTTAATTGATTTGTATTTAATCACATCTGATAACCGAATAAAAATAAAATAGTATCGCTGTCGTGCATTTGAAGGAGTAATTTTCTTATTAAAAATGCTAAACCTCAAGTTAACTTAATTTTTGCTTATGTTATCAACATAAGTGATTGTAGACGTATCAAATTTTTGTCTCTCTTTACTTTGTGTATTTTCGTATATAAAAGAGATAAAGATAATCGACATAGGGTAAAAGCTCCCTTTGTGGAACGGTATCTAATACTGGAACAGTTTTGACATTTACACATTTATTTCTTTAATTAAGTAAGGAAACTTTAAATGCGAGGTGAATTTAAATTGAAAAACAATCACTCTATTAATAATAATTTTTGTTATCAGACATTTCTTTCAGAAATAACTTCATTAATATGTAAATGTTCATAATTAGATACCGTTCCACAAAGGGGGCTTTTACCCTAATACCTATTTTAAATTTCCTAAAAAAGAACAAAAATATAATATAGGCATATTTTTAACAATGTATTGCTAAAGCTGAAATTTATTTGTTGAAATTCGATAACGGTTAAATATTTGAATTTCAATTGTTACACTCTGTTTTTTAGCGAATTTCCAGAAAGAATTCTGGAAATTCAGCTATTATGGTGTAAGCCATAGTCGAAGTTTAGCCCGAAAATATGGCAGAAATTTGTTTTGAGGTCCCTAGAGCCCAAAAATAACATTCACTAAAATTATATATATATATATATATATATATATATATATATATATATATATATATATATGTATATATGTATTTATGTATTTATGTATCAGCACGATAGCTCTTCAGGAAAAACTGCTAGTTTTACGAAATTTGGTGACAACGTTGGAAGTCCAAAAATCTTGGATGAGTTCTTCAGCCAAAAACGTCGGAGCTCAGGAACATGGTTTTTTGAGCATTTTTCGTGAAAATGAGTTTTTGGCCAAAATTTGCTATAATTTAAAAGTTTTTGCCACATTTTTTTACATCATTGCGAAGACGGGAAAAAATCACATAAAAAAGGTTTTTAAACTTTTATTCTACGTTTGCTAGTTTTTGAGAAAATAAGAAAAAAAAAGTCAATTTATTTTCTATAATTTTAGTGTGTTTACAACTATCTTATATGTGTATAATCATATAATGTGTATGTATGTATGTATATAACTGCAAGAGTGAGATATACGTATGTGGATATACATACCTACTCATATTGGTTAAAAGATGTCCTCTGCATCTGAATGTATTGATGAAACAAAATCTTTATAGGATGAATGTACCAAAAGTTGGTCAGTAAAGCCTTTTGGTACTTTTAAAATACAAAATCAATTATTATATAAACAACTATATATTTCAATTAATAGAGGATCTACGGATTACTTATCAATTTCATTGTAGAATCGTTTCCAGGTAGTTCAATTCAAGTGAAATCTTAAAATAAGTAATTAAATTATAAGACTGATTAATAAACCTGTTTACTTTTTCCCTAAATCGGTCACATGTGTCACGTTGCTAGTTTTGGATATTTTTGACCTTAAGATTGACCTACGCTAAAAAAGTTAACGTTTATTAGTTGCATAAGATGAATACTAACATGAGTAGGTACTACTAATTGATGGCAATCAATAAAAAATAATTTAATTTCTTTGAAAGAATTGGTTTAATTTTTGCCGTAAAAAGTGAACAATCCTCAAATAAAATATTGATCTGGAGACGAAAAATACTTTCTAGACGTATTTAATGTTAATAATATAAATCTACAAAATTATTCATAATAATCTGAAAAAGCCGAAATAAACCAGTTAGTGCTTATAATGTATCAAATTGAGGATTCTTTTAATAAAATCATCTGCTTTCAGACATGTACACATTTATAGAAAATAAATTTCTTATTTATAAGTTCTTTTAAACCGAAGTTCTCAATTTTTATGGACTAATATCCTTTGGAAACTAGTCCATAAAAATAGGGAACTTCGGTTTAAAAAACATATACGTAATTGTATTATCGTAAGAAACTTAATATAAAGTTTATAAATTTATTATTATTTAAAGAAAAAATATAGATCCAGTTTAGGTACGTCTACCCCATAGGCTAAGAAACACTACTAGATATTTTGTTTAAATGCAGTATTTCATATTTGTGTCATTGATGATAGATTGATAGGTATATTGGTATGGAACCAATTTAACGCCTTATATAGTACAAAATGTATATATACGTATATCTATGTGTGTGAATGTATTTGTACCTCTAATATACATATTTTTCAAATAAGTACATAACTGTTGACAGTTTTAGCGAATGGAATTCAGCTATTACAGCCACTGTCATGACGCGACTGAGCCCGGGACTATGGCAGAAATTTGTTTTGAGGTCCCTAGAAACCGAAAAAAATAGTCACTAAAATTTATATATATATATATATATATATATATATATATATATATATATATATATATATATATATGTGTGTGTGTGTGTGTGTCCGCGCGATAATTCTCAAACGAAATGTCTTACGTTTATGAAATTTGGTGAAAATATTGGAAGTCCAAAACCGTTAGACGATGCCTGGAACATGTCTTTTTTAGCAATTTTCATGAAAAAAATTAACTTTTTGCCAAAATTTCCTCTTATTCAAAAATTTTTGTAAAAATTTGTTACACTATTGGAAAGGGGAGAAAAAATCACATAAAAAAGGTCTTCAAACTATTATGCTATGTCAACTAGTTTCCAAGAAAAACTAACTTTTATAAACGGAAATTCGCTATGTTATGCAGGATGCTGCGACAGGGGTATATTATCAATATTGCGTTTTATTGTTTAGATTTAAATAAAACAATTGACTGTCCTTTTTTTTCAGAAGTGGCTCAATAATAAATGAGCAGCAATGGTAGGAGAGTTGATTCGACAGTAGTAAGGAGTTTGTTTTTATTTTAAATTTTTTATGGAAACTATCTTGAGAGATAGACAGTGGTGGACTATGTAGGTAGTTTCAATACTGACGCATAAATGAGGTGCTCAGAACTATAGTGGTGTAAGTTAAAATATGTTGTTTTAAGTTATTTAACGTTAAAGTTTGAGTGAAGCATAGTAAGTACATATATGGAATTATAATAGAGTGAATGCGGGAGAGATACCGTACATTTAATTGGAAATTTGGTACACAATAAATGTAAACATTGTTCTTTAAAATTATTTATAAATAATTTGAAATTTTGAGTCATAAAGGATTCATAATTAACATTTTTGTAGAGCCTGCAAAGCGACGTCTCTCCCACACCTATGGGAGAGGTGCCGCATCAAAGAAGGTGAGACGCCGCATAGTTCATATTAAAAATTTTGCATTTTACACACATCTCCATACATGATGCATGCCATATGTAACCATTTTTGGCACATTATACATCTTAACCAGTTAACTTTTTTTTTTGTTTCTGAGTACCTTTCAAAACATTCAATACACAGGCAATCATCAGTATTTTTGTTATCTTCACTAATATGAGGGCTCTTCCTGATCCATTAATAGATCTTTTATACTTAGGTACGTGGCATAATCTACAGTCCAAAAAAAAAAAAATTGCATAATTAAGGTATATAAGTCTATGTTTTTAACATGTAATATGATGCGGCATCTATACCAACTTTAAATGCGACATCTCTCCTTCTTGTTGGGATAGATGCCGCATGTTATTATAGCAAGCATATGCGGAATTCTAACCTAAAATTTTATACAGTACTTTTAAAATATAAGTACCAATATTAATAACAAAACTCATTTTCATTAAAACAATGAAATATACATTCTTAAATTCTAATGAATTAAATGCTTGATAAAACATTATGTTGAAAAACTTACTTTTCAATAATAAAAAGTGGGATAATTACTAAACTAATGGACTAATCATAAATGTTACCATATACAGCTTAAATAAGTAACTTATTTTAAACATATAATCCATTAATAGCCTTATCTATCAATCAACGGACGAACTATGGCTACTGCGGCATCTCTCCCGTACTTACCCTAAAATAAAGGTCTCTACCGCCTACGACAAAGTCATAAGTAATGATTTTGTCGTTTTGGCATTGAATAAAATTCGGGTTAAATAACAATAATTTCACAATATCTGCGACCTTGAAAAAATTAACTTTGCCCCTCAAGTCCCTCAAATGTCGATTTCAATCATTTTGACCAATGTAAATTAATTTTTGTTCTCAGATCAGTAATTTGACTACAAGATGTATATTTCCAACTTCTAATTCGATTCCAGCTGATTTAAATTTTTGAACGGAAAACTTTTATAGCCAGAGTAACTCTACACGAGCGTGTATGAAAACGGTAATACTTTGACTATAATAAAATTTCCTGATAATACATACTAAAGATATGGTAGCATGTTACTGCCCAGAAATCTTACTTTTAATGAATTTTTTCTTTAATAATAATAAAAATAAATATACATTTTTCATACTAAGAGCATTCTTATACGATTAAATTAATATTTTATTCACTGAAAATTAGCTAAATATAATTTCACTTTACTTTCTGTGTTTGTCAGATTACTAAAATAAATCAAAATAAATTTCAAAATTAAAACAATTGAAATCACATTTAATATGTATTCAATTGATATCAAATATTTGTATTTGTATTATATCAAAGTCAACCTCCTGACATAAATTATTTTGTTGTAAATAGACAATAAATAAATTATCCTTAAAAATGGTCAACTGAAACATACTTTGTCTTCTTATGAATTCTGATTCTAACTTGGTGACCTTTAATCTTGAACTCGATTTGAAAATAATTTAATAGGTACCTACTATTTATTTTTCGCATTTTTGTTATTGATTTCGTACGCTCACCTATTAACGCGACTTGCTCAATCCTATCTATAGAATATATTTATGTTACTTCGAATTGGTTACAAGATCACCATAGAAGTTTTCACTTCGAACGTGTGACCTTAAAAACACTCACAATTTTAGCGAATTTCCAGAATAGAATTCAGCTATTACAGCCACTGTCATGACGCGACTTGAACCCGGGACCATGGCAGAAATTTGTTTTGAGGTCCCTAGAAACCGAAAATAATATTCACCAAAATTTATATATATATATATATATATTGTTGAGTTTCAGGTCATTCAACTTTACAAAAATTAATCTTATAAAGTTATAAAATATAACATTAACCCTTGTTTTTTTTAAGATGTTTTATGGTATATATTATTGTCGTAATCATAATATTTAGGATACGTGAATGAGATGATACTTGAATAAAATTATTACATATGTGTAAGCAAAACATATGAGAAGATAGATTATTAACTTTGTTGATATAAACACTACCCAAAATATTCTATTAAAAATCAATATAAATAAGTTATTAGAAAATTAAGTAGATGTAGTCGATTAAGAGACAGCGTATAGAAAGGACAAACCTTCCGGGTGCAATTAAAGAAATAAAATAAATTTATATAAAAAGTAATTGTTGTTGTTATATTATTTTACAAAGAAAGCCTATTTCCCAACATATATATATATATTATATATATATATATATATATATATATATATATATATATATATATATATATATATATATATACATATATATATATATATACATATATATATATATATATATATATATATATATATATATATATATATATGTGTCCGCACGATAACTCTCGAACGAAATGTCCTAGGTTTACGAAATTTGGTGAAAATGTTGGAAGTCCCAAACCGTTGGCCAAGTTCGTTAGCCAGACACGTCGGATGCCAGGAACATGGTGTTTGTTCTTGCAAAAAATTAGTTTTTTGCCAAAATTTCCACTTATTTAAAAATTTTTGGGAAATTTTTTTACATCATTTAAACGACGAAAAAAAATTACATAAAAAAGGTCTTTAAACTATTATTCTATGTCAACTAGTTTCCGAGAAAATTTAATTTTTATAAAAGGGCATTCGCTATGTTATGCAGGATGCTGCGACAGGGGTATACCTATATGCATAATTATATGAAAGAATGTGTTTGTGGTACAGGAAGACAGATTGTATATAAGTCATATACTTCATACATATGTATATGTTTGTATGTTACTTATATGCCGTTTTTTAGGGTTCCGAAGAAAGTTCTATTTTTTAGAGCTCCGAAATAAATCTCCCGAGACTATAATAGAAATTTGTTTTGGGGTCCCTAGAAACCAAAAATAATATTCACTAAAATTTATGTATTAAATTTATATTTAGTCCCACACCGTTGGACAAATTCGTTAGCCAGCCATGTTGGATGCCTAGAACATGGTTTTTTTGGCAATTTTTCGTGAAAAAAATTAGTTTTTTGCCAAAATTTTCTAAAGTTAAAAATTTTTTTGACATTTATTTACACCATTAGAAAGAGGAGGAAAAATCACTTAAAAGGGTGAAAAATCACAGAAAAACGGATTTTTATAAACGGAAATTCGCTATGTTATGCAGGATGCTGCGACAGGGGTATTTTACTATTGGATTGGTTGTTAAAAAAATAGAATTATTTTAAAAAAGATACTTATAATTCCTGTCTTAAAAATAATTCGAATATCAAAGATGAAAAAATTCCCTGAATTCAACGAAATTTCCCTGATATTTCCCTGACTTTTCCCTGACTACCTAAATTCCCTGATTTTTCCAGATTTTCCAGAAAGTGGCCACCCTGCATTTATTTAAAACGTAGTTTGTTCCACCTTTAGGCCTCAATTGCTCAACCAATCGACTTGAAATTTAGCATAGTAACAGTCGAGAGATATAGAAGGAGATAGGCTGTTTTTACCACGGGAAAACATCTATCTCCGAAGATTCTTACGTTATTTTTTACTAGTTTGATAATATCAAAAATATTTTTATTTGCGCATTTGACTCAAACATAATTATGTACTTAAATAAAGAAAAAAATAGATATGTAATCAAAACATTCGCCTCTAACCTCAGGCTGATTCTATGTATTTTAACAGAGCCGCTAGCCGCAGATTGCTCTTTTGACTTTTATCTTATTTATTGCAAACGTCACTATATTATTATTTTATTATACATTAAACATTACATAAGAACATATGTATGTATTAAAATGTCCTTGTAAATGAATTACATACTAAATTTTAACAAATTATTTCACTATTAATTTTGATGATAGCTTAATGAGTTGATAAATATTTGATAAAATTTTTTTAAAAATGATAATAAAATACGTAGTGAATTTTTTGTTTTTCAATCTGTAAATTTAGAAACGTAAATACTTTCAGTAGTGAGTAGGGACTAAGTGGTATCATTGTCTTTTCTGATGTAATGTCGATACTGATTTTACATTCGAATTTGACGTTCTGTAAAGTTAGCCAATTTTGCGTATTGAAAACAGCTTTGCGATATCATACATTATGTTAAAAAAATTAAAATTTAATGGCTCATAATGTCCGTCGCATTTTTCGTCGCCAAACCGCTGATGTCTGCTAGTAGTTCTTTTCTCTCTCTAAACAAACGACGAAAGCTATGTTTTTTTAAATTTTGTGTGTAAATTTTAGGTTCACATAGATATGTAGGGGAGGTCTTTGTACCTTGGGACACTTTTGTTTAAAACTTCATAACTTGAGTAAAAATTGATGCATGACTTCGAAAATTGAAAATTCTGTAATATTATGATATTGTGTTTCATTTTTGCGAAAACTTGAATTGAATAATCGAGGATATTTGTCCCAAGGTACAATCACAGCTTGTACCTTGGAACATCAATGGTTGTACCTTGGAACAAACTATGCAAGACATTTTAAGCCCTGAACGCAAAATATATATACTATTTTTTTTAAGAGCAATAAAAATTGTTTGGTTTTACTTGCAATAATTTTTATTATAGAAAAAATGACCATTTTAATCTTTTTTTGACGTTTTCTTTATTGGGCTTTGGCCAGCTGACTTTATCCTTACTCCGCGGTATCTGGATAGATAAAGACAAATATTGAAAACAAACTTACCTACAAACCTCTGTAAAAAAAGCCCAAGACCTTCCCAAGGTACAGAAAATTTGCTGTCCCAAGGTACAAATTTCAATTGCATACAATAAAGTGTGGTTATATTTTTTAATTAGGGAAATCCAGTGATATACGTCAAAATAAATAGTTACGAATGTGTATAATAACTATTTGTGTCTTTAATCATTTACTCACCTCAAAATATTTCTAGTAAAATGATAATTTATATGGAATACAAAAAAAAAAACACCGCAAAAATCTCACAACCTTGCAGATAGAGGAAACGAGTCAAAATGGCCGACTTTACTGCGTGTGTTTTGAGTATTTGTGTCAAATACTCATTAAATGTCACTACCAATTATTTTACAATACATTGGTCCTCAAATTATGAGCTTGTCCCGAGGTACAAGGATCTCCCCTATATATTATGTATTGGTAAGGTGCGAAATATATTGTGGGGACAATTAAATCGACTGCAGCGTGAGTAGTGGAGAAAACAAGCATTAATACGAGCTCATATGTGTTTATAGTGTATTAACCCCTTAACTACCGAATGTATTTTATCGGTAGACTACTAGTGGTACTTACAAGTACCAGTAACTTTATTAACATATTTAAAATATATCTATTAGATTTTATACAAAAAACTTTTAAACACTTAAAAGTAGAATCATTTAACATATTATTTCTGAAATTTTTAATAGTATTGTATGTACTAGCTACACATAAATAAAATTCAAACTTGTTAGGGGCACAAGTGTAAAAAAGTTACTGTACTAACGTTTTTTTAATTGTTATTATTTGATAATTTGGCGATATTGTTGCCGTTTTTTGTGTTATTCTGTTAAAATATGGTTTGTTATTTTTAAGTATATCAAGAGTAACAAAATTGACAACTTAATTTTTAAAATTTTAACAAAAATACGAAGTGGACTGGTAAGTACCACTAAGTGTTTTATACACCAATTTTTATTGCTTTTAACAATGTGAAACCGAAATTGTATTTTAGAGATAGACAACAATGACTTACTTTAGAAAACCTTTATCCGACTAAAAAATATGTTTATTCAGTATCACAGCATGTTAATATAATAGAGGCGTCCGATGTCAAAAAGTTTGATATTTGATAATTTGAGAGGAAGATGCGAAATTTGCCGTGCAGTAGGTCTCTACTCAATATCATTTTCTAAATGTGTAGCATATGAAGTATATTTCTGTTGTAATAAAGAAAAAAACCGTTTTCTACATTATCATGTAAAATAATTTTTTTTCCTTTGAGTTCTACTGAATTAATTTATATAATATTCACTGATTTGAGCATTACTTTATGGTATTCCATATTTGTAAATAACAGAACAATTTTATTTGAAAATGAGTAATTAAGCTCAAAAAAATTGTCACAATTAAGAAAATGAAGTGGTATTTTTTGCTAGGTAAAATGTTTGTTCTATTATTTAATTTTTATAATTTAGATTAATGAAAAATTAAATGTTAAACATTAATATAAATAAACTAAATTCGGAAAAACTATCGTGTTTATTTACTCTAGTGGTACTTTGGAGTCCAAAATTTTTTTTTCCCATAAATTAAATTTTTTCTCGTATTTAACTTATGATATAGATAAAATGATGTATTTAAATCCCAATAATGTACGACTTCAAGGAAAATTTAAACAGTACATATTTCTGGTATTTTTCGTGCAGAAAAAAACTGGACTTGTAAGTACCACTAGTAGCGAAAGGGTTAAAAAATATTAACTAAAAATGTTTACATTGATCCACTTAGATTATAAACACAATTGCAACTAATATGTCGTTCCTTATTTATCTGTCAACAGTATTAACGTTTACACGTCAATCCATAAGTACAGAATTAAAAATATTTGATGTATTTTAACTCACATGCAATGATGTTTCATAAGGAATTAAAGTTATTGATGTTTGTCTTATGACTCTACATTCAACTACATGACTTATGCCAGCATTTCTTAATTCTCGAATTTCCCTGACGTGCTTCACCGTCGCCAGCAACTTTTTCTTCCGCACAGTCCGGGGTTGGAAGGAAATACTGTCTTGATAATTATATCCGTGTTAACGTCGAAAACTGTTTAATTACTTTTTTAATGCAACTATTATACTTCATCCAGTATTTTATATCTCAAATTATTCAATTTTATTTATAAAAAAAAATTAATTGTAAATAGCAAATATTTGTATTCAGATTTTACGGTTTTTTAAAAAATATTTTAAATTAAATTATTTCCATGGTTACCATTATTTATATGGTTGCCGTTATTATAGATGTCGTTGCCATCACAAACCCTGCCAATATTATCAAAATCAATAAAACATTTGACTGTCATCGCAGGCAGTCTTTATTTTAAAATAAAAAAAATTGGAACCGGAGTAATATGAATGTACTGCAATATTCAGGCATACAGGTAATCAGATTTTCGTCAGTTAAGTAAAGAAAAATGAAGTGAGAAAATGGTTTTCAGTAGATTAAAATTTATTATAAGCCTCCCTTACGAATTCAACTTTAGATCATTTAGGACAAATGAATAAAATTTTACGATTCTTATAAACTTATAATAATGAAAATGTACGTTTAGTTGATTTTTTTACATTTATCTCACGTTACAATGAAAAACTGTCAAAATTTTATTTATCGTAAAACAGTAAATTACACTCTTAGTATAAACACACGTGTTCAAAAAATGTGAGGAAAAACTTTGCATGCTTTTAAAATAAGAAAAAAAAGTAATTATGTCTAAATATTAAAAATGGCTGTAATTCTTTTTTTTTTTAAACTTGTATTCACGTTTCTTTCTAAAACAATGCTATTATTATAATTTTCTTAATTATTATTTGATATAAATTATGTCTATTACATATCAAACTAAATAAACATACTAAATCACACGATCAGAAAATATTTTTCATTCCAAAGAATTCGTAACAAATAGCGTTTAAACATTTTCGAAAAATAAAATTTTAATGTTGACTGGACGCCTTATTTATGACCATTATTGTACATCTTCTACAATAAAAATTAAAAGTCGAATCCGGTCATTTATAAACTGTTATTCAAACTTTCACACTTTCTAATAGTATAATATTAAACTTAAAGATATTTTTAAAATGTTTTTTTTTTTAATTTAAAAAAAAAAATAGTACTTTTTTTAAGTAATTCAGTATTTAAAAAAAATAATTTAATATTTAATAATTTTTATTTTATGATTATATCATAAAATACTGTGTTTTTATAATGACAATTTTCATGTTAAGCCTGCTTAATTTTTATAATTCATACTATAAAGTTTAACCCTTAATGTACCAAAAAAGTTTCGTCTTCCTGTGTCTTGTGTGCCAATGATACTTTTAAATGCCAAATTTTCGTAAAAAGTCATTTAACACCATGACGGTCGTAATCTATAATGATAGAACGCTCAACTGGTACATTATTTTGACAACTAATACACTTTATACAAAATTTTGAACAAATTTTTGAACACCTGGATGTTTAAGAATTCTTGGTTCAGCAACCGAGGCCACAATAAACCTTTTACTTTCTAAGAGTTTAAAAAATTTCAACAAGAGTTTTTAAAAAATTATATTGCCTCTTAAATGGCGTAAAACCCGACTTAACTATCACAAAGTCACAGATATGTATACAAACTGGTCAAATGCGGGTAGTGCGATGACACAAGTCACGAATTCATAATAACGATTTCGTTCGAACTACGAAATCCAGCACAATCATAAATTGAATCCAAAGTGACTGACACTTTGATATTTTAAATGTTTTTTAATATTTGGTCAAGTATTCTCAATACCTACACGAGTTAAGATTGTAAAAAAGTAATGTATAATAATAAAACTCTTAAAATAAATATTTACTTAAATTTCACCTGAATTTTAACATTAAACAAAATTTGAGTACCTATGTTCAGGGCCGGATCTACAATACGGTACTTGACTGTATTTAAAATTTGTGTCAAATATTAAATAATTCAATGCATTATCATTACGTATGTCCAATTTTAATGATGAAACATAAAAAAATTTGATAACTATTTAGAAATTTTATTTTGAAAATCGCCATTTTTCAGCAAATATTCAAATTAGTGAAAACGCGCCATTTCTTGAATATGACGTAACATTTTGTAGCTAAGTATGTCGATTTTAATAATTTTCATCGATGAGGTGAAATTGTGTTTTCTTTTGAATATTTCTATTAGCTTATATATGTATATAGTAATAATAATCGGCCAGAATTTTAATAAATACTTGCTTTTACTTGGACATTTTATGAATATAATCGAAGTTTTGAGGTTCTAATATTGACACTGACGTTTAGTTGCTTCAAATTGTGACGTCACTATAGTGAGGTGTTTTTCCCGCCTTTTTCTCATTTAAAATTGTAGGGTTATTTTTTTTTATGATTTTTTACAGAATCTGTCGAAAATAAAAAAATCATTTAACTGATATGGAAAAACAATGCTTTTAGAATATTTTTGTAACTTCAGTCAAGTACCCTATTATTATGAGGGGAGCTTAGAGTCCCTATAATAAATAGAGTCGTGACATGTCATCAATTTTCTGTCCAAAACAGAGCGGGAAGCTTCAAAATTAATTATCACATGTTTGAGTAAATATTTTTGAGTACTTAATTATTGTCAATAAGTTATGAATTAATGAACAATTAAAAATTTTTAAGTTAATTATTCTTTCTACTAAATTAAACTAAATAATTTTTGTTAATATTTAATTTATTTTCAATGTATTTTACGCAAACTTTGGACAGAAAATGCCAGAACCAATCAACGTTCAGCACACATGTCACGACTCTGTTTATTATAGGGACTCTAAGCAAACTGCTGTTGGCGCCCTCCTCGAGAAAAACGAAAAATTCAACATTTTGGCGCACCAATAACTTTCTTCCCCTGCAAAAAGCAAGTGACGAGCAAAAAAAAAAAACTCAAATTCAACATTTTGGGGCCCCCAAACTTGCGTTTTTAGCGCCCCTAAAATCTTGCAGGGGACACGTGCTACCGCTGCCCCCCCTAGATCCGAGCCTGTATTTTTTTTTTTCAAAAATAAAAAAAAGCCTAATTTCTACATAATTGTACCTTTTTTTTAGTTCTTGAAATAACGCGAGCATTAAAAAAATTAAGGCCGAAAGTAAAATATTGCATGTCTTTGTAAGAGTGCGAAGTGTAATAAAATTAACATAGTAATTAATATAGTAAGGATACAAAATTATTGTATCCCTAATGAAAATACAATAAAAAAAAATTAGATGCCATAAGAATACAAATTTGAACTTTGTAGCAATAATATCGTGTTAAGAATTATTAATGAAAGATAATTATGTATGACTAAAAAAATTAAACAAAAAAAATTATTTTATTTGTGAATTGTTTAAAAGTATAAAAAAAAAGTAATTAAACCGCCGCTGTATTATAGCGATTGTGAAAAAATTATCCAGATATGTACCTACAATATTCCATACGAACGTGTACCTTGAACTGTACAACTATTAAAACCTTGATGTTGTATGAAATGGTTAATTATTATTATTTTTTCCGAATCAACCATGACATTCGGATATTTAAATTACCAACTATTCAAGTTTTTGTACTTATGATGAGTAATGAATTTTTTGAGCAAAATAAAATTGAATTTTCAAAATAAATTCGATTTTGGAACGAAATTTAAATCAGATTGTTAAAATTCTGCTCACTTCATACGAATCGATGACATTTCATTAACAAGATTAATAAGGATATCAAGTGTGGATATCAAACATGCATAAAAAAAATCGTAATTATATGTATCAAGTTTTTCGAAAAGTTGATAAAAGCATAAACTTTTAAAAAATAAACTTACCAAATTATAACTTGAAATCCAAAAAATATCCAACCGTATTTAAATTACATATAAAATTAAATACACTTTTTTCAAAAATTTCAAAGTATGTAATAAAAAAAAATTCCACTTTTTATCGATTTACGTAGCAAATTTCATTTGAATGTATAAATTATTTTTATAAAATTAATTTTTTCTATTTAAAAATATACAATAAAATAATTTTTTTATATGATTAAACTAAAAAAACTCAACAGTAAAATAAAACTTTTAAAAAAATCACTTTTTCAGCGACCTGCGCTCATAGAAACTAATTGACAGTAAAATTTAGTGTGACGAGGCAATTTCAATTCATTACATCAATTACATAGATTACATACAGTAAACTTCGTAAACTTCTTCGACCATTATTACGACATTGTATGTATCGCATGTACCGTATGTATGTTGTATGATGTTGTGTATATAATCCATAGATTTGATTTCACAAAGTACGTATTCGTAGGATATTGATACCTGTACAAGCGATATGTCTGTTTCTAATTAACTTTTTAAACAAACCATATGGTAACATTTTTTTGTCTCAAAATGCCGGCCTTATTACTGCCAAGTGATAAGTACAATAGATAAGGCTACAAGGCTACAAAAAAATTAAAGATCCCAACATTAAAAAAGTGAACCCTAGGAATTTATAAAAAATAAATTATACTAAACTATGTTGATAAAATTGAACATTATTTAGAATTATACCGTATTGTCATAGATGGCGGCACCTGTACCAGTGGATATGTACATATGACAGCATTTTGAGCCGCCATATTGCAGGACGAGTTAACTCGTCTTAGTCATTTAAAGGTTAAAAAAGTTTTCTCTTTTTAATTCATAGAAAACATAACCTAATTATGTAATGTATGTACTATGGAGTGTAGAATATAAGGAGGACTATCTTGTACAGTCGAACTCATGTATTTTCAACCTGTCGGGACTAATCCGCTCATGTATTTTCAACTTCTCCTTTATCCTCACTCCATGGCAATCATAGAGCCACGTGACAGACATAGAACCAATCACAAAAAGCCCGCGCAAATCTTTACACAGTAGCCACGTGTACTTCCCCAGTGAATAACCTTAAAATGACAAATTGTCAAGTAACATATGATAAACAAAAAAGTGAAACATGAAAAAAGTGTAATAAACTTGTAATAAAATTATTTTTTAAACAATTGCAAATGAAATAAAACCATATATTGTAGGATAAAGCCACCAGTGGTCAATCGATTAATCTGACAGTTATTTTTCTGTATTAAAGTATTGCGTGAGAAGTGGGGACCAAAAACTTGAAAATACGTGAGTAAAATCAGTTGAAAATAGATGGTGTTGAAAATACATGAGTTGAAAATACATGAGTCCGACTGTACGGAAAACAATAGAAAAAAGGTTCAAAAAGTGTCCCGTTTTAAGTACTAAGTACATAACAGTTCAAAAACTCGCCAGAATCATTGATATAGAAGAATATGGATGGAGACTATTTCTTAAGAGAGGGACAAGATATAGTTTAATATGATATGTTAGAATGAATACGTAGATTCTTTTGAATGTACCACAAAAAATAAAAAACAAAAGAGTAAATATACACTATAACACGTGCAAATAAGCACTAAACATCCAGTCCTACAAAAAATTAAATTTAAAATAAAATTAGTAAACGTAATACACCGTAAATATAATATTTGGGTAAGTAAATATTGTATTGATCAATAAATGCAACCATTTCTAGCGAAAATTTGTTAATTTTTCTACATTCTTCATTTAAAAAAACAGGTTTATAATAAGCGGAAAAATACCAATTTTGACATTACACAAAGTAAAGGAAATATCGAAAAAGGAATCATTCTACGTAAATAAGGAATTCGTTTTTTAGTTAAAATATGTGATAATAACGACAAAAATTTTAAAAATATTGTAAGAAATAAAATTATGTAAAAATTAAAATATAGGTTAGATTGACCCTTCATTTCAGTAGCGTCTTATATGTAAAATTAATGAGCATATAAAAATTTAACTTCAGGATTATGTATTTTGTTTGTATTTATTTATTTATTAATAAAATGATAATTTAATAACTATATAGTTTTATTTATGTTTGTGTCTACTTTTATCAAAAAGATATGTCTTATTAGTGATGGAAAATTATAAACCACAACGTAATCTTTTTAAAGAAATAGTTATAAATTGTCAATAATCGATTAATTTGAGCAATTTTTGTTTTCAGTTTATGATAATTTATAATATTCTTTGAGCACCGTTAAAAAATACAATAATTTAGTAGACAATTAAGAATTCGAAAAATTAACTGATAAAATAGTCGAACAGCATTTTTAAGGAGTTGATTATTGAATTAAATAGAACAGATATTAAAAATAATTAATTGTTTATGTTTTTATATAGAAATCACAATTATAAGAAAAATATACTAAATATATTGTTTTAAAAGCAATGACAATGTTTTAATTAAATTAAAACCGTTACTGTATATTTACAAAATGACGTCATTCATAACACGCACGTTTAATATTCATAATATGTTGATCAGTATTTTGGGAAATGCTCCTTCCTTTACAATATTATATACCTCTCCTTCTTCCATGGCCAGAATAGTGCTAGAGTAGCAAAAGAGTATAGTGATTTTTTTGTGTTGAGTTTTATAAAAATTTTTAAAATAATAAAAATTATATGTAACAATTATAATAAAAAAAACAATAATTACGTAACAACGCGAATGTTTTTCTTTCCTTGTTTACTTCTCTAAATTTACCCTTTTGCTGCAGTAGCGCCGCCACTATTTACGCCTTTCTATGGACAGTGGACACTTTTTGATACAGAGATGATGCTCCTGATATCTACCCTCCCATTGAATTATAAAGGATTAAGTACTAGGATTAAGTACACTGTTACAAAGGATTATAAAGGATTCTTATACAATGTACTTCAATGTACCCTCCATAGGTTGGATGTTGGATGTAGAAACGTAGAATATTTTAGGTTATAATATGTTATGGATGTTATGCATGTATTTGACATTTTGGATTGTAAAATTAATTTATAGCAAAAATTAATAAGTCTTGCAATGTAAATGAATTATGTAATTTAAAATAAACGAACCTTTACCAATGTACAAAACGTTATTTATTGTAACAGCGAAAATTAACTAATTATTTTTGTTTGAATTTTATATTGCCTTAATTACTCTATGAATTATTAAATTTTTTTATGTTTTATAATTATTAATAAAAACATTAAAATTGATTTAATTTATTAATATTCTAACTATTGTAACTATTTTACACTTACTTTGTTAATACTACAAATTTATTGTATAACTTCGGTTTATATGGTTTATATATACATACGTAACTTTATATATACCTATTAAAATTCTTACGAAATATTCCAAGAATTTGTAAAAGTAATTACAAAGAAATTGATTTTATTAATTTTCTGGTTTAAATTTATTTGACATGATGTTATAAAATAATTGATTTTTTATCATCTGAAGGAATATTTTTCAGGACAATTTATGTATCTCTAGTCCCACAGGAATATTGTAATTTTTTCATTTTTGTAGTGAAAAAATGGTAGGAAACTTTACATTGGTCATTTCATTGTAGGTAAACGCGATAAAAATGAAACAAAAGTTTTTATTGGTAAATTAACAAATTTCTTATTTTATTCGTTAAATTGTCTTACCGTATTATACTCTAATTTTATATTTTTTTTAATAAATTTGTATTTTCTACAACTAAATTTGTTTCCTAAAAGCAATTCATAATTTTTTTGAGCAATTTATATTTCTAATCTTAACCAGTATCCCCATCAAACATGTAGAGATTTTTTAGATTTAATTTCAAATTTAAGAAAATTATTTTTTTTTTCAATTTATATTTTTTAATTAAACAAATAATATATTAAAGTTCGCTAAATAAAGAAATATATCGAGAAGCTTGGCATAACTCAAAAACACCTGTTTTTCAGTACGATGGTTTTAGAGCTTGGATACCGGTATTCCGATACTACCGAAAAACCGGAATACCGGAAATTTTTAAACGTTTTGTAAAACCGGTATTAAAATTTCAAATACCGGTATTTCGGTTTCGGTATTAACAAAATCAAATACTTTATATATTACATATTTTGAATATTTTTTTTTACGTTAGATTTACAACATAAATTTTATTACAATGTCTTTAGTTTTGCTTAATGTTTTCCATATGTGCAGATGACCAGATATCTTATACTTATTCATATTTTTTCATAACTCTGGAATATTTTTACGTATTTTTCTATAAGAAAAAATACAAAATTATGTATTTAAATTTTTAAAAATCAAAGATGAGGTAGTTTGTTATTATTACTGTTACTAATTAATTTTATTAAATGATTTTTTATGTTTTTTCCTTTTTTCTATACTATCTTCATTCAATACCGAAAAAATACGAAAATACCGGAATTCCGGTATTTTAAATGCCAATACCGAATAAATACCGGTATTATAAAAAGACACCGGTATTTCAAACCCTAGATGGTTAGAAAGATTTTTAGTTTTAAAAATAAAAAAAGGACTTATGGCAGTCAATTGGAAAAGTGCGATAAAGTATAAAGTTATAACGGTTATAGCCTCTCTCGTTCTCTCATTTATGTATCTAGCGTGATGTCGTTTTGTTAGCAAAAAGAATGACATTTTCCGTGACCGCCTGTACTCTTAATAAGGGTGATTTTTGAGTTTGTCACGCTTCTCGCAAATGAGTGATATGTACTTGATGTACATACACCAAATTAATGACTCTTGTGTTTTTTGCGGCTTGCTCGTACATAGTACCCATAGGCAGTAAAAATTATATATGTCATATATGTTATGACAGTTGCATAAATATGTACAAAGTTTTCTTACAGTTTCATAGATTACATATTCACTTTTAGAGTCCCTATAATAAATAGAGTCGTGATATGTCATCCATTTTCTATCCAAAATAGAGCCGAAAGCTTCAAAATTAATTATCACATGTTTGAGTAAATATTTTTGAGTATATAATTATTGTTAGTAAATTATGAATTAATGAACAATTAAAATTTTTTAATTTAATTACTCTTTCTAGGTTAAACTAAATGATTTTTGTTAATATTTAATTTATTTCCAATGTATTTTACGCAAACTTTGGACAGAAAATGCCGGAACCAATCAGCGTTCAGCACACATGTTTTGACTCTATTTATTATAGGGACTCACTTTTTACCATTACTGCCATCTGACATTTTTTAAAAATGCTCGCATTCGCTAGAAAATTTTGTCCGCTAACAAAGCTTGCACTGTTACAAACCAGAGGGCTCGCATTCAAAAAATTAACATGCATTAGATATTAAAACAATTTCTAACATGGTCACTGATTGTTTTTATTCCATAATCTTTGAGTGTGGCGTATTTTAGAAGTTAAGTATTTATACCGCGAAAAATCACGAAAAAATATTTAACGTGCATCAATTTTTTGAATCAGAGCCCTCTGGTTTGTAACGGTGCAAGTCCGTTAGCTAATTTTAGGCTAACAAAATTTTCTCGAACGCGGCAATATTTGACTAAAATGGCTAAAATCATAGAGTAAGAGTTTAGAGGAAAAGAGGGATGCGAGAGAACATACAAAAAATATGTAAATTAAATATTTATAAAAAAAAATATTATAAAAAGTGGTTTTTTATTTTACAAAAAACAAATTGTAAAATACAAAAAACAGAAAGAAAAAAAATGAATGACATACAGTGAAATTGTTACATTTTATACATTTCGATATAAAAATACGTGTTTTAACTTGAACAGTAAAATTTGTTAGTTATTTTGTTATTTGTTGGAATATTTAATTATTCCACTAAAAATTTAATTTTATTGAAGGCCAGTGATTAGTTTTCTGGCCTTTACTCCTATATTTAATAATGCCAATTAATTAGTAGCAAATAATATATGTTGTTAGCTACAACCTGCACATGACGCAGGTCTTCTGGGGGAATCCCATTTTGTTTTTCGTCGAGCTAAAAATTAATAAAAAATTAATTATGAATGCCATTTTAAAAAAGAAAAATTAGTTTATGTAATACTTACGACTTAATTCAGATCCAATCTGAATAGTTTGTAACATCTCTTTTTCCTGTTCTAATATATCATTGAAACCTAACGCAGCCATTCTTTTAAATAACTCTTGGACACCTTCCCCAGTTTTTGCTGACACAGCCCAAAATTCGGCATTTAATTCTTTAGCAGTTTTTGCAATATGTCTTTCAATTCCATTATAAACAATATTCCCCTATAAAATAATATAATTTCGAAAATTTTGAAACGAACGAAATAGTTTTTCGATTTTTACCAACAAATCCTTTTTAGTTCCTACTAAAAAGATATATGGAATATCAGGTGTAGCTTTCAGTGCTTCATCTAACCAGTTTTTGCAGTTTGATAACGTCATTAAGTTACATAAATCAAAAACCAAAAGAACAACTGAAAAATTAAAAGTTCATTCATTTAGTTTATTTTATTTTGAGTGGGTTAAAAATAATTAAAAATATCTGGTTCGTACCATGAGCTGATCGATAATATGACTGCGCAATGCATTTAAATCTTTCTTGTCCGGCCGTATCCCATCTAAAAACAAAATATTACATAATTATTTTAAATGATTTTTGGTTATGTCACATCTTAATTGTTATCATAATCATTCACATGCAATTTACAAGAAAACATTCGCTCTTATATTGGCGACGCAAGGATTCTCATTCGCGCCTCTGGTGGTAAAATTAGAACTAGTATCAAGTAAAAATATACATATACGTTTAATTAGCGATATAAAATCTAGTAATACGAACATAATTTGTATAATACATATTTCTATCGATAATATTAAACGTATACAAAATTTTTTACTTGATGCAGCTTCTAATTTAAAAAACCAGAGGCGCTCGCGTAATGTTTGCGTCGCCAATAGTCGGTGTAGAATCACCAGAGATATCAGAACGTGTATGCACCACATAATAGATGGAGTACCCATTATCTTTTTTGAAGCAAATCGCCACATTGGTAAACACCACGTTAACACTTTTCATAACCTATGAAGTGTCAATGGTAATAAATATTTTTTAATTTGTATGCGATTTTTGTTGTAATTTAGGACTATTTATTAATAAATATTCTAACAATATTTATAGCAACAAATATAACATCAGTAAATATAGAAAAATTTTAAATTAAACCTTGTTTAACCGCCATATTGGTCAACACTTTAACCCTTTTTTTGGCTTCATTTTCATATACAGTGAATATATACCCGTACTCCCTCTATCACTTCGATACTCAAAGAGAATCACAAACGAACAGAACTAACAAAATTTCATATTTTCTGGATTCTAGGTATGTTAGTGTTTTTTGTTAATTTCAGTAATTTATTTAAATAATAAAAATATTCAATCAAATTTGTTAAAAAATATGTATCTGGGCTAATCACTTCTTAGTACAGCCTACATACAATAAATTATATAATTAGTTGTTAGAATAATTATTACACCGGTCAACACGAAGTTTGAGTCTAAATTCGGCCCTTAAGATTGAAAGAAAAAGATGGTGGTTTTTATCATGGTTCGATATTGAAATAAATAAATAAATAAGAACACAGACTCAAAAAAAAAAATTTTTAACTGTCGACCAGTATTATAAAAAAATATTTTATACATAATATAATCTACATAAATTAAAAATGGCGCCTTAATTTTCAAATTTAAATAAAAATTCGAAATACGGTTAGATGGCAATTACGATGTTCTCTGAAAATTCTGTATGATCCCCCATTTCAATCAATAGTTTTAGCTATTTTAGCTTATTTTTACTATTTTTAACTGAAATTATAAGATACAGTACTATTCTTTCTTAATATTACGCAATTTTATAATTAGTATCATTTACTAATAAGAACTTATATTCTTTTCAAAAATATATACTTATGAATAAAGTGAATAAATTACATAATATGATTACCAAAAGGTAACAACTGACACAAAGACATATAATTTATTCTGTTTATTTTTATTTAAGGGGTTATATACAGTTGTAGTGAGCGAAATGACATTTTTTCGATTTTTTTTTTTTTTTAACAAAATAAATATTTATTTAAGAACTTATTAACAACATCGATTAATACATGTTTTAAGATACTTGTTAAATTTTTTTCATAGAAAAATATTTGAAAATAGCAGAACTACAGCTGTATTCAAAGAGCCCTTTTTTTTGAACTTGCAGTAGACATGATAACTTGAGAACGGTTCATCCGAAATCAGAATTTCAAAAACATTTCGTTAGTATACTTTATTGTCTAGTCACTGAATGAAGAATTTGTCAAAATTTAAATTTTTTAAAAAGTGGCGACAGTTTTAACAAAAAGTTTATTTTTTTAAGATGTCGTAGTTTCGTTTCTTTTGCTCTAAAAAAAAATCTTTTTAAAAAAATCGAAAATTCTTCCGTCAACGACTAGCTATTGTCATAATGAATAAGTAGTATAAATTTGGTGTTGATCGGATTGATAGTTTTTTAGTAATCCTGTCCACCGCAAAGGTATTTTCAAAAAAATACGATTATCAGATAATCGTGTTTAAAATTACAAGTTTGTTTCTTTCATATTCGATAATGAACGTTCAATGGTCTACATATACATAACTAATCTAAAGCTTCAAGGCCATACATTTCGAACAATACAATAGAGCAGCGAAAATCGACGTACCGCTTGTATTATATTATACCGAGCGGCAGTTGCATGATTCAGCGGCAGATAAATAGATATAACTTCGGATCTAACGCTTCGATTGTTACGAAATTCGGTGAGAGTATTTTTAAGGTAGTATACTTAAAGAATATACAATAATTTTTTTTTTTTCAATCATCACAACTCTATATAACCCCTTAATATGTACTAGACTTAATTATAATACGTAAATAAGAATAAAACCGGTTTATGTATGTACACAGGTATACAACATGTACACCTTCGATTTTTATTAAATAAATTGAAAAATATTTAATTGACTTCTCCGGTTATGAATGACGCTAATGACGTTTTTTTGTTATATAACAGTTTTATTTGATTTTTATTTTCTTTGTTTCAATATATCACATGACATGTTTTTATTGTTACGCTTATGATTTTAGGAATCATGATGATTTTTTTTTTTCAAATAGGTATATTCCTATTTCGATACTCACATTTGAACGTTGAATGGAATATTTAAAATATCGAATCGTTCCACTTCAAAATCGACTCCAATCGTTGCTTTATAATTTTTATCGAACTCTTCATGACAAAATCTAAAATTAATTTTTTCTAGTAATTTAAAAAAAAAAAAATAGACAAAAAATATTACCTGCTTACTAAACTTGTTTTTCCAACCGCAACATCACCGAGCACAATCACTTTACAAATTTTTAAACTATTAACGATCGGCGAAAAATTTAAACAAAGAGTTTTTGCCGTTTCACTAAAATCATATTCATCGTACGGCGTACATTCCGGTTTGTACGGTTGCGGAAATTCGTGAATAATTCGATCTTTTTTACGCATTTCGATCAACACTTTACACATAACTGAACATGTTTCTAGCATAATTAGGAAATTAAAATATAAATATAGTAATTAAGTATTTTTTGAGTAGAATAAACAATATTTAAACATTCTTTTTATAAAGTCAAAGGTGAACTAGTTTAAAAAGTTCTTTAGTAACAATTTTAATTAAATTATGGTATTTTATAGTTAAATATGATTTTTTTTTTTAAAGTTATTGATAATTACTATGATTAATAAAATAAAATCCAAAACTTGGGGAAACTTTCCGTTCGGTTTGTTTATATAAAAGTTATTCGAAGAATGACAGACGTTAGATTTTTTTTTTAGAAAAAACTTGATATTTTAATTCAGGGGCAAACTGAATGTGATATTTGTTTTGATACGTACTAAGCAAATGCAGGTACAAATACATGTATTGTTCTATTATATCGTAGATACTTCTAAATTGTACCCACATATATTATGCATATTAAGTGTTTTAGTTGGGGGAAGATGCAGGTGTTGTAAAATTTATTATCCAAAAGTACAGACGATACAAGTATTTTTTCATTTTCACCTGTCCTAATAATTTTCTAACTTGTGTCTCAAACAGAGGAGGACTGTTGGCGGCCCTAAGCTAAAACTGTATGAGGGCCCTCGAAATCTTCTTTGTTGATTTTTCATTATTTTGCCAATATTAAGTTTTTTGTATTTTTGCACAGTATTGCACAGTACTAGTATTGCATAGTACACTTTTGATTCGGTGTAAGCAACAAAACAATAAAAAAGATTGAACTAGAATCATATATCTTACTCTTTTTAGATATAAAATTTGCATGTATGTAAAAAGAGTAAAGCATATGATTCTATTTCAATTTTTAGTTGCTTACAACGAGTTAAAAGTGTAGTTTTAAAAAATCTTAATAAAATATGAATTTGGCTTATGAAAAATCAATATCTTCTCTACTTAAGTTCTAAATTCCAAAGACCAGTTTAAAGTTAGTAAATAGAGATTACCAAATTTTCAACAGGTGCAGGATACAGATTAGTGTCTAATGTTAATTTTTGAGAAAATTAAATGTCATCGGGCATTTTTATGTCCATTTATACTAGTTTGAGTTATATCCAATACAAAGACGAAAAAGTTTTTTAAGGTGAATTTTATTAACTCTTTTAAACAAACCATATGGGAAAAATTTTTTGTCTCAAAATGCCGGACTTTTTACTGCCAGTTATAAATACAGTAGATAAGGTTACAAAAAAAGAAAAAGAAAAAACTCAAAGATCCCAGTATGAAAAAAGTGAACCCTAGGAATTTGCAAAATATAAATTATACTAAACTATGTTGATAAAATTGAACATTATTTAGAATTATAGCGTATTTTGAAAAATCTATCACAGATGGCGGCATCTGTAGCAGTGAATATATATACATATCACAGCATTTTTGGCCGCCATATTGCACGACGAGTTAACTCGTCTTAATCATTTAAAGCGTTAAGGAATCCTACTATTTTTATTTAAATTGTTTTTATCTTTCTAATTCTCTTCTGCTTCATTAAACGGGCTGTAGCCCATAAAAACTACTCCTAAATCCACCTCTGATTTCAAATGTCTACATATAGAAAAATTAAATACTGAAATTATTTTATTGCAAGTTATTTGTTTAAAATAATCTACTTATTACTACAATGCCTATACATAATTTTTTTATTTCATTTTACTTATTTATAACAGAATATATTAATGACGAAATATGGTCGAAAGAAAAGTCTTAATAAGCTCCTAATAAAGAATTTCATTGATTTTCGTTTCTTAAGTATTCAAGAAAATAATAATTACGAAAATTTATAAAATAATTATAGAGTGCATTTTATTATAGAGAAGCTGCATAAAGACTAGTGGCGCCTTTTTCAATAATTTTATAAGTACACGTGTGAGCACGTCAGTGCAAATTGTTTGTAACCATAGCTTTTAAAATAAACTCATTAACAAGTTTATACTTTTGTATTACTTATTACTATTTTAATATTTATAATTTTAATATATAAATATTAAATAAAATAAGTATAGAGAACCTGAATTGCCACTAGTGACGCCTCTGCCTCTATAAGTTATTATTGTTGTTTTATATACAACAGATAAATTGACTGCGTCCAATGCAACATTGTAATCCCTCAGATAAATATTTATTTATTATTAAAATTTTAAATTAAATCTTTTTTAAAAAATGCATAATTAGCTACTTACTTTTACCCTTTGCACTCGATGGGCGCCGCCACGGCGACACAATAAATATTAATGCCACTCGTTAGGCGTCGCAGCGGCGCCATAAACAATAGGTACGTATTTTATTATTTACAACACGCTAGGGGACCTAAGGCCCGATTTACATTAACGCTCCGCTCTCAGTACGATATCACTCCGCTCCCGGTTCGATAAAATATTCTTACATAATAAATAATGAGTGTATTCACATCATCGCTCTGATGTCGGTCCAATATCAGTCATGGTTCGCTCTCGCTTCAATACCGCTCCAATACTAATACCACTGAGATAATATTTTATCGGAGCGATATCAGTCCCTATATCGATGATACACGTTTTTGATTCCACTTCGCTCCGTTTCTCAGCCTTCTTCATTTATTTGAAAATTATTATATTAGGAAAACATGATACAACACAACGACGCGACGTCTAGCTACAATACATTGTGATACATACTACTAAAATTAACTAATAGATATATTGTATTATGGATATTATGTTCTCCTAATACAATAGTGCTTGCAGCGTTTTAAAACTACTGTCGAGTAGCTGAGTACCCATACTAAAAAATGGTTCGAGTGCAAAGGGTTAATAGTTATATTATATTGAAGTTTTATATTTGTTTGTCGCAAAACTTTGGCTGTTATGACACTTAGTACACCGGTTATTTCTTGAATGTCATATATACATGACCATTTTCACACAAGTTTTTTCTTTTTTTGTAACAAGAATCACATAAATCAGCCACTTGGACATCTCGAAAACCGCTTTTTGTAATAATTGTATTTTTGCAATTTGACATTTTGCATAAAAATATGACAAATTTTTAAATTCAAAACAGCCTACTAACATTAAACTCTATCATTTAAAAAATGCTAAATATAGCCACCATGTATGCTAGTGTCGTAATTCGAAGATCTTGCAGCTTTTCTGTAGCAAAAAAAAAAAAAAAATAGCTCAGTGATTACCAATTTATCTTTTTTTTTAATCATAAAAATACTTAACAGTAAAATTTTATTTAAAATTTTAAAAAGCCCAAACTAATTAATACATATCTAAAAAATGGTAAATTTTGCGTAAGAAACTCAATTTTAAACAAATTATTATTTTCGAAAAGAACTATTTGGAATATTAATTTTTTTACATAAAATTTTTTGGCAAATTCGGTACAATATATTTAAAAAAAAAAAAAAAATTCTAAACCTATAATTTAAATTTAAAATATCATTCATTGTGCCACCTAACAATACATTCATGTACTAGTAATCATTATGCGGCTAAATCTTCATTCATTCTGTAGAGGTCTCTACATGATTTTAAAAAGTCAAGTGTTTCCGGGAGGTTAGTTCTTTTCCTTTTCTACATCCAATTTGATAAATGTGAAAATGGCACCAATAAAGCCGAAACCGACGGATAAACCCGGCAAGTATTTAATTTATACAAATTTTTGTTTTGTATAAATATTATAAAATTTCGTATTTAATTGAAAATGACCATTTTTAATCAGAAGAAGTTTAGTGAATTTTGGTTAAATTTGAAAATAATGGCCACGCGGTCACTAAACATACATACCACATGGAGAATGTCTAGCAATTAAGGCAATTTTCCAAACTTTGTGCCAACGAAATTCCGTAAAGTTTTCTCTTTTTCTTGATTGATTTACAAGTAAAACAAGTGAAAAATTCGATAAAAATTTTCGGACACGTTTAATTTCCGTTAAAAAATATTAAAATTTATTATATTAAGGATTGCGTTTAGTAAGTAAATAACCCATTTTCCTTTCTTTTTTTTTTTTAAATTTGGGCAAAGCAAAATACTAGAAAGAAAAACAAACAATTTAATTTAATTATCATATTTATTTATTACTAATATAATTTCTAAGAGGAATAGTAAAAAGTGCGGTTACATAAAGCGCTTTCCTATAAATAAAAAAATTAAGTTTTTAATATTTTTTAATGAAAATTAAATATGTGCATAAACTTTTATCGTCATTTTTATTTGTTTTAATACTAAATCAATCAAGAAAAATAAAAAATTTGACAGCTTTATTTATAGGTTGGCACATAATTTGAGAATTAGCTAGTGTTTCCGATCTCGATTCGATTTTATCGAAAATCGATTTTTGGAGAGCCGATCTCCGATTTTTCGAATCGATTCTTTGCAGACCAAATCGATACAGAGATCGTGAAAAATTTACGGGATCGGAGATCGATCTTTTCGAATTTAGATTAGAATATTTTTAGTAAAAATATGATATTTTTTCAAAATTATTATAGAATATCTTTTAACTATTAATGTTGTCAAATAATTTTACCACTTTTATGATTCATTTATAGAAAACTGAGTCAAATTTTGGATTCATATGACACTTTTAGCGCAAACTGGAAACCATTTTATATTCATATTAAATTCAGCAGTTCATCTTCAAAGAAAATTGAACATTTTTTGAAACTGATTTATGATAACTAGGTACCGGGTTTCTTCGGACAGGTCAGGACCGTACTTATTTCAATAAAATTTTGCAACTAAATTATATAAAATTATGCACATTTGAATGAATATAATTGGTCAAAAATTATATTTTTCACCATTTAGAATACTAACAGCATTTTTTATTTGACGAAATTAAGAAAATTCAAAAAATCGGAAAAATTTTTTGTAAAATATATTGAAAAGTTGTGGAATATTTAGACGGTCCACTATAATAGCTAAGACGTACGTATTTACTAAGATTTTTTATTATCGAAAAACAAATTTTTAACAAGCAATTATGCTTCTATCTCTCAAAATTGAAAATAAAAAAAGATGAATTTATTTAATTTAAATGACATGTCACATAAATCACATACATAATATAAACAAAAATACTTTTGATAGTCAATTAAAATTACAGTGGCACTTTTCAATTGTGCAGGTAATAAATAAAAGAAAAAAAGGATGTTTACATAAAATACGTATAAATAATATTTTGATACACATAATATGTATGTGCGTGTACGTAACTTGTGTACGTTGTTTTTATGAAAATATTTTGAACTTTTAGTCACATTGAGTGCAATATGTATACCTGCATATGCTCAAGACGAAACTGTCTGATCCGAAAGAAATCCGATACCTGATGATAACCTAATAAGAAACTTCACTAAATCTTTTTTTATATCTTTTATTTTCTGTAATTACAAAAATTGTATTGATTTTCGTCAGATCGATCTTTTGTAAGCCGATTTTCTCCTGCATCGATTTTTGGTTTGACGATTCGAATCGATCCACAAAATCGATTTTTTGGCCAGTGATCGGAAACCGTAGAATTAGCCGAATGTCTTCATGGTTATTTATATGGTTTATATTTGTCATTTAGAATGATGAGAATTTATGAGAGAATCTCTTTGAAATAAAATTTGAAAACAATATTTTTTGCTGATTCAAATTTCGTACAATCTAACCTAAAAATTTGACTATTGACATGTTTTTGTAATACATAAATTTTATTATAGCTGCTAAACCGGCGGAGAAAAAGCAGCCTGCTAAATCTGCTTCGACGCCCACAACCACCGCAAAGACTCCAGCACCAGCTCCAAAAGCTGCCACAGCTAAACCACAACCTAAACCCGCAACAGAGAAGAAGGCTCAACCAGCCGCAAGCAAATCCACACCTTCCACTGCGGCTCCTAAGGCTCAAGCAAAAGCCCAACCCAGTGCTAAAGCACCAGCCGCAGCCGGGGGTAACGCTAAACCCCAACCAACCCCTAAAGCATCCACAACCAGTAAACCAACAACGCCTAAAGCTTCCACTACCGGAAAACCAGCTGCTGCTAAACCAGCTGAAAAAGCCAAGCAACCAGCCGCGCCAAAATCGGCAGAAAAAGCTAAACCAGCCGCACCAAAAGCCGCCGATAAAGCTAAACCAGCCGCTGCAGCTAAGCCAGCCGAGAAAGCGAAGCAACCAGCTGCACCAAAAGCCGGCGATAAAGCTAAACCAGCTGCAGCTAAACCGGCCGAAAAAGCGAAACAACCAGCCGCACCAAAAGCGGGCGATAAAGCTGCACCAAAATCAGCAGCTAAACCAGCCGCGGAAAAAGCTAAACAACCTGCAAGCGCCAAGCCGGCCGCAAAACCCGCGGAAAAAGCTAAACAACCGGCAAGTGCTAAGCAACAACCAGCAACCAAGCAAACCGCATCAAAAACGAGCGCAGCGCCAACACCAAAAGCTTCCACCGCCAAACAACCCGGTGCACCAGGAAAAGCACCCGGTGCTGCAACACCCAAAGCTCCAGCCGCGGGTAAAGCTGCCGCACAGAAACCAGCTGCAGGAAAAGCTACAGCCGCTGCCGGTAAAGCCCCTCCCGCCGGCGCCAAAGCACCTGCCGCTGCAGCTGCCAAAGCTCCAGCAGCAGCAAAGGCTCCCGCGGCTAAAGCCGCTAAAGCTACCCCAACCGCTGCTAAACCGGCAACGAAAGTTCAACCGACGGCTAAAGCAGGCGCTAAAGCTCCCGCCGCCGCCGCAGCAGCGAAAGCTAAAGTACCAACCGCTAGTGCTAAAGCGCCAGCCAAACCGGCTGCAGGTAAACAACCGGCAAAGGCGCCCGCTAAACCTTTGGCGAAAGGTGCCAAACCACCGGCAGGAAAGGCAGCTGCCGGTAAGAAACCGGTGCCGAAGACAACGGCCGTTGCGGCCAAACCGAAAGTTGCTAAACTTCCGGTGAAAGCGGCCGTTAAAGTTGCCACGAAACCGAAGAAGGCGGTACCGCCCAAGGCACAGAGAGCGAACAAAGCGGCTCTTAAACCAGTGAAGAAAGCGCTTAAAGTTCAAAAGAAAGTTAGTAGTTTTAAATGTTTTTTTTTTTTTTTTTTTTTGTGTTTAGTAAAAAAATATTTCGTATAATTTTCTCAAAAACATTTTCTTTTTAGGTAATAAGAGGATCACATGGCACTAGAACAAGGAAAATTCGTACATCAGTACATTTCCGTAGACCGAAAACGTTACGTCCACCACGTCAGCCGAAATATCCACGAAAAGCTGTACCTTCTAGAAATCGGTAAGAATTTTTTTTAACCATTTTTGATTTTCTCTTATTTCATTAATAATGATTAATTAAGGGGGTATTCTAGTCTATTTTTCAAAAGTAATCACGAAGCAATAACCATAACTCCAAAAATAATTCAAATTTCCGTAGATCCTTTTAGAAGCTTATTCTTAAAGGTCTGAACTTTGAAAATATGGGAAAAAAAATCGATTTTTTCGAATTTCTAGACTAGAATACCCCCTTAAAATAAACTAATTTTTTTGTTATTTTTCTAAATATGGCGGAAATGAAAATGATTTTTGAAAATTTTGTATTTCAGCATGGACGCATATAACATAATCAAATACCCATTGACGACTGAAGCAGCCATGAAGAAAATTGAAGACAACAATACTTTGGTATTTATTGTACATACGAGAGCCAATAAGCATCATATAAAGGCATCAGTTAAGAAACTATATGACATTGACGTTGCGAAAGTTAATACATTAATCAGGTAAATCTGTTTTTAAAAGCTTTTATTTAACTTGCTATCTGAGTATGTTGGTTTAGATCAAATTTTGGAATCAAAATTTAGACAGGTTCTAATTGAGCTAGAGGTTTCAAATTTTGCATACGTGCCTTGATGACAATGCAATATTGTATAATTAGTTTTTCCCTAATTCGCGCCAAACCAAAATTGTTAATTTTTAGTCCTATGCAACTTTTTGACATTTCGAATTGTCAAATATTGTCCATTGATTTTACATTTTAATTTTTTGTTTCCATAGTTATGTTTGATTAGGGTAAATTAACCAATTAAAATGTAGGTAAAAAAATTACTTCTTTAATTTTTTTTAAATTAATTGTAATCACACTAAAAAGTAGAAAATAAAATAAAGTAAAAAAATGTTTTTAAGAAAAAGCTTTTATTTAAAAATGGGCTAAAAATAAAATAACTTTTGAGTGAAGTTTGAAGCAATATGCAACATAATTTATAAAAGCTTGAGGCGTTTAATTAAATTTGGTAACTACTGAAAAGTAAAATAACTACACTTATATCCAAAACAGAAATAATTAATGATAACGCGTCAAGCTTTTATAAATTATGTTGCATATTGCTTCAAACTTCACTCAAAAATTTTTTTATTTTTTTTAGCTCATTTTTAAATAAAAGCTTTTTCTTAAAAAACATTTTTTTTTTTACTTTAATTTATTAATTTCTAAAATAATTTTTAAATTTAAAGCGTATTTCATAAATTACAACAAATACATAAAAAATAGTATCTTCTGTTGAGAATCGTTGAATTTAGATACGAGATCTAGCGATCAAAAAAATAACTGCCGCCATGTTAGTTTGGAATGCCATTATTATTTTTTATTATTTGTAAATTATTTCCATCTGGTGACGAATGGACAAACTATTGCGAGTAGTCTACACATAAAACCACGCCCCTATTCTATTTTCTAATTTTTCGAACGTATCATCTATAATGATAACATTTATGACGTTCTTTTAATCTGTGGTAAAATGTCATTGTGACAGCTGATCGTTTTTGATTGAAAGAAAGTGTTAGTGGTTTCTAACTAGAGATATATGGTAATTTATCATGAGAAAGGTTTCATCTGGTTTGAACTGAAAAATTTTTCATTCGAACTGCTAAAGGCGTTAAACTATAATTAACTACTAAAGCCTAAATCTCTGTATTGTCTTTGTGTAAATTTTGTATCACTGGATACGTACATGTTAATGCAGCTTGTTAATCTTACCACCAGAGGCGCTTACATAACTTTTTCGTTGGCAATAAAATTTAAAAATAATATAGATTTAGAATTTATCAAATTTTATTCTATTTACAGACCCGACGGTAAGAAGAAAGCGTACGTCCGTTTGGCAAGAGATTACGATGCATTAGACGTAGCAAACAAGATTGGTATTATATAAATCTTGTATATTATTTTATATTGATAAAATAAAAATTTAAATGGAATGAATGTTTTTAATTTTATAAAACGTAATTTACTGTTAAAATAAAGTGAAAAATGGAACAACTTGGAAACAATTTTGTTATACACGGTAGTTTTGATTTATTTAAACACAATAACCTGTATTTATCTTTTGTAATATATATTTGAAAATATAATTAATACTTTATATGGAAAGATTTTAAATGTTACTGTTTAGTGGGGTTTCATATATTATTTTAAAAAAAAAGAAAAGAAAAAACAAAAATGGAATCACTATGAAGAAGCAATATCGTCTGAAAAAATCTCCACCACGGAGTATGTACTCCTTGGTGTGCTTGTGCATTCGCCAGAGAAAAATGTTACATAACAGATACGTTCGTTTATACGTCGATATAAGGGCTATGATTTAAAAAAAAATTAATATGCGCTAAATATCAACCGGTTGACGGTCATTGGCGTCGTAAGCCGTCAAGTTAAACCTGACCACGGGGGTATGTGGAGATATCTCGTATGTGTGAATATTACAGAAATGAAGCATTACACACACATTTACAATCGCATACGTACCTAAAAAAAATCATTGTGATCTAACAATTTTAAATGAGGGATATTTTTATAAAAATAATATAGGGAACAAGGGAATATTTAGCAAAGTATTTACCAATAACAAAAACTTTTTTTGGTGTTTTGATGTTTTTTAATAGAAACAAGAGTTATATGTATAAAAAAATTAAAATACATAAAAAACATATACATAAAAAATTTTTTGTTTAGATACCCATGTGTATAAGATTATAATATGGCGGATACCCATATTTAATTTTTAAAACATGATTTCTACTTATTTATGAAACGTAATTGGGTTTTTTCCTCCTGTTTTTAATCTATTGTCGCTTTTACACAATAAAACACAACAATTAACCATTTTGGTTTCCGATGGAAAACGTAGTCAATTTTAATTTTACGACAACTTTTCAAACATCCCACGTGACGCACACACACAATTAAACAATGACAGGTGAAACACCAGCGTTTGGCTTCAGATTACCTAACAAAATGACTAGTCCACATACGTCATTGAATCTGACTAACTCACACTCACAGAAATCAGAAACCAACTTACTATCTCTGTACTAGTGATACCAGCGTGGACAAAAAATCCCTTCCACTTCTCCCCACTATATTGTGTAGGTACACACTGTTTGTAGTCGTGTGGGTTTGATGTTTGCATGTGCGTGAATGGTCATACACACAACTACATAACATGTATATGCGGACAGAGCAACGTGCAGTTTAAGTAATGGTCTCAACAATACATAACAATTGTCGTGCAATCGGTGACCGACTAAATACCTTAAGCGCCGGTATCACGCACTGCTATCCACAGTTTTTTATACATACGCTTAGGGCTTGCTCACACACCACGTCGTCCGACGTCAACAATTATATGTGTATCAGCTGTCAAAATTGTGTACAATTGAGCGTTTTGTCATTATAGTTTATGACCGTCAACGGACTAATATTACATAATTTTTGAATGTAAGTATACTTCAGAAGTTAAAAATTTATACCGTGAAAAATTAGAAAAAAACTAAAAAAAATTAACGCGCGTTACATTTTTTTGAATCAGCTCTCTGGTTAGTATCTATGCAAGCTCCGTTACGTAACAGTTTTCTCTGGCGAATACATTCGAACTTTGATCGGATAATAAACAGGGGTGTACAAATTTTATTTTTTTTCTTATAATTGAAATTCGCTATATACGTACACGACAAACGTTTGCGAAAAGGCGTAGTAGAATACAAAAAAACAAAATTATTTCTAACCATTTTTATTTTTTGTCGAAAAATAATTTATACATGTTTATATCTACAATTCTGTTCAGAAAGTGGACATCCACTAGGATGATTCAACTGAAACCAACATTGAGTTTTTTTCGCATTTTTATTATCGTTAGAATTTTTTCGTGGCACCTGAAGTTGTACGACCCCATGTTGAATATCGAAAATATAACGATGATTTCGCAATAGCGTTTGTAACCCACCACATTCGTTTTTCAATTTTTTCAGTTCCGACTGTTCAAAAATATTGACAACCTCTTGCATCGATAATTTCCCACCTTTGTTCCATTGTTTGCAAAACTCGTCAAGAATATAATTTTGTTCGGATAGAAGTTTTTTGGTGATTTTTTGAATTATATCGTTTATGATGTTTTTATCAATTTGAGTACAATTCCTGACCGGTTCAACGCTTAGTTTCAGTTTATAATTATGCACCCAATTTTCTTGAGTGTTTCCAACATTTTGGCAACGTTCATTAATAAAATTTTGAATTCTTTGGTCTTGCTCGCTATTTTCAGTCTGTAAATCCTTTTTTGTTCCAATCAAACAGATCCGTTTTGTTGACGGAATACGGAGTTTATCTTTGAGGGTAACAAAACCACATAATTCCGATATTTGTTGAATATAATCCAAATAATCGGAATATGCACTTTTTCCGGAATTATATCTTTGATATTTTTCTCCGTTTAATTCATACGGGCAACACGGTAATAGAAAATAACGACATTTCGGGGAACTCCTGGCCGCCATAATTGGAATCCATGGTGTTAGTTCATCGGAATGATTACCAATCAGCCAATCATATTCCGGAAACAGATTTTCATTTGATGGAGTTAATGAGTGAACCTGCGTAAAACATCATATATTTTGAACGTGTAAAGAGTAACGCCATCTAGTGACTCTAGAAAAACTTGTGTAGTTTTCTAACTTAACCACTCTGAATTAAAGACTTTCAAAAGTCACTTTTATTAATGGTTACGTTAAGAAACTACACAAGGTTTTATCCAGGATCACTAGATGGAAATATCAACCAAAGGCTATTACTTCTAGAACAGTTGAAGCGGCGTACATTGACCATATTTTTCGGGATCTGATATCAATACCCTTCCCAGAATACCCTTCTTGAGTCAATAAATAAACAAGTAAACCATTTCCACATCCAAGGTCCACAAACGTTTGTTTCGTCTCTAAATTTAAATCCACTTGTTCTTGTTGCCAAAATAAAATTAAATATGTTGCAATCGCTACATCTTCATGTACAAATTTTTCAGGATCTGTATTTTCTGGCCAAATCTGAAAATTATAGTCTTTTTAGAGTGTTACACCTGTTTTAATATTAAAACTTACTTCAATAATTTTCGAAGCATATTTTTGTTTTAATTGTTGATATAAAGCTGCATATTTATCCACGGAAATTAACGATAATGATTTAATTAAAAGTTGAGACTGCATTGATTCAGCCTCTATTGCCCATTTTGCTACTTTTCCAAATACTTTTTTAAAAAATTTTTCACCTCGCGCCTTAAATTTAATTTCGCTCCATAAAACTAAATCTGGATTATCATATTTGAATCCAAACAGATATGAGGGAAATAGTGGGACTTGTGAACTGGACCATTCTGAATCCATGTATTTATGATAGACATGATGGTGTAATTTATCTATAAACGAAATGATTCTCAAGAGGACTATAGAGAATGTAAGGGGAATATTTTATTATACCTTCTAAGCAGATTAATAATTGTTTAGGCGTTACTAAACTTTTTGGAAGTAATAAAAATACAGAAATTAAATATTGACTTTCTAAATTATTTTCGTCAACTTTTTCAACATTTTTTACGATACCGTTTTTAAAATAATCATTAAAAAAATTTCCACACATTTCATCAAAATTATCATTATAATCTTTTAGATTAATTTGACTCAAATTTTCTAAATATTCACTAATTTTGATATCTTCAAACGTTTCCAATGTTAAATATCCTTTAAATAAAAGTTTCGATCCAATAATTCGATTAGAAATAAAATGTGGATTATGAATCCAATTTTGAACAGCGTCCCAAAATGATTTGCTGGGAACATCAATTTTTCGTATTTCGATTATTTCTAATTGTACCATTATTATGATTTTGTGTACTTTTTTAATATCCACTCAGCATCCGAGACAGATTTATCAATAATAGCTTTTATTCGTTCCTTATCGCTTTCATTAATAAATTGTTTAAAACTCTAAAATCAAAAGAAATTGGACAACCATTACGTACACTTATGAAATTCATAGATAAAAACCTAGTTAGAGGTTAAAAAAATTGAAATATAGAAACTAAAATTTTTATGTATTTTATTTACATAAAGTTTTTTATATCGAATTTTTTATTGATTTTGTATGGAAATGTTCAAAACCTTACTTGTTTTATTTGAAATCTGTAATGATTTGCAGCGTCTGTAGGTAATTTTTTACATTCACGTAGAAGATATTTATAAAGCTGTTTTGATGTTTGAATGTTATGATTCAAATTAGACGATATTCTGACCATAATTTGATAAAAGGATATATTAATTATAATAATTTTTATGTCCTTCGGGTAATTTTAAACAATTTAAATATTTCTTTGGAAATATGATAAGACCACAGAGCAGAGTAATAGGAATATTGAAATTTTTTATTATGCAGCCATAGATAATATTCTCATGGGTATAGTGTGTTTGAAAGATTGAAAGTAGATAGAAAACTGGGTAAGAATTTAGAAAGTTTAATATTTACAATAAGAGATGTCACTAGTGACGGTGGACTACAAATAAATGTAAAAATTGTTAAATAATTTAATTTAATTTTTCTTAAATAACTACTTTAAAATAATTATCTACTGAAAATTTATTTTTTCTCAAATACATACTTTTTTTGGAATTATTTTTACAATATTTGAATTGAATATTTGAATTATTTTTACAATATTTGAATATTTAATTTATTTTTACAATATTTGAATTTATTATTACAAATATTTACAATAAAATAAAAAAAAAAACTATCTTAAGTATCTTAATATTCCAAAAAAAAAAAAAAAATAAAATAGTTTATTATTACATTTTTAACAATATACATAGATCAGTTTTTCATATGACCTACAACTCACGTATATATGATTTTTTTTAGAAGTTAATTATATTAATTATAATTAGCAAAAGGTTAGCGACCATATTATACAAGGTAGTATTGTATGTGCCAAATTTTATGTAGCAAAAATAAATATCTTGTAACTAATATGTTTTTACCATTAGGACATTAAACTTTTGTTAGACATCATCACGTATTTTTTCGAATAATAAATTGAGTAGATAACTATAGAAGAAATATAATAATTTACGTTATTAATAATGGCAAAAAAGATTTTTTTAAAGATTTAGTTTAAATTAAAATTCTGAATAGTATACAATGCTCTTTTAAAAAAATTAGTTACGGTTAAAAAATTAAAATTTATATGATTTTAAATATTATTTAAGTGTTGCAGGATATACGTACAAACTTAAAAAAGACATTAATCATTTGAATGTAATTCATGTTATTATAATAAGTACAAAGAGTTTATTCAAAAATTAGGAAGAAAATTGCGTCTAACTTCAAAATTTGTTTAAAAACTAAAATTAAAAAACCTTTAATAAGTAAAATTTCTTAAGTAAATGAATTTGTCAATTTTGTTGACAATTCCTATATCTTCAAACAGATTTCTTACTTTTTAATAGATAGACAAATGACAGAAACTGACATAACATCTACCCGTCAACAAAATTTCGTAAAAAAGATAGAAAAGTAAAAAAAAACGGGGAAAAATTGATTGAAGTAATTTTTAAATTAAAAGTATAAATACGTAAATGTACACCTGTCTGTTATTTTTTGAATGAGTTGAGTATATTTTGACTAGTTGATTCATAATAAATAATTTTTGACACTGCAATATTTTCAATGAATTTAAATAATTATTTGAACGTATCATGTGAAAAAATCAAAATATATAATAAATTTTCTATCTTCAGATTTATATTTGGCATCTTGCCTTTTGTATATTAACAACGGAAAAAAGGGAAATATTGAAACTTGCCAAAAACAAAAAGAAATGATTTTTAATATTATTACAAAAAATGATAATTAATTATTTTACAAAATTTACATTTTTCATAATATTTCCCATTTACTGGTTAGTAATGTTAGAGCAGGTTAAATTAAGTTATTTTTGTGTTCTGACGCCATGTTTAATACGTTTAATACTATGAATTTTATAACAGATATATTGTATTTATTAAGCTTTATTAAACAAATGTAATACGAAGTATTTCAACGTCTGTAAATATGAGTTGCTGTTTAAATAATAAATGAATATTTAATATTAAGAAATTTATATATTATTCACATAAATTAACAAAATTATGAAAGTAATTTTAATTTATAATTTCATCTTGCTTCACGTTTTGAAATGAATTAACATTTTTATGGGTAATTAAAAATCTGTAAATTACGGATATTTGTTATCTTCATAAAGCTGCAACATGTTAATTAATTTATCTACGTAGATTTTATAAAATAACTTTTGGCTTACGATAATGCTATTAAAAATGATCCAAGTATTTGAAATTTGATATTAATCTTTGTCGGCCCATTTTATTACAAATTTTATTTGATATTTATAAATTCCATTTTTAAGAAAAATTTGATTTTTATAAAACTTTAACCTTAATTTATGTTAATGTAAAGCGGGTTCTACACGATGCTACGAACGTTCCTTCCAACATTCGATCGAACGTTTGAGGCAATTAAGTTCGATAGTTGGTGCGACGAATGTATCTGCTACACGATGAGTCGAATGTTTGATCCAATACGAATAATGATGTGTTGGTACTCAGTCGACAACGCTGTTATCTGTCTGATGTTATCTCTAATGTTATACACTGATGTTGTCTCTCTTGTATAATGTGTTGGGACCACAGAACAAATAGAACGAATATAACTGTCTCTTTTCTGCAATCACTTATGTGGAAGTATGTGCATCTTAAGCGGCTTCTACACGATGCTACGAACGTTCCTTCCAACATTCGATCGAACGTTTGAGGCAATTAAGTTCGATAGTTGGTGCGACGAATGTATCTGCTACACGGTGAGTCGAATGTTTGATCCAATACGAATGATGATGTGTTGGTACTCAGTGGGCGACGATGTCATCTGTCTGATGTTATCTCTAATGTTATACACTGATGTTGTCTCTCTTCACATGAACGAGTCGTGCGCAACCAACGAACGCAACCAACACTGACCTTCAAACGTTCGAAGCATCCCTTTGACTCGGTGCAAGAATACCGACATCGAACGGGACACGACCAAATGCGAATGTTTGACGCTCGACATTGGACACTCGTAGGTTCGAACAACGGCTACACGATGCTATGAACCATCCAACGTCGAATGTTGGAAGGTGTTCGTAGCATCGTGTAGCAGCGGCATAATATAAATAATATCCAGATTTATTTTTAATTTTTTTTTTTTTTTTTTTATAAATATGGTAATTATACGTAGGGACAGTCGTGTTTGTTTATAAACTGAAAAAAATTATTTGGCGTAATTTTGCTACTTTTGAACAACTTTATGTTTTTTGGCATCTGCATTAAAATATTGCTTTGTACAATTGTACACTCTAGGTTGCAGGCTTTTTATTGAAATTAAATAATCGCATGACTATTTTTAGTTATTTGTTTAAAAATTTATTTTTTTGTTTTCTTAAAAAACTACAATAATATTTCGAAAATAAATGTACCTATTATTAGTTTTGTGTTCCAGAATACTTTATTATAACATTCCAAAAAGAAATTTTTATTGTCGATTTTATGTTTGCAGTCGATTATAATTTATAATATTTGTTTTATTTGATTTATTGTTATTGAAACTTTAACTCACACACCACGTTATATAACGTCAACAATTTCATATAAAGTGTATTAGCTATCAAAAAATTGTACCATTTATAGGTTATGACCGTCTACGTGTTAAGATATTAAATAAAATTTTAACTCGTCTAGATTCTTGTATTTAGTTTGAATTTTTTTTTTTAAATTAGTAATTTTACAATGACCTATTTCTCATACGTCAAAAATAATTGATGAATATCTTTTTTTTCTATGAATTAATAAAATAAAAATACGTTTTTGTAGGAGCTGAACACGATGGACAAATAACCTTGACGGATATGTGCAAATGTTTTAATGGCGAAACGCTGTCTAAATTTTCACTTATTGAAATTTTATAAGTTGACAGCATTTCAAGTTACTTTTTCATGTACCAATTTGCGTATGTACATGTTTCTTTCAGTTATACAAATTAGTATTTCAGAAAAAAATCAAAAAACACATTTGTTATGAACGTCTATTTTTGTAATGTTGTGGAAAATGTAAGCTGTTAGCCGTTTTTTATTCTTGTATTTCAATATAAACATGTTTTTATGTTTCTTAAAAAGATTTTATGATGCGTTTCAAAATGTCGAAATGAAAATATAATATGGACGAATGATTTTCAATTTGTTTTGTGTTTTTCAAAAAAGAAAATAGAAATATAAATATAATTGCATCATTTTTATTTCAATAAAAATTTTATATTAAGCAAGTAACTTCATTAGGTTTATTTAATTTGATAACAATGATTGTTACCCCCCCCCCCCCCTCATCTGTGAAAATTACACCACAAATCCAATTTTACGTAGTGGTCGGTGCAAATTTAAGGGGAAGTACGTAAAATCGGAAGATCAGGGGCGTCGGTAAACTTTTGTTTTGGGGGGTTGGTAAATATTATTTATCTGAATTTATTTAAAACAATATTATCTTAAGAGACAATTTACACTTAAAATTCGGTTGTGTAGACAAAGGAAATCGAATGTTATATTAATGAATATGAGTGACGAATTTTAGAAAACTGTCGAAAAATCAACTTCACTATCGCATTCATCAGCGTAAAAGACGCCAAATAGCGGAAGCTGACAAAAATTCTAGAATATTCTACTTTTGAACTGGCAAAGATACCAAAAAACAAACTTCACTATTGAATTGCGCGCTAAAAATTAGATTAAGCAGCGCATTTTTACAAAAATTCTAGAATGTTCTATTCGTCAACTAACAAAGATATCGAAAAATCGATTGCACCATTTAATTGATCATCGAATAAAAGACGGAATAGCACATTTTCATAAATGTTCTAGAATATTCTATTCGTCAGATACTAAAAATTGTTTGTCAAAATCAGACATTAGGTTTACATTAGTTTAATTTCGGTTGGAAAATTAAGTGGTGCAGTAGATTTTCCAATATCTTTGTTAGTTGACAAATAGAATATTCTAGAACATTTCTCAAAATATGTTATTTGGTCTCTTTTTTGGTATCCAATTCAATGGCGACGTTTGTTTTTTAATATCTTTGCTAGTTGACGAATAGAATATTCCAGAACATTTGTCAAAATGTGTAATTTGACCTCTTTTTCAATGGACAATTAAATGGTACAATTGATTTTTCAATATCTTTGCTAGTTGACAAATAGAACATTCTAGAATTTTTGTCAAACTACACTGTTTAATCTCATTTTTAATGACCAATTCAACGGTGAAGTTTGTTTTTTGATATCTCTACTAGTTGATGATTAGAATATTCTAGAATTTTATGTTACTCATTTTGCATTTGCATTTTGCTTATTACGTATGCAGAATATATACATATATATCTGCAGTAAAATTTTAAAATTTTTAAAGGCTATGAGACCCTCACACAATATTACCTACGGCCCTGACTCGAGCTTGGTACATAAATTTTCACCAACACAGACAAACAACAACATATCTGTGAGAGGAGAACCCCACTAAATCGCTGACGTCACTACGTAAAATCGGAGTACGTACCATTGGATGGCCACTGTATAAGTACTTTTAGAATTAATCAAACGAACAGAACTCTTTTTGTTCACTATAGTTAAAAGACAAATAAACCAACACATTTCTAAAGTTTTGAATCAACATAATTTTCTGTCTAAATAAATATAAATTTAAAAAAGTTCAAATAAATAATTTTTTTTTAAAATTTTATCCACGGATTACTTGTAAGAAAATGTTAGTTCAATTAAAATTATTTACTTGAGATTTCTGAAAATTTTAAATATTTATTTATGGAAACTTATTATTATGTGTAGACTATTATAGAAATCGTTAATGGTTAACCGCAACCTAAAGTCAGAGAAAGAGAGGAAGAAAAGATAAAATAGCTATAATATATGTATGATTTTTTATCTCTGTTTTTAATTGTAATTATAGTAATTATTGTCGATTTTCTTTCTTTTCCATCGTGTATTTTCAATATTGGGGCGTTTCAAAACCCAAAAAGTATTCGTATAAATTCTTCTACACATTATTTTTTTATTTATAGATTGTTAATCGATCAGTTTTATTTTTGTAAACTGAAAGAAAGCAGATTCAATATTCAAATATTTCAATGTCAAATTCAAATAATCAAATTTTCACAAAAAATACAAATTTTTTAAAAATCCTCCTAATATTTCATATTTTTAAAATTAATTATTTTCACTAACAATTATGTTTTGAAGAATATGACATAAACATTTTTATTTTTTTTTATTTGAATAATTGTATTTAGCGACTTATCGCTGGCTATCATAATTTTACAAGACAATACGGTCATTGCCAAAATAGACTGAGCCGTAAACAAAAAATATTTAATTGCTGTTTCTTTTTTAAATATTTCTTAGATTTAGATAACAGTAATAATAGTTTTTTTATAAAAATGTTGGCAAACATTTATTTAAGTGATTTAGAAAAAAAAATATTATAAACAAATTTTTAGTACGTGAAAATTAAATGATTGACCAAGATTATTTTAATATTTGTGCCCCCGTGTTTTAAAATTTGAAATGTATATTTAATCGTTACAATTTTTGAGACTTTAATTCACAGACGATATTTGGAGGTCCATATGAAGATATGGTTCCATTTTCTTGGAAAAAGTTATCTATTACTAAAAATTGACATAATCTATAAGTAAAACGCTTCTGGTTTTCACTTACTAAAACATTAAATTTAGGTCAGCCAATTAAAATAGAAAATAAATTAAATAAAAATAATAATCAACTTGCGTCAAACGATCAAACGAAAAAAATTGGTGTTACTATAGTATGCGGTTACCAAACTATACGTGTACGGTCCGTTAATGAGGTTGATGGTCAATGGTTCGCCCACTGAATATAGTAAAAATTTTGTGGAAAAATAATATATACTATAACTACCAAATTACACGTTTATCGATATCGAAAATTTCTATCGATAAACGTATATCTTCGTAAACTATGATTCCTACCGCAGAAAATACCTACATACATTTTTTAGTGTTCCGTACCAAAACTGGTAAAACGGAAGACTTACAGAATCATTTCGTTTTCCGTCTGTTAAAATATTAAATGTGATAATTTAACTCATGGGTATCAAATCCCATTAGAATATTGTAGTTTTTTCACTTTTACCATGGAAGACAGGTAGGAAAAGTTTTTACAGCGAAAAAAATAGTACAAAACATTTAATTGGCCATTTCACTGTAGGTAAACACGATAAAAATCAAAAAAAATTCCTATTGGTAAATTTATCTGATTTCAGAACCATAGTAACAGTGTATTAAATAACAATGTGAATTATACTAATTTATTTTATTCGTTGAATTATCTTACCGTATTACACTTGAGTTTTATATTTTTTCTGAATAAATTTGTGTTTCTCTACAACTCAAATTTCTTGCCTAACAGCAATTTAACTCGAAGAACTGTCAACTAACAAAAACGCGACAGCGAAGCGTTAAATTGCTAGGCAACAAATTTTCGTTAGACAAACCCAAATTTATTCGAAAAAATACAAACCTCTCGTGTAATAATAAGTGAAAATTTGAAATTTAGCCCAGAGGTGGAGTGTGGTGGCCCAATTATCGACGCAAAATATAAAAAAAGTTGAATTTTAATTCTGGAAAGAAAAACTTACTGAAGCATGAATTCAACAATATCTATGGCGTATTTTTTTATGCATGTTTTTTTTAAATATTTTTTGGTAAAAGTACTTAACAATTGTTATCTTCAACTGCTTCATCAAAAGGATTGCTCATAAAAATTTGAAATAAATCATGAACACTGAATATGAGGTGCAAATTAAAGAAAAAATATCAGAAATGAAAACGATATGTTAGGAATACATAATTTATTTTTAGTTCTTACACGTTTTTCAAAACTTTTAATTTTAAATCCTTGTTTAAAAACAACTTATTATACCGAGCACTATTTGTACAACTGTTAACCCTTGGTCAATTACATTATAGTTATACAAACAGCGCATAAGGCTAGTTTGTATGGTATATCACTGAAACACCTAGCAAGGTTTGATATGAGGAACATAATATACTGTTTATTAGGCTGTAAACAGGGCCACAATTATTGCAAGACATAAGTCTTCCAATAATAATGATACACTAAGTCTATACACTTTATTTATGTACATTTGCCTATAGACTTTTCTATATGTACAATTTATCCTATTATGTAATCTATAGATTACATAATAGGATGTGTATGAGTTATGGTCATGTCCCTGTCACTCTCCATCATAGAACACTAGAAGCCAACTAACATAAAAAAAGTGAAATTCGCTTGGAGTCCTTTGTAACCCAGTCACAGCTTAAGGCATTAGTCCGTCAGTAGTCGTCGTCGAGTCAACATACCATTGTATTAACAATATACCCCATTGTTACATGTACACGTTGAACATCTCTCTCTGGTAATACGTGTATTGTGTTTGTATGCGTGTATACACATACTACTACAAAAAACCAAACTAATACACTGCAACCAGTGTGTATGTACACAAACAGACTACGTCACAAACTCATTACAAGTGGAACAGAGGCAAAGCCAATCTAGTTTGTCCCCTTGCTCTCCATTTAGTCTATTATAAAAAAATGGACCGTTTTGTGACGTCGCTGTAACTAATATACCAGATGGCGTTGATTTACTAGGGGATAAAATTAGAGTCGAGACATGAGGTTTAATAGTTCGCTCTTTTTCATCTAAAATAAATTGGAAATAAATTAAATATTTAAAAAATACTTTAATTCAACCTAGAAAGATTAATTAAATTAAAAAATTTTAATTCTTCGTTAACACAGAACTTGGTGACGATACTTTTGTGCTCAATCATATGGTAATTAATTTTGACATCTATTTGATGAAAAATGCTCACATGTCCCAACTCTATTTAGTTTACCCCCTATACCATTAGCGCCACGTAGCAAACTGTGACACTAAAAGGTCCGTCCTTCAAAACAAGTGGCAGGGACATGGTTATGGTCCAGGGGGTATTATAAGAGCAAAAAAAATTAACAAATTCAAGTATTTTGTCGAGACTGCAGGATTAAAAGAAAAGTGAACTGCAACAACTGTGTCAAATATCTACAAATGTTTTTTAACAAACAAGACTGACCGTTATGATATTGTTATAAAATTTTCAGAATGATTTAAGATGATTTTTTACATTTTTTTCTTTCAAGGTTTTCAAAATATATACAAATGTATATATCGTGATGCTGCTGTGATGTGTGTGGCAAAAAATTACATTTTCACACATTTTTTACAACACGGGTTTTTGAAAATTTGGCCATGCGCCAATAAATAAGTGAAAAATAACTTTATTTCTTTTACAAAAAATTAAACATACAAAATATTCAATGTCAGTCGAAGCTTGTAGCCCAGTACTGAAAGAAATGGCTATCTCATACAGACTTGAACACACATTGTACATATACGCGGCATAATCGTTTCAGTATGATAATTTAATAATTAATTTGAATTAATTCCAATGACCGGGGTCATAAATCATAATCTCGTGGGGTTTGTGTAAATTTATGTAGTGGTGCTGGAAATTTATTTCGTCGGAGAGTGTATTAAGTTTTGTAATAAATACACGAATTAGATAAAAGTGAATTTATTTGATATTATTTTAGCGATGTAACGGATATTGGGTTACTATTTGCCCGAATAAATAGTCCGAGATTTTAAAAACCGAATTTAGAGCCGAATAAATAAATTCTAGTATTCGGTAACTCTTCTTCAAATGTGTTATTTTTATGTTATCGAAGGATGACATATTAATATCGTTGTGTGATCATAGTGGGGGAAACATTATTATAGAGTTGCATATCCATATTGAATAATTAATTATAGAGTTGTGCATTCATATTGAATAAACGCAAGAGGACTGTAGAGTTAACAACTGTAGAGTTAACAAAAAATCATAAATTAACACTTTCACTGAGGTGACATTACTTAGTGCGTGTCAAAAACACGCACTTAACGAATTTTATCCTATGCTATGTTATGCTATGATTAGTTCGGAAACAAACACAACGAAATATATTTTTGTAAGTTGGTACGTATGTAATATTGTGACCATGGTGCTCACTGTCGACGAAATTGATAACTAATGAAGGATAGTATTTATCAACTTAAAAAAATATATTTTTTGTGTTTGTTACCGAACTAATCATAGCATAACATGTTATAACACATTTGAAGAATAGCTACCTTATTAAGGTACCGGAACATCATTGACGCCATTGATGCGATTATTTTAGTATTATTGCTTGCGAGATTACAAAAGTACCGGAAACATTACAAACCAGAGGGCCCGCATTCAAAAAATGAACATGCATTAGATATTAAAAAACAACAATTTCTAACATGGTAACTAATTGTTTTTATTCCATAATCTTAGAATGTGGCTTCAGAGGGTTCTTTAAAAATTAAGTATTTATACCGTGAAAAACAATAAAAAAATAATTAACTTGCATTAATTTATTGAATCAGAACCCTCTTGTTTGTAATGGTGCAAGCTCCGTTAGCTAACGTTATCCTAACAAAATTTTTTAGAGAACGCGAGCATTGTGATCATTTTTGAAATGTGAAAATTTTTTCCCTTCAAAATGTAAATTTTCACGAGTATCTATATTGTGTTTTAGAGCTTCCTGAACCATTTTGGTTTTGTGTGTCGACAGGGCCCGCTCTAGGGGGGAATCTGGTCATTTGCCCGGGGCAGCAAATTTTAAGGGCGGAATTTTGTACAATTTAAGAGAAACAGAGGGCGCCATTTTTACAACTGACGAGCAAAGAAAAAGGTCGCCGAGGGCAGAAGACGTCGGGGAGGGGGGCGGAATTTTTGTCCGGGTCGACGCAAACGCTAGAGTGGGCGCTGGTGTTGATCGGTCTGTCTGCCCATTTGTATCTCTATTCTCTAAAGGTCCCATCAAGTGGTAATCAAATAGGAATAATAATAGGTTTGACTCTAAAATCTACAATAATAATCGGAGTAATTATGATCTTTATTGTACAAATCTAAAAAAAATCATTTACATAAGTCCATGACATCATCAAGTCTAATTTTGTCATTTTTAGGTTACGATCTTTTAGCGAATTTCCAGAATGGAAATTCAGCTATTACAGTAGGTCTCATGACGGGACTTGAGCCCGGGACTATGGCAGAAATTTGTTTTGAGGTCCCTAGAAACCGAAAATAATATTCACTAAAATTTATATATATATATATATATATATATATATATATATATATATATATGTATATATGTATTTATGTATTTATGTATCAGCACGATAACTCTCGAACGAAACGTCCTAGGGTTACGAAATTTGGTGACAACGTTGGAAGTCCAAAAATCTTGGATGAGTTCTTCAGCCAGACACGTCGGATGCCAGGAACATGGTTTTTGTTCTTGCAAAAAATTAGTTTTTTGCCAAAATTTCCACTTATTCAAAAATTTTTGCCAAATTTTTTTACACCATTTAAAAGAGGAGAAAAAGTTACATAAAAAAGCTCTTTAAACTATTATTCTATGTCAACTAGTTTCCGAGAAAAACTAATTTTTATAAACGGAAATTCGCTATGTTATGCAGGATGCTGCGACAGGGGTATTTTGTTTTACTTGTATAAGTGATTTCGTAATTTAAGATTATCGTTACAATTTTAAGTCATTTTTGTTTTATTGTTAAAAAAGATTAACGACGAACATTTTCTTGATGCATTTTGAACACACATCGTATACACTTAAAATAAGTAAATATTTTTATTTTAAAATATCTCGAAAGAATACATAATAACGATATAATAACGAAAGTAAGAATGTTATACTTTAGTCGAACTAAAATTAAATAACAATCAACTATATTGAAAAAAAGAAACTTATGTTTTTTTGTTGTCTAAATTTGAATTTTTATTTATGACTTTTCCGAAAACATGTATACTAATTTGTTTTCTAGAATTTTTCACAGTAAACAATGTGTTTTTGTAGTACAATACATATTATATAGATTTGATTAACTATATTATGTGGAGGGCTGGATTTATCACCAAGTCTACTAAGTCCAAGCCTAGGGGTGCATGATAAACGAAAATTTGAGAAAAATATAAATTAAATTACAAATCGTACAGACTGAAAACGATTGAAAGCTAATGAAACGGAGATGTTTTTAAGATAATATGCATGGAAAAATTTATAGTGACTTTTTTTCTTTAAAATGGTATTTTTGTGCGAATCTCCGGATTTTTTTATTATGAGTTTCCAAATGTTTTGGAGCATAGTGTCAAAATGTGCGTTAATAATTTGCATTTTATGGTTATCATTTATGTTTTAGGATGTAAACAATGCAAAACGAATAAAAAAAACTTAAATTAATGACCAATTTTTTAAAAATAATTTATTTAATTAATCTTTTTGCTTTTTCGACAAAAATCTTAAATTGAAGCTATCTAAGAAAGGGTTCACTTTTGGATAAGACATTTTATGGTCTAATCGACTCAAATTGGCCTCTTCTACATATAACCCCCTCAAAGGAATACCACTCATTACCAATCATTCTGTATATTCAATGACGTCATAGGGATGAATTTTATTTTAATTTATATTATATGTATATTATTCGAACAACTTTCTGTAGATTATCTAGTAAAATATTAGTAATTTTGGGGTAAATTTTTCGTTCATTAAAATATCGGAGCTCAGTTTATACAATGATCTACTTTCTAAAACTCCATTTTCGGTTAATCCTATTGCTTTAATTTTATCAAAACTTCCGTCATAGCATTCTGTATAATATAGCGAATTTCCGGTTACAAAAATTATCTTATTCTGAAGCTCAGTATTTCACAAACGGAGTCCATCTCCATTTGTCAGTACAATAACTCATCCAAGATTCTGGAACTTCCAACGTTTTCATCAAATTTTGTAAAAATAGGATGTTTCGTTCGAGAGTTATCGTGTTCGAGTCCATTCGGGAGTTCGCTAAAAATGAAAAGAATGGCCTCACAAACCTACTTATAGTACCAAATATCAAATCTCTATGATTTAAATTGCGTATTTAAACTCCGAGTTGGTTCAGTGGTTAGTAGCTCCACCACTCTTGTGTAATAGATCGTGTGTTCAAAACCGACCGGAGGAGGTACGTCATCACCAATATTATCATACCTCATATTTAATTATTAATAATTATCTTACCAATCTCAAAGTCAATAGTACTATACCAAACGATGCATATGACCTTAGCTGTTGGACATGGAATTGCAACAGCGCTGTTGATGGAATTTAAGAACCAATTAACATTAAGAATATATCTCTAAATTCCTGAGAGTTAAAATACATTGTTCTCTAATTAACTTTGGATCTAAATTGTCCAAAATGAAAATTTTGCTTCACAGTAAGCTTTAAATAATTAAATAATTATGTCAGTCGCTTAAATAAATTAACGCTCTAATATTTCAAAACTAATAGACACTCGTATGGGCGCACCGGCACCTATAAAGACTTTTTATGATTTACGTTTATAACTTGTCATTAAAATAAAATTTATTAGTCGATTCTAAATCATTGCTTTTTTCCCATTTCAGTCAGTTCTGGCCTCTCTTAATAGTAAAATAAATATGTTCGTCATTAACAAATTGATTTATTGCAAGATGGCGCTATTTTTAGAATATTTCCTCGGAACATTATTGTAGTTTTTCATAAACAAAAAAGAATATAATTATGTACCCGTATTTTCTATTGTACGAATATTGTTACATTAAAATAATGTTAATGTTTTATATTCAATAAAATAAATACTGGTAATAGTTTTATTTTTTTTTTTATTTTTAAATAAATTTATTCTGAATTCTTCCAACGATAGTCTGTGTGTAACTATATAGATGTTATTGCTTGCTAAAATATTCGCTCGCAATGACGTGATTGGTGGAAAAAAATTCAAACACAACCAATTAGATTCTTGTATTTAAATCTTTTTTTTTTTCATGATACAAGAGAGCGGGAAAGGTGTATGGTACAAATGTGACGTTAGAAATCGACTATATTTTCCGGTATTTAAAAGTATATTAATTCCAAAATGATGTTCTTAAAGTCTATTTAAACGGAAACAATTGGATATTGTTCGTTCAAGCGTTTTAATTGTTGTTGAGTGTTCTATTGTTTAAATTTGGTGTTTTAAGAATTTTTGTTGTGTTTCTTTAAATAAATAAATAATAATGGTAGGTAGTTTTTGAGTGGACTTTGTTTTTGGAATTATTAGACCCACTCGCGATTAATTTTCGGAAGTTGTATTTTGGATTAATATCTTTGAATCGATTTTGGAGATTTGTTTGGAATTAATATTCTTTAAAAATTTTCTTAAATGTGTCTAATATTCTTAAAAAATTCTTTGAAAATATGGCGGGAACACTGTGAGGAAAAATTTTATATAAATATTAGATTTCTGTATCAATTGTTTTTTCTTTTTTATGTGAAAGTCAGTATCTAAATAGAAAAAAAAAAAAAAAAAAAAAAAAAACAGAAGATCGTGATTAGAACTAACTAAACTAGAGCTAGACTAGACTCGATTTTACATCTCCATGGCTTAATCAGTCGACTTGAAACTTTGCATAGAGACAGCTGGAGAAATAGACGAGGACATATGCTACTTTTTATCTCGGGGCAATATCTGATTCCCGTGGAAAAATATATTTAAAACTAAACTTGATGTCATCATTTTACATATTACGCGGACGTACAAGTATTTACAGTTAGATAAATAATTCAAAATTATGGTAATTGCAAGAAAAATTTGGCGTAGATACTCTTTTGCATTTCTTTGGAGCTCATAAAGTTAATAAGCAATATTATTTAAAATAAAAAAGTACATTTAAAAAAATCAAAAAACCCGACTGTTTAAAAATCAGATTTTTTGATTTTCATTGTCATTTTAGTATTATTTAATTATTTCGATGAAAAAAATTATACATATACGACATTAGAACGGTTGGCAGCCTAAATTACTATGAATTTAATATAAAAAATTATATATATATATATATATATATATATATATATATATATATATATATATATATATATATATATATATATATATATATATATATATCAGGCCGTTTAGGCTGCAAGGTGCGCCAAAGAAACAGACATACATACAGTCTAAAAACATAACCCTTCTTCTGAGGCAGTTGGATAAAAAGGACTGAATTCAATCAAAAATTTAGTGTTCCTACTATCTTTTTGGATTATAAATTAAATTTTTTAAAAAAAAAATTACAGTTTTATATATACTTGTGATATTTTTTGTTATTAATATTCTAAAATAACTTAAAAATGTATAAATCTTTACTTTTGAATTTAATCCAATAGCAAAGTTTTTGCATTTGAATGACCTTAGGTAAAAATTTTTCAGTGTAAAGTATTAAAATTTCAGTTATCTACATATTTTTATATTACAAAATTTTCGGAACAAATTTTAGAAGTTAATTGATAAATGAATCTTTTGAGTTCATTTTCGTTTCTTGACCTATACTAATTTATTAATTAAAAATTTTGTCTCCTCTCTGTATTGGTTTCTAATTTTAGCATATACTTGTTATGCCTGCTATTTTATCATTTAATTTTCACTTTTCGATTTTACTTTGTAGCGGTGACATTTTTATAAATTGGCAGTTTGGCACAAATATTTGTTTACATTGTTTAAATTTAGAAGATATAACACCCAAGATTTTTAATTTATGACTTGAGCTTTGCACCAGGCAACTTATTTTATTGGTAGCGTAACATGTTTATTGTTTTTAAATTAAATTTGATTAATTAGAAAATAATTGGCAAAATTTTTGTTTTTGTTTTCTCGAAAAAAAGTGTGCCTATATAAAAAACGAAGAGTATTATTATCTAGGTTTATACGGACTTTTTATACACGATACTGATTTAACACGATATAAAATAATTTTTTTTATTCAAATCAACTAAAAGATTTTAAAAAAAATTACTGAATATTACTGAAAAGCCACTTAATTAAATTATTTATTGGCACTTCTGCTACAATATTTAAGTGATATAGTAATTATCGGCCGAATAATAAGTAAGATACCGAGCATTTAAGGACGTTTGTGCGTCAAACCTAATAGTAGATAAAAATTTTAATTTTAGAGAATTGACAAGTTCAATTACATAGTTATCTTCCCTCAAAGATTTTAAGGCCTTCATAGATCATTTCTTAAAGTAACTGACGATTAAAAATCAAATTTTTAACACAGAGCTATTAGGAAAAATATTCTAAACAGCATTTTTCCATTTTAAAAATTATAGTAAGTATATTATAAGAGTAGATACCATAATAAAGAATGTTTAAAAATAATTTATATAATTGCACAAAAAAAATCGTGTTGACGAACGTTAAAATGAAATATTAATTATTGAAATTAATATTCGGGTAGATTTTGATGTGTAAACGTACATAATATACATACAAGGTCAAATCAGACTACTAAATTTCAATCAACAACTGTGTATGCATTGATAACATAGATCAGTATATAGGTGGTACGTATAGCAATCACCCATATACACGACACTATATGACACATGAACAAGTACAAGTTCTGTATGCATAACATACAGGTATAGTGTTTTGTGGTAGCTATACCTTGTTTATTTTGTCTAGAATATGAACACTATATTTCCTTCTCTGTTTTACAGAATAGTAAAAATGTGTAAAACAGAAAAAATATGGTGTTCATATTCTAAACAAAATGAACAAGGTATACATAACATTATTCTTTAGTGTTTTGTGAACGCGCTCGAACGTCTTTAACAGACTTGACATTTACACATAATTCCTAAAAAAACCATCAAAAATGTTCAGGAAACACTAAACCGTGAAATGCGAGTAAAAATTTTAATGACTCGTCTACCTTATGATATATTCGGAAGCAAACTAATATAATTATATAATTACTTAATATAATTTCAATAAATTATTACTTTAGGATTAGGCTGTTTAAATTTTTAAGCAGTTTTTCCATTTTTTATTAATATGCTAAATTTGAATAATTTGAATAAAAAAAATTTAAATATCCCCAGTGCTCCCACCATACATTTTTAATATATTAATATGAAAATTGACTGAATTTTTTGATTTTTTTCATTACAGGCAGATGAACTTCCCCCAGAACAAATTGCCGGTAAGTATTTGCAAATTTCAACGGTTTTCGGCTTTTCGCTATAATCAAATCAAGCGCGGATACTAGAGGGATGGCCACTTGGCTTGTCGTGATTTTTCAGTTATTACTTTAGTTCTACTCAGGGCCGGATCATCGCATAGAGCTATAGACAAATAAGACAAATGCCTAGGGCCCGGTCAAAGTGTCTATTTTGAACATTTGAATCAATATTTGAGATTTGTTTTAGTTTTCCATGTTATTTAGTTTTGTTTTTATTAGCGTATTTCCAGAATAAAATTCAGCTATTACAGCCACTGCCATGACGCAACTTAAGCCCGGGACCATGACAGAAATTTGTTTTGAGGTCCCTAGAAACCGAAAATAATATTCACTAAAATTTATATGAAAAGGTTCTTTTCTTGGATGTAATGGAAATGTAACCAAGAAAAACACTATCGGTTGAAGCAGCCTCAAGTACATATGCATATTTTTACCGCCTAACTCATAAATTAAAGAACAATTAAAAAATTAAACTTGGGTAAAAAAATTTTTTTGCTGATTTATGTTGTTAATTAATGCATTAGATCAATTTTATCGAAAAATTAATATATAGTCCCATTTAAAAATCTATAAGTTTGTATCATAGCTCGAAAACCATAAGAGCTGTAAAGCTCCTGACTATATCAATCGGGTGCCCCCGTCGATATCCACAACTCTTATTTGAACAATTTTTCGATTAAGTCAACGGTTTGGCTGTAATAAAAATGGCAACTCTCGAAAAACTCACACAGTATATATATATATATATATATATATATATATATATATATATATATATATATGTGTGTGTGTGTGTGTGTGTGTGTGTGTGTGTCCGCACGATAACTCTCAAACGAAATGTCCTACTGTTACAAAATTTGCTGAAAATACTGGAAATCCGAAACTCTTGGATGAGTGCTTCAGCCAGATACGTCGGATGCCAGGAACATGGTTTTTGTTCTTGCAAAAAATTAGTTTTTTGCCAAAATTTCCATTTATTCAAAAATTTTTGCGAAATTTTTTACACCATTTAAAAGAGGAGAAAAAATTACATAAAAAAGGTCTTTAAACTATTCTTCTATGTCAACTAGTTTCCGAGAAGAACTAATTTTTATGGGGTATTATATTTTTTTGTGTGCTTTATATTTTTATAAAAGGGGTATATATTTTTATAAAAGGGATATTATATTTTTTGTGTGCTTTATATCTTGTGAGGATGAGAGGGGAGAAGAAAATGTCTCGCGCACCAAAGTGAGCTACTCCACCCGGTCGACACTTTTATAAGCGTTAAAGAAATGTTTAAAAGTAATTCTTTAACTTTGAGATTTTTTGTAGCCTGGAATAATTTCAGCCATTAAATTTTATTCCTTTTGAAATTTTGAATCGATTAAAAAAAAATCAGTCACTAGAACGCTCGTGGCCACTTTTTGTCAAAAATTAGGGCTAAGTCGCTCGCCTACGAAGTTAAATTTACACTTATTCCCTTCTGGCTGCGCACTATAAAAATAATTTAAACTACAATAAATTTGAATATTTCACATTGTTGTATCCGACAAATTGACATAAAATAGCTATCTAAATATTTATTTTTGATTAATATGTTATTTAAAAGTTCGATAACTTGCTATTTACAAATATTTATTTCCTAAACATTTGGTTGGCAGTCATTTTTGATTTAATTAATAATTCCCCGCCAGATTATTTTTAACTGTTCTCTACAGGGTGTAAAGTATATAAATCTCGCTACGAAAACAGTGGGTAGATCTCACTCATGTAATTAATATTTGCCAATAAATTTCAACCAAAACTGTTTTTTTAACAAAAAAAAAAAAAAAAAATTTGATACTAAATACGGGTCAAAAAAGGAGTCCTTAAAATTTTCTTTTAATCCGGCTCTCACCATCTCATGTGTTTGTAAAATAAATTTTCGGTTTTTAAAAAAGATCTGTGAAACACATTCATCACTTTAACATGTTTACAAAATTTTGTTGAATTTTACTCAATAAAATTATTTTGTACATTTGATATTAAGAGGGTATTTATGCATAATTTAGTCAGGGCCGTACTTAGAAAAATTTTGAAACACCATGTAGCCAGTCAATTTGCGATTTTTTCAAAAAAAAATCCAGTGGTTTTAGTGTCTATAGGATGCTATGAGTCACCCGTCAAAAGGACTAGAGTTATTTATTTTACACCCTGTATAATTAAATCACAAAAAAACTAAAAACAATTTCATACCGTAAAAGCGTCTAGACCCGGACACTTTTTTACGTTTTTTGGTATAGTTTTATGTTTATACATGTTTCCCTCATAGATATCACCAATAAAAGTATTACCATTAGAAAGAGCGTATATTATTTGTTATATCCCTGACCCATTTGTTTCATTATAAGTAAAAATAAAAATAATTAAAAATAATTAGTAAGTGTCCGGGTCTACACCCCAAATCCGTCTTGACCCGGACACTTATTTAAATAATGTAATAACATGCAAACTAATCTCTCCCGTCGGGTTTAGGACAGTGTTTTATATCGTCTGATGTCTTTGAACCTGTCAAAGACTTCAAAATATTTTGTTGGAAGGGAGAGGGGGCAATGCATAGTATGCCTCTCTATAAAGTAAACATACGATATGACACTAGAAGGAGACATAAGCCGCGTAATTCTGGGGGGAATATTAACGTATGGACAGTGGGAGTTACAACTGGTGCGAATCGCGGCCATAGTGTAATAAACTGATGTGTCCGGGTCTAAACGGATATACATATATAGCATGTATTTTTTTATACATACATCGAATATAACTTCAAACATCATTAAATGATGCGCGATAAAATTCTGAACATATACATGTCAAAACTAAAACAATATAACAATTATGACGAAAATTACATGCCTAAGTTAGACATACATTTTATTTCTTCGAAAAACTGTAGGATAGTAATCCTGTAAAATGAGATAGTAAATGTTGAAATCCGTAGTTTTTATTGGTACAGCTGTTTAGAGGATGTTTTTCTCTCTCTAATGGCGTCAAGAACAAATGTTTATTGTTGCAGGTTAATGTAGAAATTATTTAATTTGTAAATTGGTGCAAAGTGTCCGGGTCTAGACGGTTTTTTTCCTTAATATGATTGCATTTATTTTTATACCCTGATATAAAAAGAAATAGTACAGTATCAACTTCAAGTGTAAAATAAGTGCAATGGCCTCAATTCACCAAGACGTCGCTCGGTGCACAGAGCAGAAATGATTCTATTTTCGTCTCGAAAATGAAATTAGATGAACGTTAGCAAACAACTATATTCTTTTAATTTTAATAAACTAAATTTAATTTATGATTATTTTATAACCAAAATGTGTTAGCAAAGAGATGGAAATTAGGTTACTATTTCCGCGTAAACTTAAATACAGTAGAACCTTTGTTAACCGGACAGCAGTGTCACGCAAAAATTTGTTCGGCTAACAGGTGGCAGAGTAAATAATAGCCTTAAATAATGTAGTATTCATAACTAATTTTTTAATTCAAATTTTTTTAATTTAAGTTAATTTTATGGACGAATTTAGGTACTTATACTAAAATATAACGTTTACAAATCGTGCGTTTTCTGTCCCAATCTCGTATATCAAAAATTACATGTTTTAGGACACACAAAAAACATATTATATACTGTATTTATGTATAGTCGCATTTTTATCAAATGCAAATGATTCATGGCTTTGGAATTTAAAAATGAAATTTTGTTATATGTCAAAAGTATTATAATTTTTATCATCCTTTTTCAATACATTTGGTAGTAGATCTTGTAAGAGATAGCTATATTACAAGCATGTCTGCTATGTTGTTATACGTGCATTCCTATTGCATGAAATCATTTTCATTTGGTAAAAATATTACTACATATACTTATCTGTATATATTTATATGTAACCAACATCAAAGGGTATAATTAGCATAAATCTTAAGTTCATAGTGATGAAAACACAGATTTAAATACGTTTTTTTGTGTCCAAAACTCGGGACTATTCAGATACGAGGTTGGGACAGAAAACGCTCGAAATGTATCGTCATTTTAGGATTATTGGGCCAATTCGTATCGGCGTAAGTGGAAGCGGCTTGCGCTCATTTGTAAGTAATATGCGCTTGAAAACAAGCACATTTACGTACTCGCATACGTACTCACATACGCACTAGAACGTACTCGCGTCCGATTAATGGAGGTAATAATGTACTAAATAATATGTCTTCGTCAAAAAATATTGTATCCGCGTCCGATTAAGAGAGTCCTGAATGTATTGGTTTTAGTATAGCATGACACCATTATAAAAAATTGTCCGGCTATAGGAGGGGTCCAGTTAAGAGAGGTGTCCGTTATCAGAGGTTCTACTGTACACTTAATATCCATTTTTTTTTTTATGAATGGTTCCATTTTCCAGGAGTAATAAAATGTAATTTTATTTACAGTTCTTCGCAAAGCCTTCGATGGCTTCGACCGTGACAAATCCGGCAGTATTCCAACTGAAATGGTTGCTGAAATTCTCAGATTGATGGGTCAACCCTTCAACAGAAAGATCTTAGAGGAACTTATTGAAGAAGTAGACGAAGACAGTAAGTTTTTTGATTCGATCAAACGATAAAAACAGAAAAAATTGGACTTCGAAGTAAAAATTCGATTTTGTTTACAGAATCTGGACGTTTAGAGTTCGATGAATTCGTAACATTAGCCGCTAAATTCATCATTGAAGAAGATGAAGAAGCGATGCAAAAGGAGTTACGAGAAGCGTTCCGACTTTATGATAAAGAAGGTACATTTTTTCAACTTTTTTTCCCCGTATCTAATAAAAAATTTCTAAATTTAAAAATTGTTTTTGATAATTTTTTTTGGCAAAGAAATTTATTCTAATAAATTATTGTTTATTGATTCTAATAATATTTTTTCATATATTACGCGTATGATGAGTAATTTTGATTCATACTAAGAAATTTTTATTAAAAAAAATGTTTTGCTAAAAATATCAAAGTAAAAAATGTTAAATTATTTTAGTAACTAATAAATAATAATAAATATTTATTTTGAAGTTTAACCGAAAAAATATTTTTGAATGACGTTTCGAGACTATAGAGAAAATAACTTTTAAAAAGTTTGTTCACTAAAAGTTTTGTTCGTTTATATCCATTTTCAGTATCCTTAAAATTACATCTAGTAAAACTCGTATTTTATCTACACGAAATACTGAAGTTGTCTGTAATTTATTCTGATAAAAATTTATTTTGAAAAGATTCAATTGGGATTTATCGAATGACTATATGACATCTGGTGTTGAAAAATCAGACTATTCTTAAAGTGCATTTGCTGAAATGTCATTTATGAGCTAAATTTTGTAGATCTGAAAATACTGATTTAATTTTTCCATTCATTTACAGTTCTCCAGTTATTTTACGACGTTTGCTATTTAAATTTGACGTTTGTATACCGACTCTAAATTGTAATATTCACTAACTCATTCACTGATTTTTTTTCATATTTGTCAAATTTTCTCTTCTTCTTTTCTCTGTCACAGATGTCAAATTTTCTCTTCTTCAACAAAATTTATTTGCTACGAACTTGTGTCAACCCAAATACAAACAGTTCTAATATTTATCATTTTTTCTTAATATATCACTGGTTACTATATATAAAACTAAGAAACTAATGTTAATGCACTTTTTTGTCAGCCATTTTTCTGAAGCTCCTCCGTTGGACAGATCCCAATAGAGTCGTAAAATGTTAAGTTTAAATTTCAATTCAGATATTTTCTTTTGTTTTTGTGAAGTCTTTAAACCTTACAATGAGTCATTTGATTTTCCTGATGATGATACTAAAATAGTATCGAAACCGGTCGAATTAATTTTATAGACCTATGTATCGCCATTTGAGTCATAATACAAGAATAAAATATTTAACCTTAGCGAAATTTGGGATTTAAATTTATGATTTAAATTGCAATGTTTTAAGTCATAAAAGAACGGATATAATTACGGTCTTTCTCTGCAAAATGGCATACATTTTTGTTTTCAAATCTGAAAATTTATTTAAAATCAATAATTTTTTTAATTTATTAATTAACAAACAAACTAAGACTCTTCCTTTTTGAATAGGTAATGGATACATCCCAACAACCTGCCTAAGAGAAATCCTTCGAGAACTTGATGACCAACTCACAGAACAAGAACTTGATATGATGATTGAGGAAATCGACAGTGATGGTTCAGGAACCGTTGACTTTGATGGTAAGTTTTCATCAATTCATTAAAATGCGCTAAAAGACTAATAAATAATTTTTTGTTTCAGAATTTATGGAAATGATGACCGGAGAATAAACAACAACCAGCTAACTCTTAAAAATAATTCAAATCATTTCATTGTGTCTATTTATTATTACTAAAAAAAGACATATCAAATCGAAATTTCACGCCTAATAACCGCTTGTTTCGGTTTTTTTTTATATTGGAATTATTTCTTCCTGTGACCATTTTTTTTTATGGATAAACGTTACTTTTATATTGTAATCTAAGTTTTTCTTTTTTTTTGTAATTTACCAAGCCAAATATATATTTATTTATTAATTAATAAAATGCTGTTCTTTTATTTTAAGATATTTATATTATAAAGATAGATTAGTAAATATTATGAATATGTATATTTTATAATGTGTCGTTATTTTTTTAGTTGATTTAAATAAAGTGTCATTCCACGTTTTGTTAATTTCTTCTTTGTTTATTTTTATAAATTTGATTAGAGCTACATCTAGGAATGAGATTCTAAAGTAATAAACAGATTAAGTTGGTATGTTTCTTAGAATCTGACATCATTGCTATATGAACATATGAAAAAAGTAAGGTTATGTTTCTATGTTTATATTTCTTCGGAATCCTAATAATTTCATCATGTTCGTCAGTATTTTGGTACATGCTTTTATTTTATTAAAACTTCAGATGCGTACGTTTCTTTTTTTTTTTTTTTTAAATAAAACAAATATTATTCATAAAAACTGACTTTATTGGAATAATTCCAATTTAACATTATCGTATGCAACCAATATTTATTAAACAATTAATAGACATTTTAAAATATTTAAAACTCGACATTAAAGCATAAACACTTATACAAAAACGATTTTATAATTTTCGTAAACAAAATACATAAAGAAACTTGCTTATTAAATTTATAATTTTATAAAACAATTGTCTAGCTCTTGTTACAACTTAGGAACATCAGTGCTACGTTGGTATGGTATCTAACGCCTTTAATGACGCACATAAAAAAAATTAAGAAATTTCAGCTCGCACTGAGACATTATTCTTCACAGAGCACTGAATCAAACATATTAACATATGTTTCCTAGAGATAACACAGGCATTAAATTTTGAAGCATGACTCCATTTTAGTAAGCCCAAATTGTAACCACGGAGACTTGTTTATAAATATTACATAAACCAATTAAACCATTAAATTAATGGTTTGACCGCCATTAAAGTAATCCCATCAGTCAATTTTTTTGCTCACATCAGTCAATTTTTTTGCTTCAATTTCCTAATGTATTTGTAATACACAGCATTCTCTCTAGTCGATTCTCTCCTCAATGTTATTCTTGATAAGTTAGAAATTGGTGATAATATCTAACAACTTTTTTTTAGATATAACACATTTTTTTCGAATAAAAAAACGAAAATGTTTAATTCGTCATCATCAAAGGATTTAAATCATCATAAAGAATAAAAACTGATATTTACAAGCAGAAAAACAAATTTTTTCCGTTATTTACAAACAATTTCCGTTACATAAAATACAATTACATTTCCGTTTTATAAAATACAATTCTAGTTTGAAATTACAATAACAACCCAATAGTTTTGGCAAATGCCACGCGTATCAGAGACATCTATAGCTCAGTTTCCACCATACCAAGGTTTACTTAAACATTTGTTTAATAATAAATTTCAATATGTAACATAAAAGCCCCCATTATGGAACGGTATCTAACGTATCTAATACTGGAACAGTTTTGCCATTTACATCAAGAAACGTCTGATAACAAAAAATATTATTAATAGAATGATTGTTTTTCAATTTAAATTCACCTCGCATTTAATGTTTCCTTACTTAATTAAAGAAATAAATATGTAAATGTCAAAACTGTTATTAGATACCGTTCCATAATGGGGGCCTTTACGTTAATTAAAATTTTAAAATTTACAACTTTACATATTTTGTTAAAACATTATCGATAATGTTAAATATAATAATTTCAAATAAATTTGGTAACTATTTAATCCCACTAATACAATATCGTTTCGTGCTTTATGTATACATAAAAATAAATTGTCTTACCTTCAAATTTTTTAGCGGTAACCTGATTGCGTATGTTACATACATAGAAAGACACATAACATATTGACAATTTATGTTCAAGTATCTTTTTATAAGTACGTTACAAAAAAAAAATGTCAAAATGGTATTTGAAATCCTCTACACTTTTCACCTGTCAATTAATATTATTTGTGCGCATGTCTATATATATTTATTTGTATTACTGCGCATACACAACAGTAATAAAAGTGTAAAGGGGTGGATAAACTACATTTAATAAAATATATGTCTTTAATTTTTTAACTGTAATGATTGTTTTTATTATTATTCCAAAAAATTTATATTTAATTTGGCAAATAATTTATAACAGACTAGATTATAGTTTACTTTTTGTGCTTAAAATTAGTAATATTAGTGATTTTTTATTTTGAAATGTTGTCAAAAAAATATATCACAAACAGTGGTTTATATTTGATCTATTTGTTAATAGCATGCAGAAAAATAAATTCTCTTCTTGGACAGAATTCAATTGACTTGTAAAAATTATGCAAAAAAGGCCTGTCTGTCATACGGTAACGTTGCGACTTCCATTTGTTTTTTCCAATTAACTCTTCCAAATTAAGAAACTTTCTAAGGATTATATAGAACAGTGAAATATAGAAATTTTTAAACTGTTAACACTGATGACTATTTTTCGGTTTACTACATGCAAAAAGTTAGGTTAGTTTTCTTTTTCTTATTAAAATACTAATTATTAGGCTGGGAAGACCAAGATATTTTTTAATTTTATTTATTTAAATTGACAAAAATTTAATATTAATTCGCTGAATTTTCGAAAAATAGTGAAAAGATGATTTAATTAGATTATTTAGACAGTTTTTGTGCATACAACCTAAAATTTACGATAATGTTAATTTGACAGTTAAGGCATTTAGTGACACGTAGAGGCGTAAGTGAGAATCGTTGCGAAACGTGAGTTGGTATTGAAAAGTACTAATGGCATATAAGACACAAGTAAAGAAATTTTTTTGGTTCACTAAGAGTTAAACTATAGCTTTGTGCTTTTTACTTAAAACTTTTAAATGAACTTATAAATTTTATCTGACTTAAGGTACTTTTTACAACTGTCAAAATAACATTATCATATGGTATCAATTCTAGTTATACTTTTAAATTTAAAGATTAATGAAGTGTGTGGATGTCATTATTGCATGGTAATCGGTAATGGCGGATAATTATAACGAATATTAAATTTTCAAAAAGGTTGAAAGAGTTAATTTTAATTATGATAATGTAAATATTTAATTAAGTAACAAGTTGATTCACGTATTTTTTTTTAATTTTGATAATTTTACAGTATAAATATAAATTGTAATTTATAATTTTATTTTATAAGAATCAACTTGTTAACCGAATACTGTATTTATTCTCTAAGGGGAATCCCCTCTCTGTCGCCGTTATAGAGTGAGAAAGAGAGAATGTTTTCTTGCACGAATCAACGAAATTTTTTTTTACTCAAATTGCCATATTTTAAAAATGGTCATGACCATTTTTCATGTCAGTTTAAGAAACATAATCTTTGATTAAAAATTAATAATTTTTAGCAACACATTTATATAGACGTTGAATCAAATAAAAATGGTCTGATGTCATCAAACACATGAAACAAAAGTAGACGTAATTTTCTGTCTCTTTTCTTTTTTGTAAATTAAAGTTGTACGTCTAATTTTGCTTCATTCATTATTGACGTCAGACGATTTTTAGTTTATTTGACCTATAACATATTTTTTTTCCTTTTCTCGTTCAAAAATCATCATATTTTGTTTGCTTTTTTCGTTTTCACAAGGAAAAAAATTTATCAAGTCTGTTTATTGGAAAATGAACTAAATGTAACGTCTTAAAAAATCACCAGAAACAATAAAAGAAAACAGTAGATATGTAGAAGTAATTTAGGTTGGCAATCTGTTGCACTCGTCTTTATCACTAAAGGCGTTAGAGAATAAATACTGCACTTTAAGATAAAAATATAGTTAACATTGTACCTCAATAGGAGTGTTTTATATTATATAACAGCAAAAATAAGTGCATTTATATTTATTTTAAGTAATTACAGACTTAATTACGTAATTGTGTGCTTAATGTTCAAAATGTTTTCATTTTGGCACTATTTTAATAAGCTTTGATGGAATTTTCTTTACAATATAAATGGAATGTTCGTTTTTAAATGCAAATATTTAGTTACGCATGCTCGTAAACGACATCTAGTGCGCTTATTTATATACAATTTAATCTCACTAACATTTTTTTTTTAATTTAACATTTTTGTAACTAAGATTTTTTAAAATATTTTCGACATTCACGGATGCAAGCGCTTGAGGTTAGAGTCCCTATAATAAATAGAGTCGTGACATGTCATCCATTTTCTATCCAAAACAGAGCGGGAAGATTAATTATCACATAGTCGAGTAAATATTTTTGAGTACATAATTATTGTTGGTTGTTTAAATGGTCTTTTTGCAATATTTTTGATTTTACATTGTTTAACAAACCTTTTAGTTTAACAAAAACAGCTACCTGCTGGGTGTAACCCTTCGTGCAAATCAATAAATATCTCTATCTTGACAAATTAACACAGACAGATACCTGTATATTTTTCTTTATTTCTGGTAATTATCATTCACCGCTGTTTCACGTGTCTGGTTTTCCCCAACGTACTCTAGTCATTTTTAATAATATTACACCTAACCGTTTTTAAAATAAATCTCGCTGTAAGTACCTTTGCAAATAATACAAAAAATTTTTATCCAAAATTGGTCAACTTGGGTGTTCCCTTACATTTGTTTACTGTGATTATATCTTGTTTGTTTCTTGATCTATTTGTTTTTGCTGTGAAAAGTGACAAAGCAACGATCCCATGTTTTAATATGGATTTTCACAAAGTAAACCTGTCTAGTATTAATTCTTTCTAAGTTAAACTAAATGGTTTTTGTTAACATTTAATTTATTTCCAATGTATTTTACAAAAACTTTGGATAGAAAATGCCGGAACCAATCAGCGTTCAGCACACATGTCACCCCTCTATTTATTATAAGCACTCTACTTGAGGTTAGAGTCCCTATAATAATTAAGTCGTGACATGTCATCCATTTTCTATCCAAAACAGAGCGGGAAGCTTTAAAATTAATTATCACACGTTTGAGTAAATATTTTTGAGTTATATATAATTGTTAATAAATTATGAATTAATGAACAATTAAAAATTTTTAATTTAAGTATTCTTTCTAAGTTAAACTACATGGTTTTTGTTAACATTTAATTTATTTCCAATGTATTTTACAAAAACTTTGGATAGAAAATGCCGGAACCAATCAGTGTTCAGCACAAATGTCACCACTCTATTTATTAATTAGAGGCACTCTACTTGAGGTACCTTATTACAGACATCTGTTGGTGACGTTTGAAGGTAACAATAGCTTGCTTCCGTATATAGTAAGAATTTGTATTAATTTTAAAATTAAAACTTTTTAAGTACGTAAATGTACTACGAAAAATGAAATAAAAGAACACCAATTATTCAATTTTAAGAAATCGTCAACACTGACTCATAAAGGAGGGGAGGGGGATATATTTACCTACAATTTTCTACAATTATTTCGACATTAAATTTTTTTAAGAATCCATGCGAGTACATACATGCATTTAATTTACTTAATTCTAAAAACGTTTAATGGTATTTTTTGTACTAGATATTAAATTTTTATCGTAGATAATTGGTGTTCCACTGTAGTTCAGTACGTGTCCTTCAATAGGGTACTTGACTGTGAAATTTCTTCTTGAAAGTCATTAATTTTCAATAATATGCTATTATTTCAAAATGACGTCATAATTTGTAAACAAACATCGATGAAGTAAAATTATATTTTATTTCCCGTATTTTTACTTGTTTTGAGGTTATAAAAATTGACGTTTGTTTAGAAATTTTGACGTCTTTATACAGTTTTCATCACTTTCACAATTACTTTTTAGCGACAATTTTTTAAATTTAAAACTAACGGTTGTTTTTTTTGACAGTTTTTACACAATTTACCAAAATTTAAAGACAGAAATCGGCTGATATGAAAAAATAAGGTATTCAGAATAGTTTTTTTAAAACTTCAGTCAAATATCCTATTCAAGCACCTGGAAATAAATTCACGAGATTACTTATTAATGATTGTTACAACAAATTTCCTTTTTTTAAAATAATTTTTAAAAAAATAATTTTAATTTGGTATAAATTGAACACATTTATATATTTTTAATAAAACATTCAATTTTTAATGTTTTTGATATATTTTGAATCCAGTAATTTTTCTTTTTTTTATAAACTGACGCCATTATCGCAACAAAATAATTCAAAAAAAAAAATTAAAAAAAGTTTTGAAAATAAAAAAAAAAAATAATTATTTTTATTTTACTTTCAAAAATAGCGCTAAAACAACTTATGATGTAATCGTTCATTAAACACGGATTCTCTCTCACGTATGTGGTATGAAAGTTTGGCGACCATTTTTGCTACTAAATTTAAATTTTTAAACTGGATTTTTTACTTTTCTATGAACTGAAACTGAATTTTTATTTTTGTATTGTACTCCATCTAATCGTTTATGTGTCAAAAATAACAAAGAGAGACCAACGCATATGTATGTTTAATGATGACATTACCCATAATTCAATTGATTTTATTTGTTTAATGAACGATTTCTTTTAAAATACTGTCAACTCATTTTTGCCGTGAAATATAAAATGGCGTCCGAAGAAAAATCAAAATGCGACTAGATAAGAAATGAAAGAACTGAGTCACTCACACTCTGTGTACTTACCTTTTGTTCTTTAACAAACAGTATTGCAAACTCTATAACAAAAATTTATTTTAAAATTGTTTAAACAAGAACAAACTGACATAATTACATTTTAAAGTATTGTGGAAATTCATTTGATATTTTCTTAACTAATTTTTGATCTTCTTGGCTACTTTCAGTCTCTTCACAAAATATTCGCGTAAAACACTTTAGTATATCATCCCGTCGATGATAGTGTTCACTGTAATTTGTATTGCGTAGTACACGTCGACATAATTCTAAATATTGCTGTCGTCTCTGTAATATGACGTTAAATTATTCTTATCTGTACATATTATAAATTAATTATTGGGATCTGTTAATGGGCGAAGCTTAAAAAATGATTTGTACTTGGGTTGACTCATGTCTGAAGCAAATTAATTTTGTTGAAAGAGTAAAAACATGAAAAAAATTTATAAATGAGATTTTACCAAGTGTACTTTAAGAATAGTTTGATTTTTAAACACCAGATGTCCTACCCTCACTCGACAGATCCCAATATTAAGGGGCTATTCTGGTCTAGAAATTAAAAAAAAATCGATTTTTTTGCATATTCTCAAAGTTTGGAACATTGTATGAGGCAGGGATCGGTGATTAAAAAAATGTAAGTATAACACACCATTAAATGATTCAGACTACTCGAAACGAGACCCAAAATTTTTCTCGAAACTATGTTTTTTGAAACGGTTAACATATCTCAAGTTCTAGTGGACCGATTGCTTTGAAATTTTGTACAGAGCTTCTTAATATATTCAAAATTAGTTTGACGAAAGTTTTTTAATTTTTTTTACTATTTTTAAAAAATTCCCAAAACCAAAGAAACGATGGAAAAAAATTATTTTTCTCACATGGACGCCATTTTGCCAAAAAATAATTTTTCAAATTGCTGCCGTCAAACGAAAATAACATCCTTACTCTTTAAGAATTCACTAAAATATTGTGTTTCATATCACCGAGACGGTTGGAATCATGTTAACCAGGGGGCAGTTTTTTGTGAGTCTCTACTTTGCCGGCCTATACTTTTTTCAATTTTTGCTCTTTTGTACTCTTTTAAATGTTAATAAAAAACTGATCAAAAAACCGATATAAAAATGTTTAAGGTTTTTTTTTATGTCTTACGCCTGGAAAAACATTCAAAATTTGGCCGTCACGATCAGAATACCTCCTTAATATTTAAATAAGCGTACAGATGTCACTTACTGGATCACCTGGTGAAATATCCGATAACTGTCTCACGATAATATCGATTAGCACTTTAACATCGTTCGTATAAAACAATTCAGCTGTATACTGATTACTAAATAAATCAATAAAAAATTTGATCACAGAATGAGGTGGGGCTGGTTTGTGTTCAAAAATTCGAACCGGATCCTCTAAAATCGAAAAAAAAAATTATATTGAAATCAAACTGAAAATCAATTTGGTTATCAATTTTTTCTTATACCTTCTCGATTTAGAAGTAACAATGACTTTTCCGTTAATACTTTGGCATCGGTCAATTTCGCTGCTGTCGATATTACAATATTTTCATCGCTATCGCTAAATTGTAAATTAAACGCTAAAATTAAATGTAAAAATAGATCGGGAATTTGATCTTCGATATCTGTGTCTGGCGGACATTCGATCATATTAAACAGGAACAACATAAATTCCGAATCGAATTGTTCTAAATGTGTGATGGGCATCTTTTCGCCCATCGAAAATATCATCGTTAACAGTAACGAGGAATAATTGAGACGTTGCATGTTTAATGGATTTGATTTCATATCTCTGAAATTAAGAATTTTTATTGAGAAAAAAAATGGATTTCTTGTGGCATCATGACGCTGGCCGGAAGTTTTTTTGTAGTCAAAATTTAGTAACTTCAATCGATTGTAGGCCGTTTGTAGATGTTTGTAGTATATTTATTTTCGTTTGTAGCCCGTTAGTTTATTTGTAATTAACAATCAAAATTTTGTACTGAAGTTAGCCGGAAGCAATCGTGAATGTAACTTTTTTGGTAACAATAGAAAAGTTATCGTTTGTAGTGTCTAAATATAACGATAAAATGTTCGTAGGGTCGCCTGATAAAGCATAATTAATTAAAGTTATTTTAAAAAAATTGCGCATGCGTAACATTTTAAATTTGCTCCATGTGAGTTTGTTATTTTAAATTTGACGCATGTATAGGTTTTATTGCATTATATTATTCAAAATTTAACGGGTTGCGTTTATAATTACAGTAAAATTTAGTCTAAAAATTTTTTATTTTTAATTGATTATGAAAGATAATAATAATAAATTATTAATGAAAGAAAGATAATAGATAATTTTCAATTGTGTTAAACCTGTTATTGAGTTAACTACTCGAAAGGTGGCTCGTTACAGAAAACTTCAATTTGGTTAAAAGTAACAAAGCAAAGTTATTTTCATATTAAGTAAATTATTTTTTAAAGAATTGTTTCAGCATCTGGCGAGTTTGTTTAATTTGCACATTTTTGAAAATCCTTGTGAAATTTTAATATTTGAAGCTGCTATTTTTTTAGAATTTTTCCATCATACCAATTGTTGACACAAGTTTAAAAGAAACTACCATGTATTTTTGATAGTGTATTAAGAAAAATTATTTTAATATGTATTATATATTATTAAACATGTTTTATTGAAATAAAAAATTACTTTTTTAAAATTCATTGTTTTATTTTTATTTTCAAAAATATAACAACCTCATCATAAAACGACATAATTATTCTGTTACATGTGGTTATCTTTTTGTAATATTTTTTAATTTTGAATTTTTAAAGCATACAAGATTTCCAATAATAAATACTAGTTGTTGTCCAAGAAAAATTCAAATTAAAAATATTCTACAAACCATTGCTGAAATAAAATCCATTGCACTCTTCTCTTTGCATAAAAGTACATGAGTTTAATAATGTGTAGGTGTAAGAAGTTTTCCTTTTTAAGAGTTTATTATTATTATCTTTCATAATTAATTAAAAATAAAAAAACTTTTAGACCGAATTTTACTGTAATCATAAACGCAATCTGTTAAATTCTGAATAACATAATGCAATAAAACCTATACATGCGTCAAATTTAAAATAATGAACTCACATGGAGCAAATTTAAAATGGTACGCATGCGCAATTTTTTTAAATAACTTTTTAATTAATTGTGCTTAATCATGCGACCCTACGATCTACGAACATTTTACCGTTATATTTAGACACTACAAACGATAATCTTTCTATTATTACCAAAAAAAATTACATTCACGATTGCTTCCGGCTAACTTCAGTACAAAATTTTGATTGTTAATTACAAATAAACTAAAGGGCTACAAACGAAAATAAATATACTACAAACATCTACAAACAGCCTACAATCGATTGAAATTATTAAATTTTAACTACAAAAAAACTTCCGGCCAGCGTCATGATGCTATTTTTTGTCCTATAATTGTAATTTTACCTCGCGAGTTCCATTGGTAATACTGAATTTAACATGACATTAATAACTTCCTTATCTAAACTACACATAACGCCAAAAGCTTGGAGAATTAGTTGCCGAATTGACCATCTCACTTCCATCTGATAATACTGAATTAAATTGACAAGTCCGTTATACTGATTTTCCGACATTACATGTCTGGATATGCTACCGTCAGCATTTGTCTGCAAACAATAAAAAAAACGTAAATTTTTATAGAGAACCTGCGTGATCTTTGAATTACGACATTAGCGTTCATGGTGGCTATATTTAACATATTTTACGGCAAAGAGTTTAATGTAAGTAGGCTATTTTGAATTTAAAAGTTTGTCATATTTTTCATTATGATGTCCAAGTGGGTGATTTATGTGATTCTTGTTATAAAAAAAAAACTTATGTCAAAATGGTCATATATATGACGTTCAAGACGTACAATATAGTGGTGTACGAAGTGTGATAACAGCCAAAGTTATGCGATAAAAAAATATAAAATTTTAATGTAATGTAACTATTAAAGTTAGTGGTTAATTATGCATTTTTTAAAAAGATTTAATTTAAGTTTTTAATAAAAAATAAATATTTATTGGATGCAGTGAATTTATCTGTTGTATTTAAAACAACAACAATAACCAATACGGATCCGAAATAATGCTTCGGAACCCTAAAAACTTATCAACTGACTTATTCGCTCCGAGCTGAAACCACGGCTTCAATGCTAAAAATTGATAAAAATAAATAATTTGACAAGTATTCTTATAAATGTTTGATTTTAGTCTACGTATTCATTCTAAAATATCATATTTGTCAATAGTTTTTTCTCTCTCCAAAAAAATGTTATATTTTTTTTTATATATCAACTGTGCTTAGAGAATACTACAAATACAAAATTTATACATGTATCTTACCTATTACTTTCATTAATTTCAACTTTTCCCAGTGACGCCGGTATTTGGTAAAAAAATAGTATTGGAATTTTTTATTCCTTTTTAAATTTTGAATCGATTAAAAGAAAAATCAGCCACTAGAACGCTTGTGGTCGTTTCTTGTTAAAAATTAGGGTTAAGTTGCTACTCTATATTCTTACACACCATCAATACGTACCAAAATTGAAATTAATTCTTGAATAAGACCGGAAATAACCGCTTCGTCCTCGTGTAACATCCAACTTCGTTGTTGTGAGTCCTCTTTGCACGACGTCAGTTCCCGAAATATGAATTTTAAACGGGTGGCGTCGTGCGTCTGATTTATCATCGGCTCCGTCACCTTTAAATTTCCTTGCATATGCGATAAAATTTGATTCAAATATGGCTCGAAGTTTTGCGGTAACAATTTTTGTAAACCTAAGAATTCAAATCAAAAAAATTAACCAAATAAATGATGTACGATTAATTCGAAAATACCTTCCACAACTGTGACAACTGCAATTCGAGACATTTCGTGACTTAGTTGCGTGTTTCGTCGAACTGTTTCGACCAATTCATACACCGGTTTTTGTTCGATATCAGGTAACGAGAGTTTTCGTAATGTTTCCGATCGTGACATGTTCGGTGAAATATTATTTCGAGGTGATCTCGAATTCGGACTGAGAGTTTTATTTTCTGGAGATTCTTTAACGGGTTCCGATAGATTGTTAAGCTACAAAAAAATGATTTAAAAAGGAATTTGCTAGTAACAGACGAGTTGACAGTAGATTTATTGATAAAAGTCATAAAATTAATATAAATTTTCATAAAATACATTTAATTTTTATTTAATAAAAATAACAAATTATTATTATTCAATGTTTCTAAGCAAACAAGATCAACTATCATAGTCTAAGATCCCGCAGCTGATTTCTGTAGGTATCTGTTTTTTTAATGAAACTTAATTTAAATAAATCCTTAATGGCAATGTAATAGATTGCTCCCGGGTTGCCTATCGAAAATTAGCCGTCATTAAGCGAATAATCGAAAAGACATTTTTTGACGTTTTAAACTATCAAATATTTTCAAAGATTTTTAAAATTTACAAATTTTTCTCATAGTAACAAGAAAAGTAAATAATTAAATACAAAAATAAGCCAAGAGTAATTTTATTTGATTTTGTAATTTTTTTCATTTATCTATAAGTATATCTACAATATGTTTTATTATTTATAAGAAGCTAAAGAAGGAAAATCACAGATTTGTTAATTTTCTCGTTAATTGTGTGCTAAACCCAGCCTACAGACCAAATTTTAACTTTCTAAAACTTCGGGAAGTACTCTATAATTTTGATGATCATTAGTGAGTGAGTGACGAATTTAATAAAATTTACATATTAATAATATCGAAAGCAATAGAGCTATAAAATTGAATTTTGGTACATTTCATAAGACTGGTGACTACATTCTATCCTGACAATTTGAGCTCTTAAGTATTATCCAGACCGAAGTTATCAGGGTCCAAAAATAGACTGAATTGCTTCAAGAAAAGATACAGCAGTGCTCTGTTTGTTTTGTTTTGCTTCGTCTTGGCGGGGGCACAGGGGCACTGTCTTTAAAAATCAAATCAAATGGCTCTTGGCTTATTTTTGTATCTGTATTTGTAACTAGGAAAAAATTATTTACTTTTCTTGTTACTATGAGAAAAATTTGTAAATTTTAAAAATCTTTGAAAATATTTGACACTTTAAAACGTCAAAAAATGTCTTTTCGATTACTCGCTTAATGACGGCAATTTACTTACGGCTAATTTTCGATAGGCAACCCGGGAGCAATCTATTACATTGCCATTAAAAATTCATTTAAATTAAGTTTCATTAAAAAAACAGATACCTGCAGAAATCAGCTGCGGGATCTTGTACTATCAGTATCTTATAAAGTACTTGGTGACGCATTCTCACACGTAGGTGAAATTCTCACTCGTACTTCTGGTAATAAAATTCGAAGCAGTATTAAGTAAAATATGTACGTATACTTCTAATTAGTGATATAAAGTCTAATAATTCGTATATAATTTATGTAATACTTATTTCGATTGCCAATTACTGTACATATACGAAAATGTTTTAAACTTGATACAGCTTCTAATTTTACCACCAGAGGCGCCAATAAACAGTTACATATTCACAAAAATGCACTTTGTTGAAAATCTACCGCTATTCTAGGTTACGTTTTCTATCAGAAATTAATTACATAAAACTATTCGCCAAGTACGTGTCGGACACACATTAAATCAGGGTTGTTCATAGCTTTTGGGATAAAATATAGAACACTTAAATACACTTTTTATGGCGTATCATAAAAATGTTATCTGCGCATGTATTGTTCAATGTTACTATGAGGATTAACTACGCCATATTTTGGTTTACGATATCTCTATGACAGAAAAACATATTCTTTAAGAGTGTTGAATGTAGCCCAACAACCAACTCGTCCTGCAATTTTGCGGCTCAAAATGCTGTGATATGTATATATTCACTGGTACAGGTGCCGCCATCTGTGACAGATTTTCCGAAATACGGTATAATTCTAAATAATGTTCAATTTTATCAACATAGTTTAGTATAATTTATATTTTGTAAATTCCTAGGGTTTACTTTTTTTGATGCTGGGATCTTCGATTTTTTTTCTTTTTCTTTTTTTGTAACCTTATCTATTGTACTTATCACTGGCAGTAAAAAGTCTGGCATTTGGCCATATGGTTTGTTTAAAAGAGTTAAAGCTCAAAATTTCACAAAGAGCATTTAAAATTCAAAAATGGTGAAAAACATCTAAACTTCTATATCCTACACAATGTGTTACGAGAAAAACAATTTTCATCCCCACTTTCCCACGAAAAGTACCTCAAAAAAATTATAAAATAATTGTTTTGCTATATATTAATTGAGATTTACAACTATAGAATGAAAATTTCATGTTTATAGACTGGAAAAGGCAAGAATAATGAGGTTTAAACAGACAGACAGACATAACGAGAGATGTTTTTTAGAATCCTAAACATGAAAATTCGTTTGAAATCGAATATGGTAAAAGAAATGTCCGCCATGTGACAGAAACAACCTGTTTTTAATGAACGATGACGTCACAAATCATTTTGGCGCTACTTTTGAATGTGAAATTTTTCCAAAATTATTCAAAACTCGCCTAATACTCGCCACTTTCACTACCAGTTACGAAAATAACTATTAATACCTACCTGTAAGCTATGTTTCCGATCTTTTTTATGTACCGGTCGAATCGGTTCCTCAAAAACTTCCGAACTTGTGCTCGTATCATTATTTTTCGCATTCACGCTATGGTCACCACTCCCTGTCGGTGTCGCGCACGCATATGATGAATTCTGGTGTTTTTTCGTTGCGTCACTCTGTTCCGACTTCTTATAGATTAATTTTGGCGCTTCCGATATTGAACTATCGATAAACTGATCGGGCGGTTGTGGGGCAATCCCTTTTTTATGATTAACTAATTCCGCTTGCCGTTTTTTCTCCGCTAATCGTAATATTAACTCCTGTTTATCACTCGACAAACCGGATTTACTGCTTTCATTACGTAACGCCGCGATACAATTATCAATGAACTGGATTAAAAATTGCGGTGTCACGCGTACCGTGGTGACATAATTTGACGGCACAAAACCCATTTGACCGCGTTCGTTCACCACTTGCCACCAGTTACGTTGTTTTGTGGACGTTTGATGTAATATGAAATGATCATTTTCACGAAAACTTAACGTTTTTGCAAATGAGGCGTTAAAATCGTATAACGCTCGTAGCATATCTAAATTTCCTGTGAAAGTGAAAGTGATTAAAGTGATTGTTGTTGTTTTGTAATATTTTTTTTGCAATTAAAATTCTCACCAAGTTCAATTTTGTTATCTGACATGATGAAATGTGATTGTGTTGAAATAAATCAGTTTTTAAATATCACGATTTAATATATTATTTTAAGTTAATATATCCTTCCACATGATAAATTACCACTACTCAAGTGTATTTTGACAGAAGTATAACAAATAAGTGGGGTGGAGATAATTTTAGAAACAAACCAAAATGTTAGTCACGTTGGTCACGTTAGTTGCGTTAGTTTAGTGACGCTTAGTGGCGCTTAGCGAACGTTACAGAGCATAGTATGTAAATGCTTATACAGACGTAGACAGAAATCTTTAAAATGCATTGATTTAGAAAATGTCAACAATATCAACCATGACAACATTCTAGTTAATTCTATGTTTCAGTGCTACCTAGTTTATAAAGGAAATAATACTGGATTAATTCGGAAAGCCAGCAGGGACATGGGAAACCAACTATTAAGGGGGTGTTATAGTCTAGAAATTCGAAAAAATCGATTTTTCTTTTTCTTCATATTATTAAAGTTCAGACCTTTAAGAGTAAGCCTCTAAAAGGATTTACGGAAATTCGAATTATTTTCGGAGTGATGGTTATTTTTTCCTGTGTACTGTGTATCTTTTCAGTGTTAAATTCAAATTTTTAATATAAATTACTCGAAACGACTTTTTTCGATACGGTTTACATGATATCTCAAGTTCTAATGTACCGGTTTACTTGAAATTTGGTATAGACCTTCCAAAGTTGAAAAAAGGAGGCGAAATAATGATTTTTTTTAAATGGACGCCATTTTGTGAAAAAAATTATTTTTTCAATTCGGCTACATCCAACTAATTCTACATCCTTGTTTATTAAAAATTAACTAAAATTTTATGTTTTAGATCACCAGGAGGGTTGGAATCACGTCAACCAGGAGACACGTTTTTTTTGAGTCTGTACCAATTTCAATTTTGAATTTTTTTTAAAATTTATATACATTTTTATAGTTTTCAAATATCAATAAAAAACTGTTAAAAAAAATGGATACTAAAAATGTTTACTTTTCTTTTTATTACACCCGTAAAATCACCTCAAAATCGAATCTCTAGACTAGAATACCCCCTTAAGTTTGTTGACCTTGCCTTTAATATACATTATTTTTCCTATGATTTTTCCACATTTATTTGGTTTAGGAGATAAAATAAATAAACATTATCTATAAATTAATGATGCCCTCTATTTTTTAACCACTTTCCGTTTCATTTGAATATTTTTTAAATTGAATTCTGGCCCTGTTTACGGATTTTCGTGAAAGCCTTACTCTGTAGAGGCGCTGAAACTCGTATACTACGATTTTACATTAGCTCTTATTATGGGAATATGGGCTGCTTCTCCTCTATCCCATACTCTTTGGGGATAATTTTTCCAAAGTAGGAGTTACAGTGGTATCCTATAGTTTTAATAACTGAATTTTTGCAATGTTAATTACATAATTAATATGAATTTGAGCAATAGAAAGTAAATTATCATATGATATGTAGTTAATGTTATTCAAAACGAATTATATTATTTTTATGTGAAAAAAATTATATAGAACATTAAATAAATGATTAATGAATTAAATTATCTACCTATAAATTTTTTTTTTTTATATTATTTATGTATTGCTGGTTTCATAAAGACCTAGACAGAAGAATGGGTAAAAAAAAATGATCGAACCACAGACCAATGAACATATTATAGGTATATGTTATATATTATATTATAACTATAGACTAATTATATAAATGTATAATTGAGGCATCCAGTTATGACTAAGTCCGACCTAATAGTATTCTGTAAAATAGTAATCAATGCAGAAACCGATTGTGTCCGTAGTAACGTTTTCAAATAATTATTGTCAAAATATAATATTAATAATAAAATTTTGCTTCTTTTGAGCGAAACTGCACAATTTTGAAAGAAAGAAAGTGGTATTCGCTTTATTTTCAAAATACGTACGTATACAAATTATGTCCTGCAATAATTATAGTCGCATTTGCTTAAAAATTGACATTATATTATATTCCTTAAATCTCACCCGTCTCACCCTGTTACCTGCTTCAAGAAAAATGCCTACAAACTGCTTTTACGCTTAGTCTAGTAGTATAATACATATACTAGTGTTCATTGGTTTGTGGATCGAAGATTTTTTATTATCATTCATAGAAATTTTAATGAAATTATTTTATTTCACTATTAAGTACTGAATCAAACATATTAACATGTTTTCTAGAAATACCACAGGCATTAAATTGTGAAGCATATATCCATTTTATTAAACTTACAACCAAGAAGACTTGTTTATAAATATTAGATATTAAACCATTAAATTGATGGTTTGACCGCCATTAAAGTAATCACATCAGTCAATTTTTTGGTTCAGTTTCTTAAAGTATCTGTAATACACAGCATTCTCTCTAGTCGATTCTCTCCTCAATGTTTTATTTACAATTTAAGTTACTCAACTCTAAAAAGATGTCGCATATTTTGTTGAAAGGATGGATATATAGGTATTGTTAAATTTTAGCGCCATTATTTTATTTTTCTGTGGAGAAAGAATATTTCTCAGCTTTGGTTCGAGCCTAAATATACAGTTTATTAATTTTTTAATAAAATTTTCAAGTAGTGAAATTATATAATTTAATAATTATTCTCACTATGACTAAAATCTATTATACATATATGTTAAAAAATCTTATATCTACGATTAAGTTGAAAATTGTATATACGATCCGGTATGGTCTAGTGGCTAGGATACCTGGCTTTCACCCAGGAGGCTCGGGTTCGATTCCCGGTACCGGAAACTTTTTTATTTTTATATATTATTTACAAATGGTTACAAAAATTATAATTTTTTTTATTAACAAAATAATTGATAATTTTAAAGGTAATTTGACGATATCGGAATATTATTAAATTTTTTAACGGCACTGATTCCTGACATCGGATAATGAGATGGATTTTTGGGGGCAGATTTTACAAATGTTTTTACTGGATATGTTCCACCTTTATAAATTGTTTTCCCTGATGACGCAATCGGATACTTTTTTCTCATGTATGTGACATTTAAATTACTAATATTGTTACAGGATGCGCTTGATATTATTTTACGTTTAATTCGATTGTTTTCATATATTTCATTGATCATTTCATAATTTTCAAAAGTTTTTGATGCTATTTGAGCCATTTGATCAATTTGGTCATTTTGAATAATTTTATTGCCAGTCTGAAAATTTTCAAAACTCTTTGACGATTTTCTCGATGGTATTTTGCCTATTCGATCATTTTCATAGGTTCTGTCGGTAATATCGAAATTATTCGAAATATTTGATGTTCTTTTACTTTCGTTTTCAAAACTTTTTAAGCTTTTTGACGATTTTCTTGACGATATTTCGTCAATTCGATCATTTTCGTCAAAATTATTAGAACTTTTTGAGGAAATACTTCGTATTATTTTACTTTCAGTCAAATCGTTTTCAAAGCTTTTTAAGCTTTTTGACGATTTTCTCGATGGTATTTCGTTAATTCGATTATTTTCATAAGTTCTGTCGGTAATGTCGAAATTATTCGAACTTTTTAACGAAATATTTGATGTTCTTGTATTTTCTGTCAAAACGTTTTCAAAACTTTTTAAGCTTTTCGACGATTTTCTCAACAAAATTGTGTCGGCTCGATCATTTTCGTATGTTTCATTGATAAGGTCAAATTTTTTAGAGCTTTTTGACGAAATACTTGGTATTATTTTACTTTCAGTCAAATCGTTATCAAAGCTTTTTAAGCTTTTTGACGATTTTCTCAGCAGTATTTCGTCAATTCGATCATTTTCAAGCGTTTCGTTGGTAATATCAAAATTTTCGGAACTTTTCGGCGAAATGGTTGTTGGTGTTATTTTAGTTTCACTTCTACCATTTTTAAATATTTCATCGGTAGTTAGATAATTTTCAAAGCTTTTTGAAACGAGTGGCCCCAACGAACCGCTTTGACTGTATCTGGGGACTTCCACGTTTTTTTTTTTCAATGTTTCATCAGTTCTCACTGGACCGTGAGATGATTCTGGTAAGTTGGTATTAGGTGACTCAAAAGTGTTTGACGTGTCGGAAGGCGCGAAATGTGGTTTTTTAAATTTTTGTTCAGATGCGTTTAAAGGTAGCAAAAACTCCCCTTTTGAAATATTTTGTAAAGATGGTGGGAATATACTAATGTCAGGAACCGAGAGGTCAGTGTTTATTTCAATGTTGGCAGTGGTGTTTTTGATAAAATCAGTGGTGTCAACTGCGGTATTTGCTGTGTCTAAAACTGTTTCAACTGCTGTATTTGTTGTGTTTACGACCGTTTGAGTTTCGGATGATTTCTTTGCGGAAATAATATGTTTCGGGATAATTTTTTTATGAGGTTCTTTCTCGAAAATATGTTTATTGACTTTAGATGTTTGAGGCTTTTGCGATGGCTTCCAGTTATTCCAGTATGTTTCATCTCTTTCTAATTGATCAGGCGGTTTTAATTCTGGATTATCGGGTGGCTTTAATGGTGTTTTGATTTTAAATCCACCCCATTTTGGTTTTTCGTTGATTTTTTGTTCAGTATCGATTTGTTCATCCTCAGTTTCATTTTGTTCCATAATTCGATGTAATATGTGGGGTTTGTATTGAGCGGGTAAACTGTAAATCGGGTGAGTGGGGGAATTTGGCGGATCCGGTTTGTATTGATTGTATTTGGAAAGTATCTGGGATTTTAATGCGAAATTTATAAACGGTTCTGGTGGTTTTAATTTATGTATTTCGTTGTTTGTTGTTTTATTGGAGGCGCCGGTCTTAATTAAGCCATGATGAGGGCAAACAAGGAATTTCGAGTGTTCGTTTGAAGTTACTGGAAATTGTTCTGGGCCCTGAATCGATAAAATATCTTACTAGTTTGTTATATCTGAGTATCTTAAATAACAATACCTACTACAAAGTGATTCAAAAACAAACTACAGCAATTTTCTATCAGTTAGTATTGAGAACTTACGTAAATTAATTTACTGAAAGATAATAATCCATTTTTTAAGACTGGACCATCTTTTACAGCCATTCTAACATTAGTAACTAATTAAGGCAGTCTTATTAACAATTTTTTTGGTCTAGAACTAAAGAAATATGCGTATGTAATAATTTGTAGGTAAAAATTGATAAAAATTTCTAACATGAAATGTCACATTTGATTATTCTTACCACAAATAAATTTATTTCATTATTAATTTATTATATTTGGTTCAGTTTTTGATAAATTAAAAAAAAAAAAAAAAAAAAAAACAGTGTACATACATTCAAAATTTCGTTATAAAAATTTCGGTATTTTTTTTTTTTTAATTTGGACTCAAATTATATTCAAGAAAATAGTGATTAGCGGAAATATTCACAGCTATCTACAATTTGTGGTATTTTTTTACTTTTCCGTTCAAAGAGAATTATAGGGGAAAGTATGGTAATTAGTATGTTTATAGTATAGTCTCTATAGGTTAGGCACTGTAGCAGCGTTTCTCAACCTTTTTTTAATCACGATCCAGTAAATTCACAAATAATTTTGTGCGGACTGATCACATGTATGATCACATATGACAATTATTAGTTTTTAAAATTACGTTTATACTTTAGAGAGGCAGTTAAAAGCAATTCTTTAATTTTAAATAGTATTATTGAATCCTGGAATATTTTCGCCATTAATTAAAATAATAAAATTCGAAAAAAGTTCATTTGGTCGTGTAATATGAAATGTCGTTTCCCAACCACTTCGTCTATCATGTAATTCAGATAAATATTGGCACTTTCTAAGCATTAAGCATTAGAGAGATAGTTAAAAGCCATTCTTTAATTTTAAATAGTATCATTGTATCGTGAAATCGTTTCAGCCATTAGTTGGAATAACATTTGATCGTGTAATATGAAATGTCGTTTTTCGACCACTTAGTCTACCATATAATTCGGTTAAATATCGACACTTTCTTAAGCATTAGTTAATTGTTTAAAAGCAATTTTTAATTTTACACCGAATTCTTGTAGCCTGAAATCAATTCCGCCATTTAGTTGGTATAAAATTAGGTCGTGGTACAGTAGTATTTTAACTAAAAGAAAGTTTTTTAAGGGGAATTCTGAGGTAAGGGGATTACAAATACACTGATTTCTCGTTGTAAGCAACTTGAAATAGAATCATATATCTTACTCTTTTTAGATAATAAAATTCGCATATACATAAAAAGAGTAAGGCATATGATTCTATTTCAATTTTGATGTTGCTTACAACGAGAAACCAGTGTATTTTAAATGTTAACCACGGCAACACTGACAAATAAATGAAAGAGAGATAATTATATATCTTTTATATTCAATAAAAAGAGATAAATTGTACAAATAAATGAAAGAGAGATAATTATATATCTTTTATATTCAATAAAATGAGATAAATTGTAACTAAGAGGAATTTATGCTCTTTCTTTTAGTTAAAATTCTACTGTATATGATTTGTAGTTTTTCACCCATATGTTCCCGCCATTTTCTTTTTTTCAGACAGAAAAGTTTTGTCGTATTCAACGTATGCTATCATGGGCCCTAAATAAAAAAAACTGAATTCCAAAACATGCGATTTTCATTGCTAAAAACCTTTTTTTCATAAAACCAACCCCGTCATTTTCGGTTTTCTTTAAAGTGAAGACAAAAATTATAAACATTTTTGAAATTCGTTTTAATTCAAACATCTTTCTGCAGATTGGTGAAATACTTATGCGGCTCAGTATTGGTTCACGGACCAGCGGTTGAAATTTCAGAAATACTGCTCTATAGTATACTTACGTCATCGATATTAGGTCGGCCACGCCCAATACTAAATTCCAGTTTAAACAATCGCAAGTAAATAAAAAACGAAAATTAATATCATAAATCAATTTATTCATTGATAAAAATCAGTTATTATTTTTTATTATATAATAACTATTAAAATCACTATAAACATTGTAACTAATAACACAATGAAGAAAATCCACAGTAGCAATTGTTCAGTATCAAAATATTATCATTATGGTTTAAATTTTAAAAAAAAGAAAGAAATAAACAATATATTTGTTTTTTGGTTAGTCTGCTGCATACTTCATTTAAGATTGCAAAAAATATAGTACCAGTTCATTGTTTAAAATTATTTTTTTCGCAAATACAAAAACTATAGTTTCTTTTCTTTTTATAAATATATTAAGCACCAATTTTCTTTTTAAATTTTCGGGAACTATTACTTAAGATAGCTTTTGTTAATATGCTAACATAAACACACCAATGACATGCGGTCATTTTTTTATACAGATGTGCACTAATGCACTATTGGCGACGCAAAGATTACGCGAGCGCCTCTAGTTTTTTAAATTAGAAGTTGTATCAAGTAAAGGTTTTTGTACACGTTTAATTGACGACAGAAATATGTATTACACAAATTACATATATTATGTGCAGATTACTAGATTTTCTATCGAACATTAAACGTATACGTATACTTCTACTTGATACTAGTTCTAATTTTAGCACCAGAGGCGCGAATGAGAATCTTTACGTCGTCAATTGTGCATACTATTTTGACAGTATTGGATGTAATGCATAATCCGTCTCTTTAAACCGCATTCCATTGAGTTATATTTTATTTTACTCACCTTTATATACGGATCTTTTTTTTTCAAAATCATTCAATACATAAAAAAAAATGTTATTTGAAAATCAACTTAAAAGTGTCGCAATATCACAATTTTTACGTGTTTTTCGTTTCATAATAAAAACAGAAGATCATTTAATCACGAATTAAATTATTTAATGTTAGTAGAAATATATACAATAAAATTATAAATTTTTAGTTTTGAAAATAGTACAGTTAAATTGGAAAAATGTTAGGTTAATAAATGAGATTTTAAATATTTAAACGGTTAGTGAATGAATATATTCTCTATACATTAATAATAAACCACAGATTTAATACTGTAGATGAAACCATAGATGTTTTTGTGCGGATACGGTTACTTAAAGAGTAGCATTCAAGGCTCACATCACTCCAGTGTTATCAAATATAAAGTTTATAAAATCTTTGGTCTCCAATAATAATAAAGCAATGATTAAAAAAAAAATACGAATTTTTGATATAATCAAAATTTTATTTTACAATAAAATTTAGTTATTGTATATTTTCTACTATCATAAAACATTTTAGTAAATAAAAAACAATTCAAAATATAATAATTAGTAACGTTAATAGTAGGTGAGATTCATTTTTAAATACACATTTATTAAAAATTAAAAAAAAATTTACATATAACATATTTTTTGTTATTTTTATCAGATACAAAAATAGAGATCATTAGCTTTGTATTTAATTAAAAAATCGATCAATTGCTTTCCTTTGAATTGATCTGATCTTGTTTTTCATTTGAAATAAATCACTAATTTTTTTTTCTTTTTGTAAAAAAGATAAACAATGATTTTTTTGTTAAATTTTAATATAGATACTACTTTTGTTTACCAGTCCACTTTCAAGTTGCATTACAGTCTTAGTTTTTAAACTATCCTTAATAGATTTTTTTATTCGAAACTATTCTTAAAAAATTTTATTTTACACATTTATAATAGAAGAGTTTCAATCAAATTTTTTTTTCTGCTTTCAATTAATAATTATGTTTACATTTCTTATGTCTAACAATAAATATTTTAATTTTTTTTTAGTAAACATTTCATTATATTTTTACACAAAGTCTGTTTTATAGACAATAAAAGCGTTGTTTACATTTTTTCGAATTTGATTATTTACAAAAATTTAAGTATTCGATTACGAAATTATGATTGGGCCACATAATTTTCTACAGTTTTATATCAAAATACCGTTTGGTATAAGATTCAAAAAATTTAATAAAAATTCATATTACACACGTTTTCTTGTTACTATACACGGATTCGTGTACTTGGTCGCACTAGTTCCGATGCCAGCGACGTATATAAAACATGGATACCTACACACTTTGTATGTATTACTGTATGTCAGTATATAAATATTGTCAAAATGTTGTCTGAAGGCCAAAACTAGACTAATAAGAAGAAAAATAAAATTTTGAAAAAATTGGATAAAAAGTTATGATAGCGCGTGTTCTAAAAGGTTTATTTTCACAGAAAACGTGCTTACAATGAAATAGCTATCAAATCTAAAAAAAAAATTTAAGATTTTTATATAACATGTTTAGGATGTTATGAACTACGAATATAAAATTAAAAATTAATTTTTATAAGTTCTAGAGATCAAACTGTATTCTTAAAAGTCGCCATCTTGAAAAGTGACATTTAAAAAAGTTTCCACCATGTGTGATGTAATATGTAAGACTTACGATGTTAGGATAACGCTATCTAGTAATTTTGGATGGAATTTTATCTGCTTTCGCAACTTAACACCTCAAAATAGTGATTTTCGAATTAATGATATTAAAATATCATTATTATGAATAGTTAAGTGAAGAAACTACAGATGGCAGACATTAGATGGTGTTACCCGCTACTTTTACGTCATCTACTAGGTGTCACTTCAATTTAAGTATTAGAACACTAAATTTTGATCGTAAAGTTTTGATGAGATTATGTAGTATGGCCCTATAGTTTTAATAAACAAAATACAAATAATACAGATTCTTTGTAAATATTAAAAACAGAAAATTTTTTAATTTTTTTTAGGAAATATTAGAGACAGATTTTTTTTTAATTTATTAAAAAATCTACGTCCAGTTTGTTACAATAAAACATACATAATAATATGTAATCATCTCACTCTGCAATCTTAAATACCAATGTCATTCACTGCTCAATACTATAAATCATGAGATCAACTAGACATTTTTAATTTGTTTGAAATTCTATTATACTTTAGCTGAATAACTTTTAATATACTGTCAGTGTCCATATAAAGTTATCGACAAAAAGAAATACTGACATAACCTTACAAACGTCTGTCAAAAATATTAAATATGGCGACGATGGTAAATCAATATTTTTTTTTGTTGATCGAGTTTTTTTTTTTAAATTCTATCAGTCTACAATATAATTGCCCATTATGAATCCATACAAATGGCACACGGAACACACAGAATTAAAAAAAAATAAAATGAACAACCCCATATAAGATGTTCCAAATAAAATGTGAATATGTAAACGCAAATGTTCCAAATAAAATGTGAATATGTAAACGAAATTAAATTAAGTTATCTCAACTAAATATAATAATTATTTAAAATAATTTTAAAAAAAAATTAAAACAGCAGCATTCACATTGGTAAAAAAACAATACAAATAATTTGTAAAATTGCAAAAATTGCTTACTGTGGACAAAATACTTTTCAACATATCACTTGATCGTAAAATACATCACTTTATTTGTTTGTTTAATATGAAAATTCAAAAAAATAATTCACTGACTATTGAAATTAAGTCTTTTTATAGACCTTAAACATATAACATAATATATTTATATATATTTTTACAATATATAAAAAATTTTTAAATTTTTTTTTTATCATACATTTTTACCAATTTTTTTTACACCTAAATAAATGTCTATGAGACACACACGCACACATACAACGTACACGCATTTTTAAATTTTCATAAAAGTTATTTTATCAATTTGTTAAAAGTCCTCTAGTTATAAAATTAATAATAAAAGTTCTTTTTTGTTTAAGAAAAAAATTAAAACGTGTATCTAAATATATCATTTTTTTTTTAAATATTATTACCCGAATATATAATTTTGTTTTAATTTTAAAATTTACCAATTAATTTGACAGTTTTTTTTTTTAAATTTTTAAGATGCACCATCTTGTTTTATTTTTTTCGCTTTGTTTAAAACACATATATTAATAATTCTGTTCTAATCATCGAGATATTTCAATAATCTCTTTTCACTTTTTTTTTATTATGGCAGCAATTATTTTAGCTTCATTTTAAATAATGGCGATTATTTTTATTTATTTTATTAAATATTAATAATTTAATTTTCTATTTTATTTTGAGACTCTGCTTTGTCTGTACGAAATTTATAAATCGGGGGTGCATTTTTAGTGATGCTTTGCTACTGATGAACATGCATTAAATCGGACGGACAAATCAGAACGGACGGACATGATGCAAACAAACAAAAAATGGTGGATCGTAGACGAACTACGTGACTAATCAAGGACACTGAAGAAGATACAAGTTTCAACCTGTTTTTGAAACGTTGAATGAGAAGAGCAAGTATGAACACGTTTCAGTTCAGAGAAGAATTTTGAATGGTTTGAATGTTTCAAAAAATAATTATGATTCATTTATTTAAATCTCCGATCACAATTTTTATTTAAAGCTAGCTTTTTCAGTTATTTTTTCACGGAGTTTTTTAAATCGTAAAGTTTCAAGTCGATTGGTTAAATGATTGAAGCGTAAAAGCTAGATAAATAAATTAATTTTTGAATTTATAATGCTAGTATGATAAACTAAAATTTATTTATTTTGACAGTTAGGGTGTCTACACAATCAATGAAATAAGGAATAAGAAGTATGCCATCTAGTGACGTTGAATGGAACTTTAATGAAATAAGGAATAAGAAATAAGAAATGAGTATGCCAGGAGCAGTTAAGTTAAGAGTTCCATTCAACGTCACTAGATGACATACTTCTTAGGCTGCCTGTACACGATCAGTAATACTGTCAGTATTTACTGATAAAAATAATGAATCATTATTTTTATTACTTCAGTATTTTTATGATACCGTACACTACCATTATTTTCTTCAGTATTTTAAAACAAACTCTCAAGTTTAATTTTTCGGAATTTTTAAATTAATAAAATTTTGGAATTGTTATTATTATGGAAGAAACGTGTTTAGCTATAGTACTAGCATTTACAACTCAAAACAAGAAAATAAAAAAGAAAAAAAGTTATGTTCGTTATTTTTTTTCTAGCTAAGCCATACATATACGCATGTATGAACATACGGTACATATCGTACATATTGTACATATTGCCCTACATACTAATCCATAATATATGTAAAAGCCTACTTGATGTACATATTATACGATCTACAATCGATTTGTATTTATCTCGGCTGGTACCGCTGGTATATAATATACGAGAAAAATGTTTTAACGGTTTTAACTGTCATTAATGTCACTGTCCCTTCCACGTCTTAGTACTGAAGTGAATACTGATGGAATTATAAGCCATTCTTCAATACTTTCATCATTATTTCAGTATCGTCAATACACGATCAATAAAAGAATCAGTATTTTGAAATACTGACAGTATTACTGATCGTGTACAGGCAGCCTTATTCCTTATTTCACTGATTGTGTAGACAGCCTTAAAGTAATATTTAAAGTAATTGAAACATTTTATTTTGTCAGGCTGGAAATGAGTAAGTACCAACTGTCAAAATAATCATATCGCATGGTAGTTCCCAAAGTATTTTGTTTTTATGCCATCTGTTGTGAATCTTCTCAAACAGTGTTAAGGATGTGTACCCAGTCAAATCGAGTACTACATCTGAAATTTTTTGAAAATTAATTATAATGTTAAATTATTACTAGAAACACTTATTTTATGAATTAAGATGTGTACTGTATAAGAAATTATATTAATTAATAAATTTTTTCTATAAAATAAAGATTTAATTTGACTATGGTTGACGTTGGATTTAGCAGCTATCAGAAGTTATTATCCTTACAATTGACGTATAGAGTATATTCCATTTAGAAAACACTGTGTGACACAATGCATTTTTTTTTTCACCAAAAAAATAATTTTTTTTAAATTTTATTGCAAAACTAATCTTTTAATTGCATCTAAAAGCAATTTAAAGGTTAGCATTTAAAAAAATTAGTTTTTTGTGCAAAAAAAAAAAATGTACTGTGTCATCTGTGTTTGCTAAATGGAAAACAGTCATTATATGTTCATTATATGTACATTTCTCGTCGAATTTGGCGGGCACAGTTTTTTAAAATAGGGTCAAAACCGCGTGGTGCGGGCTTCTAATCCTTTTTTTTTTCATTAAAAAATAATACAAAGTATAAGATTCATAAAACAATTTTTTTTTTCGAACGAAAGTTGGATAATGTATGATCAAGTTTACAAATTTATTCGTACCTAAGCTATTTCCGAACACATGATAAATGAGAACATTAACATTAATTATTTCGTTTAATTTGTCCGTGACATACAATTTTCTTTTTGCTAATCGATGCAGAATCGTCTATTGTTTAATATATTTCAAACTCAATGAAAAAAGTTGGAATTTTCTTTTCGGGTATACATCCTTAAGGACAGAAATGGAGTAAAAAGTGTAAAATGTACGTGTGAATTCTGCGTGATTTAAAAAAAGTTGAAATAGCTTAGTCTCAAAATAAAATATTTTTGTCACACCAAACTGATTATATGGAAAATATTAAAAACTACAATATTCCAAATATTTTTAATTTTATCGGAATATGTGTAGCTTCAATTTGGTTTTAAAAAAATCATGAATTAAGGATTACATTTTGGTTTATATGTTATGGTTTATTGTTTTGTATAAATGCTTATTTAAAAACAAAATTGTTTAAATAAAAATAAATATAAAAAACAAAAATAGGGTTTTCGTTGAGTTTTGTTTATTTAAAATTTGATAATAGTTTTAATTGCATGTTCTATTGATAGTTTTTAAAAAATAACATGTGTATAAAGGTTATGTTTATGATACAATAAGTACTAAATGTAAATTTTATAATTAGTAATTATTTTTTTTAAATATTTTTTAGTTAATTTGTACAACAATGATTTTTTTGCACTAACTGCACATTTATTTTTACGTTTTAATTACCAATTTTTTGGACGATATTTTGTTTGACTAAATTATTTTTTATTTTTTTAAATTTTTTTGGTTTTTTTGCTTAATATTAATTATATAATTATACACCTCAAATTATTTTGAGGTTATGTATTGACAGTAATTTTAATTATTAATATTTTTGTGTTTTTTATTAGTATATAAGTTTTTTAGTTTTATTTTTTGGAACAATGTACCATTTTATGAAGAGATTATGTCTTGATTAAAAAAGATTTAAGTATTTTTTTTATACGGCAATATGATAAAAATTATGGTTTATATTAGTCTTTAGTTTTTTTTGTTTTCTATTAAAAATGGACATTTCTTTTAATTTATTCCATAAGATTATAAGAAATACAATGTGAGCATATTTTATATGGTTATTTTTTTTTTTTTTTTTGATATTATTAATATATCAAATTTAAAGTTAACGGTAATAGGTAATTTTTTTTTTAGTTTTAAACATTATTCCAATCAATCCGACATTTTGTTTTCAAATTTTATTCTCTCCATTTGTTTGTTGTTTTCTCTTTTTCTGCTTTTTTATTTAAATTAAAAACATTTTTCACGAAGAGATGGCTGCTTGTTTTTTTTTTTTTATTAATTATAAATTACTTTTTTTAGCCACTGAGTCGAAAGTTGTACTTGCGGTGTTTTAATAAAGATCGATCAAGCTCAAATATGGCGTCTTTCACCAACAGAACACTGACAACTCGCCACTATGATCTCCATTATGTCTCCAAGCTGTTACTCCACGAGCCTTTAACTAGAAACAGAAGAAAAAAATTATTTAGTATAAAAGTTATTGTGGAAATACTTAAATTAGGTTTGTGTTAAATGTTAAATACTTCTATGAATTATAATTGAATGTTTTATTTTAATGATAAAACATAAAAATATTTGGTAATTATTTAAAAATTTTATTTTGAAAATCGTTAATTTTCAATGATACAAATAACCAAAGATGTTTCATTACTTAAAAATGACGTCACCATTTGTAAACAAACATGTCTTTTTTGATAATTTTCATCAACGAATTCAAATTATGTATAATTTTCGACATTTCTATTAATTTGAATATGCAGAAATAATAATCGACCAATATTTAAAAAATAAAATAAATATTTTCCTTTACTTTGTCCTATTATGAATTTAATTAAAGTTTTGAGGTTATAAGAATTAACATCGACGTTTGTCTGTTTTCAAATTGTGGTATCATTTAGACGGAAGCCTCAAATAGACAGAAAGTTTTTACTACAAAACTGTCATGTTGGAAAAAATATCTAATAAAATAAAGTAATTTTTTTTTTTTTTTTAAGAAAAAGCTTTTATTTAAAAATGGGCTAAAAAAAATAAAATAACTTTTGAGTGAAGTTTGAAGCAATATGCAACATAATTTATAAAAGTTTGAGGCGTTATCATTAATTATTTCTGTTTTGGATATAAGTGTAGCTATTTTACTTTTCAGTAGTTACCAAATTTTATTAGACGCCTCAAGCTTTTATAAATTATGTTGCATATTGCTTCAAACTTCACTCAAAAGTTATTTTATTTTTTTTAGCCCATTTTTAAATAAAAGCTTTTTCTTAAAAAACATTTTTTTTACTTTATTTTATTTTTTTACTTTTTAGTGTGATTACAATTAATTTAAAAAAAATTAAAGAAGTAATATTTTTACCTATATTTTAATCGGTTAATTTACCCTAATCAGACATAACTATGGAAACAAAAAATTGCAATGTAAAATCAATGGACAATATTTGACAATTCGAAATGTTAAAAAGTTGCATAGGACTAAAAATCAACAATTTTGGTTTGGGGCGAATTAGGGAAAAACTAATTATACAATATTGCATTGTCATCAAGGTTAGACACGTATGCAAAATTTGAAACCTCTAGCTCAATTGGAACCTGTCTATATTTTGACTCCAAGATTTGATCTAAACCAACATACTAACGTACCAAGTTAAATAAAAGCTTTTAAAAATAAACTTGGGTACCGTCAAACGGGATTATTTGAAATAGGTGGGGCTATTTGAACAAAATAAAAGAAAAAAGATTTGAATTCTTATATCTGTTTCATTTCTGAACGCATTCATAACGTTAATGCGTCTTTAATAGGGGATGTTCTTTAAGAGTTTAAATCTTTTTTTTTTTGTTTCAAACAGATGCGTTAGATCAGTTTTATCTACAAATTTATATACGTACCTATCTAGAAAGACCTAAGTTTCATAAGACCTATATAAAGCTCCTGAATATAGCAATTAATTGTCTCCACCGATATCTACAGTTCTTATTTGCACAATTTTTTGATTAAATCAACAGCCGTAATAATAATGAAAAAACTCCTACCCTGTATATCTTGAAATGTGATATAACAACTGGACATTTGTTAAGGGCGGGGTAAGGTATTAAAATAATTTTTTTGCTTTTTTTATTTTTTTAACTGAATGCATAATATCTCAAGAATATTGTCTCAAAATTTCAAGTTGATTGGAGCAAAATTGCCGAAGTTATAAGCATTTTTGTTGTTATCAGGCAGATGTTCCGCTCTCTATATATCTCTCTCTCAGTTATAGAAATTTCAGTGCAAGTACAAACGTGTTTATACCTGTACTGTATATTTCGTCAGTGTAGGGTACAAAATTTAGTTTAGCAATAAGTATTCTGTATCAGTTTTATACAAGAATTTTTAAGTGTTCAAAACTTTAAAGCGTTTTCCCCACAGCTCACGTTTTCAAAGTCGGTGCCCCTCATAACTTCAAAACTATCGCACCGATCCTTTTGAAATTTTGAACACTCTTTCTGTACATAATTTACGAAGTAACGCTGGAGAGTTTTTTTTCAAATTTGTTAATATTTTTTATTTTACAATAACAAATTAGCCGATTTTTTTCGCAAAAGATCGTGTTTTTCCTTTCTAAGTGTTCCAGAAAAGTGAAAAATTGAAATTTCGAAAAACCTTCCCAGCGTTACCTGAGGAAAACTATTATCTAACGAACGAACTTTAATGTTTTTATTTCGGATGATCCAGCATCAAGTAATGAGGGGCACCGCAGTTCTACTTTTTTCCGAGACACGTCCGAATAATTGCTGCCATTACTGTATTTTTTAATATTTCTTCGTGAAAATTTTATACAATATTCTTCGAATGTCATACTTTTATGTACCACTGGTTTTAATAAAGAGATTTTAACTGTGTCGTCACAAAAAAATAACAAAAACATGCCTTTTTTTGTACGAATTAACCTTACCCCCTCCTTAAAAAAGGATATTATTGAAAAAAAATAAATTTTTAATGTAATGTGGTTCCTTATTCGTTTCTTTTTTTTTACCGTAATATTTTAAAATGCAGCTAAATTATATGCTCGATACTATAATCGAATTAAAAAATTATTTTTGTTTAGTTAAAAAATTAACATTTTTTGTTTAAATTAAAAAATATATAACTATATTTTAAAAAATGAACAAATAAAAAATATTTTCCTAAACGTGAAAAATAATTTTTGTTATATACATACTTAGAAAAAAAACAGTATATATAAAATATAACAGAGAAAAAAATGACAGAAAAAAAGCTGCTGTTTCAAACCCAGAATTTAAAACAAAAGAGCTTCATATTTATGCATCCATCATCTATATTCATACACAACGAGAGGTAAGGCAAGCTACAAGGCAAACAGCAAGGCGGACCTCACCACAACGACATCCTAAAATAAAGTCGACTGAAGAGCGAAACTCCCGAAAAAAATGCATCCCGAGTACTTAAGCCCCAAGTACACACAGCCTGCCTACCACACACACGTCCCGGATATGATGCAAGAGTTTGCGGGGGTGGTAGTTCACAGTGACGGACGTCGTGGCGGCAGTGCAACGACGGCGGTGGTGGCGGTGGCAAGCAACCAACAGAGTTCAGTTGTTGTTAGTCCACTAGTTTGACACATTATTAAAACTGGTCGGCGCGGGTAATATACATACATAGTTGTATATCATTTCTTTTTTTTTTCAAACATAAAAAAATACTTTTATAAAATGGTGGTGGCATATCGGCTTTATAAAAATGGTGTTATTTACTATTTGAGAGACGAATGTTAGGTTATGTATTATAATATGCATATACCTACATGTATATGAACTTATATGTATATGAAAAATCGATATTTCAGTGTGAAGCTGCTCTATGCAGACAGTTCAACAAGTTTTACCATTAATATTTCAGATTGTATGGACTCTTTCACAACTGAATGTTGAAAAAAAATATATTATAACATGCTATGTGACAGTGATAACTTGCATATCAGTCTAATTTTTTTTCTGTTAATTTATATTAATGTTCACATATACATATAAGCGAGGTTTCACATTTTACTTGTGTGGTTTTCTACGATGGAAAATTTATGGTGCTAATAATTTTTTTTATGCTAAATATATTGCCAAGAATGTGATTTAATTTAGTTTTATCAAATAAGAGCAAAGGGGAGAAAAAGTAAAAGGAGGAAGTTGAAAAAAAATTAAGCTTTCATGTTAATTTCTGACTGCAAGATGATTAAAGTCTGGTAGAGCAAAAACAAAAAAAAGACACTTCGCATTACTATTTTATGCTACTGAAGAGCGCTACAAAAGTAGCCGAAACCGGTCTAGCGAATATTTTATATTTTTTGTGGGTCCTTTAGGGGAAAAACATAAGGCTTGTTCGAGCAACAGTTTTGGATAGTACCAAACTGGCAGGATTGTGCGCAAAACGTTTGTAGTCATTATTAAGACCGCTGTGCGCATACTAAAATTGCTTTGTGTATAATCCTGACAGTTTGGTACTATCCAAAACTGCTGCTCGAACAAGCCTTTTATTATTATGTTACTTTTCACTGTTTATAAGTCCTGAGTCTTCCAACTTGTGTAAGTAAAACCTATGTGCTTCCACAACTTGTGGAAACCTTAAAAGGAAAAACGGAATCCTTATAAGATCATTCGTCTGTGATCGTTAGGTCTTGATGACGCGCACATAATATATCGCCGGTCAACGATTAAATATATCACAGAAAAATTTCGATGTTCAACTTTCAGCATGCCACATTACCTTACTGCCATTCGCATCAAACTTAACTCATTATGACCCGGTATGATTATACCATACGTTGGATCATAATATGTTAAATACGTATACACGCGCCAAAATGTTAAAAGATTTTGTGTTATATCTTCAGCGAATTTGTGCAAAATCTCTTTAAACCACTTCTTATCTTTTCGTCTTGTAGTCGTAAGAATAAGAATTGTGCTCGGTATTTTGAATAAATGATTTTAATACGATAAAATAGACAAAAACAGACGTCATAAGATAATGGTACTAGAAAAGAAATTATCATAACCATTTTCAAGAAGTTCATTTTTATTTTATAAAAATTTTATTTAAAATATTCATAAAAACGTCTCAGCAATGCTCCAGCTAGCGAGTGGATTGAATAGAATATATACGATTTTAGTTACAGTGGTTGACGTAGTCAAAGTTGACAGAAGAGAAGTACATACTAGGTCTGTTCGTTCATGTCGTTCAGTTAGTTCAGAACAGTTCAGTTCAGAGCCACAACATTATCTTGGTCAGAAATGCGCCACCTTTATAACATTTACATACGAACTGAATTGCATTATTTTATATCATAGAATATTTTTCAATTGTTATTCAAGTTATTATTATTTAAATCAGATGTATATGTACAATAAAATACAATATAACATTTTACATTTATATTTATACTTTTTTTTTTTTTTTTGGTTAATTATGGTACGGGATGATTTGAATATGTGGATATGACGTGTATAAGGCGCTTTGTATACTTAATCTATTCGAAAAGTACTCGTACTTACTTCGAATTTCCCATATATCCCATACATGCAATATATTGGAATTCAAAAACAAGTTTAACGATCAATATCTCGAGAACGAAGTGAGATCTCGAAACATTTTATTCTTGTTTTTCGTTTTATTTTGTCAAGTTCTATAAGGAAGTGTCTCAAATCTTGGCGCCGTACTTATCCTAGTATCCCCAAATGGGCAGATGTATGGTTTTTATTAAACAAATTTCAGTTTTTTAATATATTTTTTATTTCATTTATAATGGCGTTCTGATAAATTGTCAAATAATCACTTGATATAGAGGGCTATAGTTTCGGCTCGGAGTGAATAGGATACAAAAAATGGTGGATATTGTTTCCAGCGACTTTTAGTCATATTCAAAAATGCAGTGTGACAAAATAACGATTTCTGAAACATACTTGACGTTCCAGAGACTACAATCAGGTGCTCGCGTACTGTACAACATTAACTAAACAAGATACATCGGAAATGACTGAAACAAACATAGCCTGAATTAATTATTCACTAATTTCTATAATTACTGGGTTACGCAACGTTGAAATGTCTGTCGCGGCGTAACAGGTATAATTTTATCGAGGTATAATTTTTTTTTATCTATAAATCATAATAATCAACCGATACAATATATAGTCAATTGTCGTCTATGGTGGAAATCTTGAATCCAGGTAAGTGAGACAATAATTATATATGGTGTAAGAGAAGTTATAGTTTTTTTTTTCTTCAATTTATTACATAAATCGAACGGGGCAAGCGAACGTTTGTTTGACAACAACTGGTTTTTCAAGTCATATGAACTTTAAACAGATTACGTGAACACGGTAGCTGACGTTGTGTGCGATGTGGAAATCTAATTTCTACAATTTTATGAAATTCTTTTTTTCAAACATGAGATAGAAATTAAAATACCTAGTTTTCACATTTATTAATACGTTTCAACCAGATGTTTTGAGAATAGTATCAATGTCTGTTTACCATCGTAAATTATGTAAACATAACCAATTATCCTTAATTAACCTAAATCGATAGTTGATGTTTAACATCATACACTTATGGTATTATGATGTCACCAATTAGTAGGTTGGATTTTAGCGGTAAATTTAAAATATATTTAAATTTATGTATTTTATTGGTATCGGATTGCACGAAATTTCAGTCAAATACTGGCAATAAAATCACAATAATGTGATTACTGTTATAAATCTAGATGGCATAACGGTAGTTTTGCGATGTGTCAGATTTTTTTTTTTTGTTTTTGTTTTAGATTATAATCAATGTTTAGTTTTTTTAGTGGTTTGAAAATTTATGTATTAAAATTCTACGCATTCGTTTTATTGTATAATTTATTTATAAGTGTATTTTGTATCTTATTAACACATGAATTTGAAATGTGTTATATTTAAATTCATGATGTGGCCGATGATTTAAAAAAAAATATCTAATGAATTTTAATGATTTGACAATACATTACGTTCAACTGTTAGTGGTCAGACTATTAGTTTGATTGTCTTTTTATATTTGCAATAAAAAGACATGGTTTTCTTTTAAGGATAATGTTGCTTAATCCACTAAAGATAATTTTTTAGTATTTGGTCATCACGGCCCTCACCCTGTAAATGATACCTATAATTATTATTAGTTACAATAATGTTATGTACCACGCTTTATTATTATGCATATGCGAGTACATGTCAATCTATTTTTATTTTTTTTAATGTTATTAAGTACAGTTACAGTGACTTAAGTAACTATAATCTCTGCCTACATAAACATTTTACTTGTACATTATGTACTTAAATAGTATCTTATGTATTATAAACCATTGTTTTAAAAAATTAAAGAATCCGTTTAAATCATAAAATTATAGTCGGTTATTTTTTTTTTAAGTTCATTTTAGTAGAAAATTACATATCAAAATGGCTGCCCATTATACAATCAGCTGATTTTTGTTCAAAATATTGTCAGTTTGGTTGTTAATTTTAAGGTTATGTTGACTTTAGTGTTGTTAAATGAAAATAATATGAAATTGAAATTTTAACAGTTTAATATTAATGAAACAAAAAAAAAAAAAAAAAAAATCCCGCAAAACGAAAGAACTATTTTTTTTTTTAAATTTTCGTTGAGGGAAAATTTTAAAATTCCTTTAAAAAACCTTGTAACATTTTTTTATTGTCCGCTATCTGACTTTTTTTTTAAATGTAAGGTTAATAACAAAAAAAAATATCAACTAAATTTTATTTCGAACAAAACAATAAAAATTATTTGCAGACAGTTTAATTTAAAATAAAAAAAATATATATATACCAACTACACGAGATAAATTATTACATTCTAGGAATTTTTATTTATTCTGCAAAATAAAATGTATACGTACATACAATCTCTTTCTTTTTCATTCACGTTTAAAAAAATACATTGCAAATAAAAATTAAATCATCCAACTGAAAACAAAGAGACAACGATATTGAAGAAGGACAAACAATATTAATTAAATATTCAATCGTTGATTTGCAACGCCACCAAGTATCGATAAAACATTTCGATAACATGTTTCATAAAATGGTTCGACAAATTTATACATAATTTTTTCAAAAATCAGTCTGGAATAATAAGTAACCGTGACTTTTATTGTTTAACTGAACAATAGTTTCCGACCAAAACATATGTATATACACGCAACTGGCATATACGTCATCGAATAAGATAACAATTGATTAAAAATCAGAAACAATTGATTGTGGATGAAATCGAACATCTGGAAATATATAAACACACGTCTAGACACAAGTGTCTGGTGGTAGATTAGTCTATCGATTTTTCACCTTCAAAATTTGTCTGTAAATATTTCCTGTTAATTAATAACGTTCTAAAAATAGATTTTTATGGAAAAAGGAGCGAAAATTTTTATATATTTTCCAAAATAAGTCATTGTCTATTTATTTTTGTCGGACATGCCGAAATTATAAGGCTTCCGCGGTTTTGAACTCGAAAAATACGTATTTCCATTTGCAAAGCTAGAAAGTTGGTAGAACTTAAAATATTTTTATGTCACATATAAAAATTTAGGTGGCGCTATTCACAGTAGTCTATAAAATATGGAAATGAAACTATGCCACGTCATAAATGAAGAGTACAGTACCTTCTAAATTTACATATTTCTAAACCTGTTAATGCGATGGATAGGTTTGTTATTGATTATTTGAAAAATGTAAATTGAAATTAGAAAGAGACAATTCAGGAAACTGAACCTGTAGATTACTATTTAAAAAAAAAAAAAAAACTAAATAAATAAACAAAAAACGATATAAACAATAATTTAACCTGTTTCCAATTTAATTATCAAACTTTCACATTTAAAGTGGAGGTATAAAAATTAAAATATGGATATTATAATATAATATTGAAATTAAGTACCATACCGTTAAAAAAAACTGGCTCGCGTTAATTTAGGGTTTAAAGCATACTATAGTGAGCATAGTGAGCCTGAACTATAGACGGCAGCACAGGAACCAATAGTTTGGGTAGGGGTCAAATAAGAAACGGTCAGTAATTTTAAACTTGACAATTGTAACTATAAAATGGATAAAAAAACGATACGAAAGGCTATAAATCATTTGAATTGTTGGTCGTAAAATATTTGAAATTGTTGAAAAGGTGTAAAATTGGCATTAACTGAATTTTATATTGAATTTTACAAAAAAAACCGAACTACTTTGAATGTAAAAATACCTCAATGTGTTCAATTTGACATCAGAAAGACACTAGAGTCACTAGACGGAAATTAATAGCCGGTATCTATTTACAAAAAAAAAAGTGTGAAATTTTTTGAATGCATGTGTACTAAAGAACATTAAAATTCAATACAATTATAATAAATAATAACAAAACATTTTTCAAGTTCTCCATCGCAATAAATTCAAATTCACATAACGTTATTTTATTATTTATTTAGACGTATTAAAATAATATAACAATGGAGTATTAAAAACATTGCATAACTGAACGATGAGTCAAAATATTCCATATTAATTAATAAATTATTTATAATATTTAAACATTATAATTTATAAATTTAGCACATAAAATATGCATTTATTATTTTATATTTCTTTTTTCCTGTTTATTGAAAAATTAGGATTACGAATTTAGGACAATGATTATTTATCATTTAAAAGTCGATTACGTAAAAATTTGAGGGAACCAGTTTGCTGGCGCTACTATAGTATGCAATTATTGAATTTTTGTTTTCAAAATTCAAACTTATGTATGTGTATAATTAACAAATAACGTTCTCAAAAGAGATTTTTGCAACCAAAATGGATACTGAAAACCGAATAAATGGAGTATTATGTTTACTTACATTATGACCTAAATATGGCGTAGGTTGGCTGCGCCAGTTATGTTACAAACATAATCTAACTTATGTTGTTTATAAAAAAAAAAATTGGGACACATTTACAAAAAGTTGGTAAGTGTATCTGTAGGAAATAAATCAACTATGGCCGCTTCTAACGAATAGTGTTAGGAATATGGAGTGTAGAATATAAGGAGGACTATCTTGTACGGAAAACAATAAAAAAATAGTTCAAAAAGTGTCCCGTTTTAAGTACTAAGTAACAGTTCAAAAATTCGCCAGAATAGCGCAAGAGTAGCAAAAGAGTATAGTGATTTTTTGTGTTGATTTTTATAAAAATTTTTAAAATAATAAAACTATTAGGTATATGTAACAATTATTATAATAAATAAAAAAACAATAATTAGATAACAACGCAGATGTTTTTCTTTCCTTGTTTACTTCTCTAAATTTACCCTTCTGCTACAGTAGCGTCGCCACTATTTACGCCTTTCTGTGGACACTTTTTGATACAGAGATGGTGGGTCTGATATCTACCCTCCATAGTTACGAACTTCACATTATTTGTACTACAAATTCTTAACTTTACATATTAATAATATACTTTTAAGTAATTGCTAGAAAATACTGAGAAGGTCAGGATAAAAATTCAAGAACTTGTGTGGTAAACTCAATATTAGAGCCAAATAAAAAAAAAAATCTGCTTACTTGTTGCATTTTTTCGAAGTCTAAACAAGGCCTCTGAACATGAGAGTGTCGTGCATGGCGGGAACGTTTCCTTGGGCTAAGTTCACAGTGTATAAGTTTCGGTGGTGGGCTTAATGAACGCCCTTTTATGGCCCCTGTGGTTGTCGTGATAGCTGTAGTGGCTAGTGCACCGGTCGAATACGATGACAGTACATGTAATTGACCGGCGGGTTTTAATGCCTCCAATGGCGGTGACGTTCGAAACTGTACGGGGGTTGACATACTAGCATGTAATAATTGATGTACCTCGTCATCCGATGATCCCGAATGTTCTGTACCGGGTATTGGTGTTTCGTCTGGCGTATTCTGAAAGGAAATTGTTAAATAAAGAAATTAAATTGTCGTATAACTCTGTGTATTGAATAGGTAGAGGGAGTACAGACATATATACAATGTATATGAAAATGAAGCCACAAAAGTGACAGGTGTTGACAAATATGGCGGTTAAATAAGTTTGAATTTAAAATTTTTCTGTATTTATTGATGTTATATTTGTTGTTATAAGTATTGTTAGAATATTTATTAATAAATAGTCTCAACTTACAACAAAAATTACATATAAATTAAAAAAAAAAATATTCATTACCACCGACACTTTGTAGGTTATAAAAGGGTTAACCAATATGGCGATTTTGTTTAAAAAAAAAATACATAATGGGTACTCTCATCTATTGTATGGTATATACGGTAAATACATATTCTAATATCAGTGCCGTATAATAAGAAATAATATAGATTGTGTTTCTAGACAGATGTTTTTTTGGGATAATGCCCAATCAACATTTTCTGCACCATTTGTTTTCTATTTATGAAAAAAATAAGAATTAACGATTTCTTAACAAGATCTATTTTGAAAATTTTTACAAAGATTTTCAATTATTTTAAACTTGGCAATTGTTTTATTATTGTTGAAACTTTCTTGGACCATTTCAATAATCATATATTTATTATTATTGCTTTGAACATATACCATGTGTTCAAGGTTTATTCGTTCAAGTGGCATCATTCAAATACATATTTAGTGGAAACATTTGACTATTGACGATGATAAGACTACCTAGCGATGAGTCGCGAAACTAACGTATGACAGACAGTTTCACACAATTGGGCGTTCTAATAACAATTTTATTATGCTTTTACGTAAATTGAACGTATTTAAAGTGCTGAAATTTCATTCTTTCGTACCAACACATATCAATATTCTACTTTTAAAATACTGTTCACGTAGAGCTCTTTTTTATTGTCACGTAAATGTCGAACAACGAAATTGCCGCAAAATTTTTATAATTTAATGAAATATATCGGAAAGTACCTGTCATATATTAGTTCCGCAAACGCCCACCAGGGAAAGTTAACCGTTTCCAATGGAATTACGTTGCGAACTTCAGCCAACTGTCAAAATTCCTATTAAGTAATAGTATTCTTAAAAGTGTTACTATTAAATGTAAACGTATCTTTAATGGCTTTCTGATTCTAACGCCATATTCCTATTTCACTCTAACTGAATAAAGATACTTGATATTTAATTACTTTAGAGGGAACCTCAAGTCATTCTTAATTTATCTTCCACCTTGCTTAAATTTTATGTTTAACAGCAAGTTAAAAGGCTACAGAATAAGACAATAATAAAATAGGATCCATTTTAATGTCAGAATCAGTTTAGTAGTAAGAAAAAACTAATTGTCAGCGCTTTCAATTATCTTGAACACACGGTACAAACAACAACAGTGTTTGGTTTGGTGAATAATTTTATCTGTTGGTATTACTGTATGTGGAACTGTAATTGAAATATGATTGTTGTAATAATTGTAAAAACTGATTTCCAGTTTCCATGTTCAATTTCTTTAATTTTTTCTCCCGTTTTATTGAATTTTACGAACATTTGTGTGTGTGTTTTTTTATGACCGTCTCCGGTTTACTATTACATACGGAAATTTATAGTCATGTTATAACAATGGCGCGGAGCCAATGTTATAATTGAGAAACCAAACCGATAACTGTTTTCCAATTTCCGATAAAATATTCTTGTCGAAGAAAATTTTGAATTTATTTACACAGATTAATATTACTATGAAGTTTAATTAAAAACATTAGTTTTTCGAATGAAGATGAAAAATAACTTACATATTTCCTGTTTTTCTAATATTTGCAATTATTTTAATTTTATTATTCCACGACTTTCCATCGATTTATTTATCCTCTCCTTATCGATTATTAGGGCATCGCCAAACTGGGTGTATTTGAAGAAGGGAAGACGGTTGTATTTGAGTTTATCGTAAGTTACTACATATTGATAAATTTTAAATTAATGTTAAAATTGGTTCGATTTTAAAAAAATGAAGTGTGGAAAATTAATTAGGTTATAAAAATTTTTTTCGTGAAGTCGTATTTATCGTAGAGATAGAGTGTGGTAATGATATAGTTGCTCAGCTAGAAAGAGACACAACGGACAGTCCAGCAACTATATCGCTCTTTGTTTCTGACGTAGCACCGGCTTGCTGTATTTTTATTCTCTATAGTGTTTTTATATCTCTATGTAGTTTAAAAAATAGAAACAAATTACGGATGAATAGAATTTGACATCCCAGGGCTGACCAGTTTTAAGTATCAGTCATTATATACATTTTGAATTTATTTATCTTGAATTTCTTTTTAAATGTCTAATACTTTTATTTTTTTAAATTTAGTTTTCATTTCCATATCAACAAATTAAATTATCAACATGTCTATATTTTATCGATTTTTCATCCGTATAAAAAGAGGAGCTAAGAATAAAAAATAAGTTACTGGAATCAAAATCAGACTATTCTGTATCATCTAAATCAAATATTTTCCAACTTTTTACAAACTATAATTGTGCGTTAGTTTTAATAAAAATACTGCCTGGTTTAAAATTCTTAAAACATGTGCCCTTTTGAAAACCACAACTAGCCCCATTAAGGGTTAAAGGTATTCATTTTTGTTTATTAAAACCCGCAGTAGGTTTAAAATAATTTTTCATATGGAAATTAATATTTTCTTTACTATAAATTTATATTAAATGTCACCGTATACATATAAAGACATCGTTTTTTGTAATAATATGTATGTAACGTCGTAACTGTGGTCGTAACATACATGATATATGTAGGAACAACATACGATTGTGATGCTATCTGTTGGTAAATTAATGGTTTTTTTTGTACCCTAGTTTTTCCTTTTAGAAAAAAATGTTGGTATTACCACTTTTATGCATATACAATAAATACCGTTGACTTGTTACATTCATGTAAGAATAATAACAATTTTCGAGAATAATTTATATTTTTTAACTGCACAAGAATAATTTTAATTGAGGAATTAAACCAATTAATCATATTAAAAGAAATATGGTTTGAAATAAATTTTAAAATCGCGTGCATAAGAATTTTTGTGTAGACAAGTTGTTATAAAAGAAGTTTGTTAAATAAATAAATTGCAGTATTTCTTCCATTATTATTATTAATATTATAATCGTCAGACATTTTTTTTTCATATTTGTAATGACATTAAAAAAAAAAAATGAATTGTTTAAAAATCAAGAAAAAAAACTATAGCAAATTAAATTTTTTTATAATTTGATTTTGATTATTTTTTAATGTCTCGTTATACAATAAAAAAAAATTAGTTTTAGTAAACCGAGGAATAATTGAAAATTAGATTATTAATCTTGTCCATAACCTCACTTTAATCAAATGTCAAAAAATAAGAAATAAGAAAATATGTACATACTGTAACTGTAACATTCATATCTATGTCTAATTAATTGTCTGCAGCCATAAAGCTAATTTATGAACTATATAATTAAATTTAATCTGAAAAATTTTAGTAAGCTTGATGACTTCACCAAATTAAAAAAAAATGTTATCAAGCTTTATGGATATATCAAGCTTTATGGAAATATCAAGCTTTATGGAAGTAATCCCTACTGGAAAAAAATCATAAAATATCATAAAAAAATATATTTTATGATATTTTATGGGATTTAGGATGTGTATTTGTCCAAGGGAATGCCCGTAAATACTCATAAAAATGATATTTTTTAAACTCTATGGGATCTTATGAGTGGTATTAGCTCCTTATAGAATCTCATTACATTGTAAGTAAAAATGTTGAAATATATGAGTAATAACCGGTGAAAAGTGAAACTTATGAGAGCGTATGAGCTTGTATTAGAATCAAAAATATTTACGAGTATGTATCAGTAGAATATAACGTAACGAAAAAACAATCCAAAAATCTCAAAATTATATTCTGTTAACAAAAATAATTAGAATTCTAATTAATAATTTTTATTAGTGGTCGTATGTATTAATTTCTGTTAACAAAAAATAATTTTAAGGTTTTTGTGTAATGATTTTCCGTTTCGTTTAAATGTTTTACTGATACATTCTCATAAATATTTTTGATCCCAGCAAAAGCCCATGTACAATATTTTCCCACAAATTTCACTTTTCACCGATTATTTTACTCATACACATCAACGTCTTTAGTTATAATATCTCATAGCGGTACTCTGCTCAATTTTCTTGTCAATTTTAATACTAATTGCTTTTTGTTGTTGATAAGTCTGCCTTGTATTCAAATTTCATTTACATATTTTAACAAATTTTAACTCAATCGAGCCCAGAATTTTCATATAAACAAAAATCTTATTGCAAAAAGAATAAAAATAAAACTACAATATAATTGATCCCGAGAAAATTTTAAGCGCAAGGTGATCACAGATTAAGCAAAATTTTTAGCACTACATAATTTGTTTTTTAGTTAAAAAATCATACGGCATACCCGGCATACAGTAGATAATAAATAGTCGGTTGAGTTTAACTGCGTTTGTTGTATAATAAAATAACTATAATAATATATGTAAGTACATACATATAATTCTAGTTTTAACTTGCTTAAACTGACGAGTATAGCGAATATGTAAAGACACGTCTACACATACATAATAAATTGTTAAGCATAACACTAAAAAAATGTTTTAATAACTTAAAGCATAAACAACCTATTAAGCATTGAAGTTAAATTTAGCATTTAAGTAAACAAGTATAACTAAATTTTGTTTATGTATTTTGAGTTAATTTTGTGAGTTTGATCAATCACTTGATACATACGTTTGATCAATGAACAATTTATTAACGCTGCATTTTAACGAATTGTGTCGTTAGTCCATAGTCATTTTGAAGCACTTTCTTTAAAAATATTATTTGTTCCCTCTGTTTAAAAATATTTTATATTTTTCAAAATATCGAAGTGGACAGAAGACATCTCATTTAGGTTTATTCAAAAATATTTAAAGACATGAGTGGATGAAGGTGTTATGTAACATTTTTTTAATAATTTTACAGTAGAAACGTTTGACACTTTTTATTTACATATACTTCCCATGCAATAGCACATGTTTATTATTGAATTTCTACAAAACTATTGGACCTAATGAAACCAAATTTTAATATATGATACCTCAGCATAGAATATTTCAAATTTTGGCAAAAAATGAATTTTTGAAAAAAAATGTTACATAACACCTTCATCCACTCATGTCTTCATTTGAAGGTTATATAATGAAATTCCAAAATCATTATAGGCTGTTAATCAGAAATACGCTGTTACTCCGCCCAACTTCTTAATACAAAAATTAAATCTTCGAATACGAAAACAAAGTAAATAGCTAAATTGTACAGTACTTGTAAACACCTGATCAATCGAAATTAAATTATACATTGTTAAAATTTAATTGATCTCTTAATAATCTGATACGTGTAAATAAGTCTTTAGGAATACCACTCTTCTAAACATACAAATACGTATAACACCATATATACACTTGGAGGGCGCAAGCGCAATCAAAATACTTAATATAACAAAAGATATTTTATAAGATTTTATAATTTAAGTCACACGTTTGTTAACCACATAAAAGTATGATGATCTTCTATCAGATTATGGATGTGTATTTGTCCAAGGGATTTCCACCTAATTCTCATAAAAATTCAGTTACAGTATTGCCCATCGTTTCTCGTAAATTGCTAATGATTTCTTATGAGCTTATTCTACTCCAGCTTTTGTTATAAAATCTCATAGAAATACTTATTGTGTTTTAATTCGCAAACTCTCATAAAATCTCATAGACAATTGAAATTAATTACTTTTCTCATAGGATCTTATAAAAAAGATAAAAAATATTTTTATCAGAATCTATGAGCTACTAAAGTACTGATAAAATATCATAAAATATTCGAGGGCAAATATTTTCATGCTCATAAATATACCAGTAAATCATACAATCTTATAAAATAAACATTTTTTTTAATGATATTTTGTGAAACCTTTCCAGCAGGGATTTGCATTACGGTAATTGATGTGAAATTTTCATTTTTGCTAAAAACGACTTCGAAAACATATAATTTGTGTCCAGTTTCATCATTGTATCATTTGATTTACGGTTTTTATTATTATTATTATTAGAGTAATTGGTTAAAATGGAATAATTTGAGTGTGAACTTTTAATTTTTACTGTGAAAATGACACAAATTTCCAAAAATATTTATTAATTTATTACCGTTAGAATATACTTAGCAGGACTATACCCCACTTAGGCCGCTCCTTTAAACATGCTTAAAAAAATTCGAAGAGATTATAGAGGTCAGGTTTGTCTGACCGCCATTAAAATCAGTCATTAACTTTGTTTCAGTTTCTGAATGTATTTGTGATATCTGTAATACAAAGCATTGTCTCTATTTTATTGTGTCCTCAGTGCTTGACACCGTACGACGGCATCCATGACTGTCAACGTATTAATTATAAACATCATGTTCTAAATGTTGGTAACAATGAAATTACATGTGGCGCAAAAAATGAAATAAATTCAAATAAGCAGCGGGAACTTATACATATACATAATTATATTTGTAATAATTAATTAACGTAATAGTAATAATACTAATAATAATGTTTAAAATAATGAACGATGATAATATATGAACACCTGTGCTGTGTTTCTTGGTAGACTGCAGGGCCTGCAGGGTACCCCGCAAATGGTAATACACACATAATATTGTATTGTACGTACCGCGATGAGAAATAGGACATTCAAGGAAAAAATAATATAAATATAGAAATACAGATATGTATATTGTATACGTAACTAATGTATTAATATTAATAATGTAACAGAAAACACTGCCAAGGCCAAGGACATGAATAGCCAAAAAAAATTATTATAAATGTATGTTTCTTTTTTTGTTTGTTTTTTGTTTTTCTTTTAATAACAGGACCTTGAAAATGGACGAATCAACACATGGTGTGGTAAATAATAAAATAAAAATAAGCTGTGGGAGTTGGTTACATAGATGATAGTGATTTGATTAATGATTAGTGAGCGTGTGTAACGTATAGGGGTGAAGTGGGGCGATGTGAGGGATAAAAGGAAAAGTGCTTCATTTTTTTATTCACATAATAAATTTTTATTTGCTTACTACAGTAAAATTGTGTTAATTAGCATCGTCAGGCACAAAAATAGTAAAATCTAAAAAAGAAATTACAAAAAAAAAATAAAAATTAACTGGCCCGGCAGACACTGTTCAGTCCTTTCCGGTAGGTGGCGCTTCCCGAGTTTTTATTTTTGTATTATTTTTTTAGCTATGAAAATAAAAGGTTCAGATAATCATACTGTTAAAAAATTAAAGACTAATTTTAATATTAAATAAAAGCAAGAAATATTTTATTCCAAGAACTGTAAAATATTACTACTACAAAATACCTAGCTACTGATTATCATATCCTGACAAAAAGGTATTTATTTATTCAATTTAAGTGTTGATGCTCGATGGGTTTGAGGGATTCCCCTATTAGTTACGTATTAAAAAAATAATTTTTAAAAAATCCAAATAATATTAATCTTTAAAAGGCTCTATTACTGTACCTCCATCTTAAAAGGTCCAAAATTGGTATAACAAGCTTATTCGTTTCAAATTTCATTAAAAATATTAATAGACTTGACGTGACGTCATTAAGGACAAAAATTTAATTTTTTAAGTGAATTTGGTAGGAATTTGACAGTTTTCGTAAATTTAAATAAGTTTTACTGTAGATAACTTTCTATTTTTGAAACTTTGGCATTCATTATTACGCGATGTTTATCGTCGTCCGATATTTATGTACAAAATTATAAATTTATAATTTTTTTTCTTTATACATATTTGTCAGTGACAGATAATATGTAAAAGTAAATAAAAACAATCAGATACCATTTTTTTTATTATTAAAAACGGCAAATCTACTAAAATTATCAAAAATAAAATAAAAACTTTTTCCTTATTTAATTTATTGTAACAATACGAAGGACATTCTTCATCGTACATACATAGATGTATTCATTATTGCCTAGATATTATGTTAGTAGAATGACGTCTCTAACAATAATGATGGCGCATTCTTTAAAATAAAATTTTAATGATATTTTTATCGGTTGAGCATGAATGATGATAATATTTAAATTACATGAATTTCAGTTGGTAAAACTTCGTAGCCAATTATATATATATATATATATATATATATATATATATATATATATATATATATATATATATATATATATATATATATATATTTGTTTTTTTTTGTTTATATTAATATATTAAAATTAATGTTTCGTAAACAAAACATGATACAAAAACAAAATAGTAAAATAATTTTTTGTGATGTTTTGTCTTGAACTGGAACTCTCAATGTGTTTTAAGAAAAAAATATGAAAACGATAAATTTTATTGCTTACAGTTAAATTTGAAACCTTCCTTGGTGGTTTGATAATTAAACTACTATTAAATGTTTACAGTGTTTCTTTCTATATTTAGCTTTTTAGTTGTTTAATCCTACAGTTTGTTTAACTTCTTCGCTACTGTTTTTTAAAAACGTCAATGAGTATACTTTTTCCAGCATACTGGACAAAGATTTAAACAAGCGTTTATTTTAATTAAAATTTTTAGTCTTACGTCTTTAAATAAGCGTAATTTAGTAATTTTAAATAATATTAAGAAGTTTTTAATTCCTTCTCAATTAAAAAATCATGTTAACATAACCTAAATTTGATGTACAATATATTGTACATCGGTTAAAAAAGTATAGGTTAAAAAAGTGAGACCAGCTTATCTGTTACAAAAAGAACAGAAAAAGACAGGAGGCGTGGGCTAATTCTTCTTTGTAAACAACCCGAAAAGCTTCAAGTAGTAATAGGTGTAAAAGTTGAAAAATTGTTATTTATGTAAAACATTTTTTGCACGATCATGTATTTTCATGCATTTACCGATGCTGTTGACAATGCTGGTAAGTTACATTTCCCGAACGTTTGTTTATATTCATGGAAACCAAAAAATAACAGTGCGGTAAGTGAAATAGATGCGTGGTAAGTGAATAGGAGTGCGGTAAGTGACATTAGCTCAAAAATGACTATAATTATTTATTTATATTGAAATTAAAAGAACAATTTGAACAATTAGGAAAATAAATCGATTAATATGAAAATTTTCATTAGTTTGCACATTATTATTATTATTGTTGGCATTAATTTTCATATTTTATTGATATTTCAAAAGGTCGTTCAATCATTAAAATTTTCTGTGGTTTTCATAATCCATCTTTCATTTTATGAGAATAAATTTGCAGCCAAAAATAAAATGCTTCATCAATTTCATTATTTTCATTAATATTATCCTCAATTTTTTTAATAGAAAATTCAAAAAAGTATTCACATTAATTAAATATTGACACTTAATTTTTTATTTACAAATATAGTTGTCAATTGTCACTACAAATATTCGTATTATAGTTGTTATTACAGTGACTTTATAATATACTTGATAACAGTGTGGCCATTAGTAGGTCTAGTTTTTGATTGGTTGACGCCATTAACAGGCCAAATGCATTGAATTTGTATACCTTGTTTATTCTGTTACTACGGTTACTTACTTCAAATTTGGCCTGAATATGGCGGATATGGTTCCAATGGCCACACTGTGTAGTTGTTATTATTATACATATTTATAATATTTATTCATGGCATTCTATGTGATAACATAGAATTATAAATTTCACCTATATTATCCGAATTTTATTTTTTAGTCGAATTTTCTCCGAAAAATTAGACTTATACAGTCTATACGATAAGAGCTGCGAGAGGCGAGAGTAGGGGCGCTATCCGTTTTCGGACCCGTAGAACACGAATATGTAGAAAAAAAAAATGTCTGATATATATATATATATATATATATATATATATATATATATATATATATTTTCCCGCCACCTTTTAATTTGTGTAGGGCCCCCCTATGGAAGTTAAGAGATGAAATTTGGTAAATGGGGCTCATTTTCGAGGCACCTCATACTATCAAAGTGGGGTCAAATTTTGGGCAAATTTTTTTTCTGACCCGACCTTTAAGGGGGTGGTGGGGGGGCGGAAAAGCAATAAAACTTTTTCAAACCGGTTTTAAATGATGTTTCGGTCAATTATCTACAACATATACAAAATTCAGCTTCCTAGGATGATATGGTGGGAGTAGAGGGGGGAAAAACGATTTTCGCGGGATCTAACAGGCCCCCAGCCCCCCAGAATTAACGTAGAGGGTTGAAATTTGGTGTGTTGATAAAGTTCGTACCTAGGTTGTGCTTTTGGGAGGTTTTAATATTTTACCCCCACCCCCCTCATTTTTAAGCTACAATTTCATGCATTTTCGACGTTTTCGAAGTTTGTACCACTCGCACAGGTCACCCGAATAAACCTAGAGGGCTAAAATTTTGTATTCGGATTGAGTTAGTATCAAGGGGGTGCCTTTTGGGGGTCTCGACTTTTAACCCCTACCCCCACCATTTTTATACCCAAAAGAACATGATTTTTCTTGTTTTTTAACAGTTTCGTTCGGGTCAAAATCTCCCCAAATAAACCTAGAGGGCTGAAATTTGGTGTACAGGTTAAGCTAATAGCCAGACATTGTTTTTTGGAGGTTTCAACTTTTAACCCTTACTCGCACGATTTTTACGCCAATATTTCCTTAATTTTTTTGCTTGTTTTCTAACATGTCTAGAGACTCCATAAGGAAACCTAGAGGGCTGAAATTTTGTACGTGTATTCAGTTAGTATCCAGCTAGTACCTTGTAGGGAGTCCACATCACTTTTCCCCCCACTTCTCCCATTTTTACATCGGAATTGAATGCTATTGTTAAATGTGTTTTAAAAGCATTATGTTTATTCTAAATACAAGTAGGGTAAAAGCCCCGTTTGTGGAACGCGATCCAATAGAAAAACAGTTTTGACATTTATATCTTAATGAAGTTATTTCTGAAAGAAACGTCTGATAATAAAAATTATTATTAATAGAATGATTGTTTTTCAATTTAAATTCATCTCACATTTAATGTTTCTTTACTTAATTAAAGAAATACATATATATATTAAACAATTTTTGCTGAATGTGTCTCTTTTGCGTTTGATCAATGCTTATTTATCGAAACACATGCCTTATAAATTTCAACATTTTCCAGTTAATTTTCGAAGTTAGCGCAATAAAACTATACAAATAATTTTTATTAGTCCAGTTAAGAGATTATAAGAGCTAAATCATCTTTTTATTCGGTTTAAATGTAATTTATATATATGTGTATTTCTTTCAGTACACAATATAACCTCTGTATTTAACTAAAATCATGTACGTAAAGTAACTAAAAATTTATATTATAAATAGTTTTAATTTCTTTTTGAGTCTAAAATATTTACTTACTGCTTTAAAATCGTAAAATTTTTAATATTTTTTTTTATTTCGGAGCATATCGTCAATTGATAAATAAAAAAATATTGATTTAAAGTTGCAAAATTTTATTAATAATGAAAAATTGTCGCCATTTTGATAAGTTAGTCTAGAATTGATTAGAACTTTACCAAAATACATAGATGGCGAAACAAAATATAGTATTTTGGTATATTCTGTGATTTTGGTCGTTTATTTTATCGAATATTTAAACCATTCTATATTTTTTAATTTGACATTCTATTTACTACTAGATGTCACTCTATGTCATAGAGTGAAAAGATGGCAAAATATGTATGTGAATGGTATGTAATGTATCTCATGTTCGTACATACGTGTTCTTTTTTAGGTGTCAATGTGCTGATTTTTTAAAGGGTGTTAATATATTCTGTCTGTTTTTTTATAGATGTCAACAAATTATAAAACAAAACATTAATAAATCAAAATTTTTGGGTTATATTTTCTTAAAAACATATTCATTGGATTAAAAAAACTTGGTTTCATGCTTATTAAGAAAAAAAAATGGGTGTTTAATTCATTTATTAATTTTTGTAAGCAAGTTTGATGAAATACCTAAAAATAGTGTTCCACAATCGGGGCTTTTACCCTAGGCGAATAGTAATTTTAAAAAATTTAAAAAGAAGTGAACTTACTTTTATGACAAATGAAATACATACATATTAAGTAATTTAAAAATGTTATTAAAGTCACTGTTTATTTATAAATTAGGAATTTTGAATTTTTAGTATTTATAAAATAGAAATTTTGGATTTTTTTGGAAAGAAAAAATATCTTTATAAAGGCCTTCCAGTTTACTATTTAAGGTCCTTTTTTAATATTTAAAACTAAAACATAAAGGCAATTAGCGGATAAACATGGGCAGGAATGTCCTCGTACGAATTGTGTTGGCTTTTTTTCTGCTACCTGTTTTCGGCACAAAATTGAAATTTACTGAGATACAGCCCTTAAATACTTTTTTAAAAGCCTCGATCAGCCGAACACTCATCACCAGTTTTGAAACCAACAAAATGACAATTCGGTTGTAGACTTTCAATCACATTTCGCTTGTAGACATTCAATACCGAAGATGAAGGGGAAAATTCGACTACCGTGATGGGGCCCCGCTGCTCACGGCGTTTTTATGTAATATATTTTTATTCTTTAATTATTTTAAATCGATCGTGCAAAAAATATTATACAATACACGATGCGTTAAGTGCCTTTACTGATCTCGAAAATTGCAAAAACTCGACCCTGCGGGTCTCGTTTTTGCAACATTTTCTCGATCAGTAAAAGCAACTTACCGAACTTATATTGTAAAATACTATTAAATTTAATCTGAATATTTTATACACTAAAACACTGGGAATACTTTTTGGGATAAATTTTAAGGTTTTTTCGATAAATTCACACGGTATAATACCTATTTCGTAAAAATAAAAACGGCTTCCAAATAATGTTGTTAATATGTAATTCCTTAATATTAACAAAAAAAAAAAAAAAATTAATATTTATGTTACATAAAATGGTATAAGTAGGGGAAATACAGGTTAAATTACGAAGTAGGTACGACAACAAATGGTTTAAAAAGCAGCTTATATTACACTAGCATTTACTCGTGACTTCGCCCGCGTGGCGTTTGAAATTATGAAATCTAGTTAAAATGTATAAAGTGTACTTTCATCGCGTCACTGTTGTGAACTGTTACTTTTTTCTTGGGAATTTTCGAGTAGAAAGTAGCCTATAACATTCTTTTAACAATATGCAAAGTTTGAATGAAGTCAATGATTCTTTTTTTTAAAGCTTTTATTTAACTTGCTATGTTAGTATGTTGGTTTAGATCAAATCTTAAAATCAAAATTTCGACAGGTTCTAATTGAGCTAAAGGTTTTAAATTTTGCATACGTGTATAACCTTGATGACAATGCAATATTGTGTAATTAGTTTTGTCCTAAATCGTCCCAAAACCAAAATTGTTGATTTTTAGTCCTGTGCAACTTTTTGACATTTCGAATTGTCAAATATTGTCCATTGATTTTACATTTCAATTTTTTGTTTCCATAGTTATGTTCCATAGTGATTAGGGTAAATTAACCGATTAAAATATAGGTAAAAAAATTACTTCTTTAATTCTTTTTTTAAATTAATTGTGATGAGACTAAAAAGGGGAAAATAAATTAAAGTAAAAAAAATGTTTTTTAAGAAAAAGCTTTTATTTAAAAATGGGCTAGAAAAAAAAATAACTTTTGAGTGAAGTTTGAAGCAATATGCAACATAATTTATAAAAGCTTGAGGCGTTTAATTAAGTTTGGTAACTACTGAAAAGTAAAATAGCTACACTTATATCCAGTACATCCAAAACAGAAATAACTAATGATAATGCCTCAAGCTTTTATAAATTATGTTGCATATTGCTTCAAACTTCACTCAAAAGTTATTTTATTTTTTTTAGCCCATTTTTAAATAAAAGCTTTTTCTTAAAAAACTTTTTTTTTACTTTAATTTATTTATATTGTCTTAAATATATTTTCCCACGGGAATAAAACTTCCCACGGGATTTAAATATTTTTCCGGGGTAAAAAGTAGCTTATACACCCCCCCCCCCCCGTAAATAATATGAAAAGCTTGAAATTAATCATCCGTTCTTTTAATAGTCAATTTTCCCTCGAGGATATTTTCCCGAAGCAAAAAGTAACTAAAAAGAAATATTTCTTTTGATTTTGCTTAATATTAGTCAATTTACCCCACTTTTCCCTACAGACAAACAGTCATACCAACTGTAAAACATTACTATGTATACATATCAATATTATAAACTTACGCTTACTGCTTACATATTTTATTTTTTTCCGGTAATATTTTCGTGTTTTTTCTTGTTATTGTAGGGGTAATAATGTTACTTTTATGGCAACAAATTTAAAAGGAAAATTTTTACGACACTACCTATGTGGTGAGTTGTTTTTTTTTTTATTGCAATGTGTAACTCTATTACTTATTATTGTTAACTTTACTCTACTTGTTTTATTTTGTATATAAAAATAGCAAATGCTAAATAAACTTTTATCACATCTGGAAATGTTAAGCAATTATTATTTATTTTATGAGTGCATGTATACATATTACAGCATGTAACTGAAGAATTAAGGAATTAAAACGAGTATGTAGAATACTTTACAAAGTAATGGGTCCGATTTGACATGAAAGTAAAAGTTTTTTTTTATCAAAGGGCATAGCCGGGTAAGATAGGGAAAACGGCCCTTAAGGCCCGCCACACGTACAGTTTCAACTGACAATTTGAACTGAACAGTTCAACTATACAGTTTAAACTCTACGTGTGTGGGTATTTCAGTCCCAGTTCAACGCAACTGTACAGTTAAACTGAGACGATTGAAATTTCAATTTTTTAAACTGAAAGGTTCAACTGATTGTTGCGTGTGTGGGGGTTCAACTGTACAGTTCTCAGTTCAATTTGTGTCAGGAGCACAGACCAATGAACACTATTATTATTATTATACTACTAGACAAAGCGTAAAGCCAGTTTGTAGGCATTTTTCTTGTGGCAGGTAACGGGGTGAGATTTAAGGAATATAATATATTGTCCACTTTTCCGCAAATGGAACAATATTATATTTTGACAATAATTATTTGAAAACGTTACTACAAATACCACAGGTTATCGCATTGATTACTACATTACAGAATACTGTTAAGTCGTATACTGGCCGTATCTGGTTGCTTCATTTATAAATTGATAGAGTGAGTCTATAGGATATACAGAATATGTTCTTTAGTCTATGGTCAGGAGCAAGTGCGTTTGATTTTTTTTTTTAACACTATAATTTCCGCGGAATCAAAGATTTTCTAGGTGAAATTGTCCTGCTGTTTCCAATCCATTGTAAAAACTGAAGGATTGAACTGTACGTGTGTGTGCTTCTACAGTGTACAGTTTCACCTGACAGTTCAAACTGTCAGGTGAAACTGTACGTGTGTGGCGGGCCTAACGTAAAATTGATTGTTTTTATAGGAAATAATACTTCTTAGCCCCAGATGCATTCCCGACAAATTTCAACCCTCCAAGACTAATAGTTTATGAATACACAAAAAGACAACATTTTTCGAAAAAAAATTTTTGAGTCGATTTATTTGAGCATAATATATAATATATGGTGTACCCACCTTAGACAAAGTAATAAAAAAAATTAGCCTTGGAGGGTTGAAATTTGGCAGAAATGTATCTAGGGCTAAGAAGTATTATTTCCTATAAAAACAATCAATTTTGCTAATTAAAATTGACATAGTGTTTGAAAAATTACCAAACTGGATCGGCTGGGACTCGAACCCGGATCTCTTGGTTACTAGCCAAGCGCCTTACCAACTAGGCCACCGATCACTTGTTCGAGTGCCATTCCAATTTAGTAATCAATCAAACACAACCTCTCTCTAATGCGAGACGCAGTTTTATACTTTTTAATTTCAAATATTATCGAGTGCCTTTGAAACATTATTAGTGTATGGCGGATTTTTATCCGTATTTAAACACACACCAATATTCATATGTTCACTCAATGTCCAGCTTTGGCTGATACTTGAACACTCGATGTACTTTGGCAAATGGCCAATTCATTATGTTAATTAAAATTGACATAGTGTTTGAAAAATTACCAAACTGGATCGGTTGGGACTCGAACCCGGATCTCTTGGTTACTAGCCAGTTACTAGCCTTGGCTAGTAACCAAGAGATCCGGGTTCGAGTCCCAGCCGATCCAGTTTGGTAATTTTTCAAACACTATGTCAATTTTAATTAACATAATGAATTGGCCATTTGCCAAAGTACATCGAGTGTTCAAGTATCAGCCAAAGCTGGACATTGAGTGAACATATGAATATTGGTGTGTGTTTAAATACGGATAAAAATCCGCCATACACTAATAATGTTTCACAGGCACTCGATAACATTTGAAATTAAAAAATCAATTTTGCGTCAAGGGTTGTTTTCCCTATCTTACCCGGCTATGCCCTTTGAAGGTGTCCTTAGTTTTTTCGGAATACTCTTTCAGTTATTGACAAAACTGTCCTGTTAGCACTAATGGCCTAATGTTTCTTGAGAAATTGTTACCATTTTAATACTGCAAATCAAAAGTTCGCACCCTAATTAATTAACACTTTGATGGTCGTTGACGTCAACAGACGTCAAGTGAAAATTTATCAACACTCACACCACGTCGTAGGACACCGACACTCAAAATAGTGTGCGAGTTGGGCGTTTTAACATCATAGGTTATAACCGTCAATGTGTTAAATTCGATTAGGCTTTTTAAAAAAGCTGACAACAGAGTTGTAGGATTTTCCCGTCCCGTTTTTAGTTTTTGAAACCTCTTAAGGGGGAGGGTGAAGGTCAGTAACTGTTAAGGGATTGATATATAAGCATTTATGAATATTACTCAAAAAACCTCAATGAAAAAGACCCTTCCGTTCCAAGATTATAAAGTATCAAAATTTATTTTGCGATTTTATGGGTTAATGAGTGTTTTTTTAGGGAAAATTGTTGGAAATAAAGTTGCTGCAAATTGAAATTTCTACAAATTATATTCTACAAAATTTTTTGAAATTTTGTCCTCGGCTTCGTCACCCTTGACTCAAAATCACCCTCGATTGCCGATTAGAAATAAGCTACGACTTTTACCTTGTTGCAAAATTTCAAAAATGGTCGTTTTTAAAAAAAAAAAAACAAAAAGTTGACGTCCGGAATATTTTCATTCAAATTTTTGATTTTTTTGGGTTCCTTTGGTCCCAAAACGTCAACATGGACGGGAAAGTAATAAAATAAAAAATAAAATAAATGTACATCGAAATTATAACAATCTTTGTGAGTCATTGAACTTTAATTCTTACTTTTCCAAATAAAAAATAACATTTATTTTTATAAAGAAATCCTCTTTGCAACTTTCTTGAATGAACTTTTATATTTTGTACACAAAATATATTACATATATTAAACAACTGTGCGTTTATCTTCTCAGAAAAGGTGAAAAGTTCAAAATATATAATTAAACATCGAATAACATCGTCGAAACATCGAAAAAAAAAAACGAACAAAAATAAAACATATACAACCAAAAATCTATTCAACAGTTTTAATTGGAATGTTAAGAAATTGGCAACTATTTTAACTCTACTCTGAACGCATTCGACGGTCGTTGGTATATTCGTCCAAACGAGTGAGCGACCGGACAGGACCGATTCAAATATCATAAAACAAACCACAAACATTCAAAATTATAAAATCATAAAGAAACATTTGTAAAATTCGTTGCCAAAAATTTCCAACAGTCAAACGTTTGGTTCTGTAAACTTGCATTTATTTCCGTCTAACATACACCGTCTATCTTTATTCAAGAAATATTGAAACGTCAGTGATATTTATGATAAACAATTGTTTGAGTGTAGAGGATTTACATAACATAATAGTTATTTGTGTATTAAGAGCGCAAAATGGTGGTTTGCCGCTCGACTGAGAATGTTAACGGGCGACGTCGCCAGGCGGAGCGCGTTAATCTCATGCGAGCGGCAAGTTATTTTGTGCTCGAATTACACAGAAAATTTTTTCTACAATCGTATAAAAATTTTTTTTTTATTTAAAAGATACTTGAAAAAATAATAATGGACGTTAATATTTACGTTAATATTATAATTTTTGCAGCTTCAGAAATATCTGGAGGTGTACTTGAGAAATCACTGTCACTATATTACATATTTCCATCATATATGTATATATTTTTTTAAGTTTTTTTATTCTTATTATTAGTTATTATTTATTATTTTTAATTAATATTTTGAAGTTATTTTGAAATTTAATAATAGTATATTGTGCAATAAGTGTGGGAAATTGTTGATTGCCCACGAAAGCGAAGTTGAGCGCACGAATGTAGTGAGTGCGCTCAACTTCGCTTGAGTGGGACAATCGACAATCCCGCACGAGTTACACATACTATTTTTTATTACGAATTTCACATACTTTTTTCTATTATTATCACTATTTTTGACATTTTTATTACTTTTTAAAATAATATTTTTAAGCGTTTGTCTTTTATTTCTGAATTAATTATCGTTTAAATTACTTTGTTGGTGGTTTCTATAGAAATAATTATGAAATATTTATTAAATGAAAAATTAAGAGGCGGCTTTGCGTGTTTTGATTAAATTTTGCGTGTTTTATTGTCAATTTGCGTGTGGAAAGTTAGTTTCCACACGCAAAAAAGTATGCGAGAAGAGTACAGTGGGCAAACAGCTATTTTGCGTACAGAAATATGTGCGCCAAGTTAGTACTTCTCCCGCATGAGTAATAAAAAATTAATATTTCACTTGATTACGATAAACATAATAATTTTAGAATCTGTTTATTTATTTGTTACCATAGAAAATATAAACAACGCCTACCCGATTTGTAATTAAATATACGTTGAGCGAGCGACAAAGTATTACTTTTACGCTTTAAAGAGCAAAGTAGAAATTTGTTGCTCGGCAGCGAGAGTCTTCGGCAAATACACATTTTGCGCTCTCTTCACAGAGCGCAAAAGCCTACTTTCCACTAAGACTGTAGAAGAAATTGATTAATTTTTAACCGTCTTCAAAAAAAGAGGAGGTTCTCAATTCGGCTGTATTTTTTTTCTTTTTTTTTGGTATGTTACTTTATAACTTCGATGTATGGAAACCGATTTGAATGATTCTTTTTTTGTTTGGAACGATATACTTCCGAAGTGGTCCCATATAAATTTGATCAAAATCTAACCAGAGACTTCGGAGATATGCGACAAAATTCCTTAATGACGAAGATCTTGAAGTGATGATTCCCAATTTTGATCAAACTTGGTAAATATACAGAACAAATAAAAATAATAGAGAGTTATTTTTTTTTACCTGCCATAAAAGCTATTTAAGGAGTGAAATCGAGTTTCAGAATAGGGGTAAAAATTAAATTTTATAAAACTACTCGAAAACTATAACAGCTAGAAGAAAAGTTTAATTTGACACAAGCCTAAAGTTCTTTCTACCGTGCGTCGTACTCAAATCCAGGGTCGGTCCTATTGGAGGGGTCTTAACAATATAATTGGGGGTAATATTTGAAATAGGGTGACTATGGTTTGACCAATCAAAATATTATTATCAAATATGAAAACTGCATCAAAAATACTAGTTCACTTGTTTTTGTTAAAAGCCGTAACGCTACAATTAAAACTTAAATCTTCATGTAAAATTTACATGTGCAGTCTATATTTTACCTGTAATACTTTTAGAAAAAACTATTTAAACCATTTTTACTCGTTGTAATTACACTCTACAATCAATATATTTAAACGAAAGTATTCCACAAATTTAAAGAAAATATTCCATTAAGCGGCTTGTATCGATTCCAAAAGCTCTAGTTAATATTGAAAAAAGTATGTTGAATTATTTTAACCGTAGAATCATACGTTGGTCTACGAGTCAAGTTAATCATACATCGGCGTCGTTTCGACGAATGGACTTTTTATGGGGAGTTTTAGAGTTTATTTGCAAAAAAACATTTTTTTTACATAACAATACTACAAAAGCGAACAAAATATTTACAAAAATTGGATTTGGAAAAATTTCTTAATGTAAATATTTATTAATTTTTTTAATCTTTTTATCAAAGCATATTTTCACTATAAAAATTAAAAAATAGATAAATACATCAATTGTATCATAAAACATGTGTTTCAAATAATTAATTTATGAACAATTATGAGTCAGTGGACATGTGTGACTTTACAGAATGTGAAATTTCTCAGTCATAAATATTCCTATAGATATGTAGTTATTTCCCCATTAGGCACATTTGTAAATTTTCTAAAATTTGTTAGCAATTTTTCGAATAAGGTCTCAAAAAATAATAAAAATTAAAATATTTTCCATAAAATAAATTGCTAACCTTTTATTAAGTCACTTGAAACGCATTCTTTAGTTTTCGATTCAATATATTAAAACTTCAGTATTATGTCGTCTCTATAAGTCAAACAGCTGTAATCATCTTTTACATTATCATAATCATTGAATAAATTAATTATAACATCCATATCTTTAATAAATTTTAGAAAAATTAGGAAAACTTTTATATATGGAGTAAAAATCTTTAAAAAAAAAATATGGGTTAATCATACATCGTCGTCCTTTTGACGCACACTATTTCAGTATAAAAAGAACGACAATCGCTATAAACAAAATTTATACGTCTTATGTATTATAATAACAAATAAATTAGATAACAGAAGTTTCACAGCAAGCAGGCACCGACAAGTTGTAGTATTGGAGCAGGTAGAGAAGTTCGTTCGTCGTCTGACGAGTACGTATGATTCTAGGGTTAAAAACAGAACCGACACAAGCAAAATTTAAATTGTCAGCATTGTTGTTTAAGCTTTTGTTTTAGGATATATGGTTAATCCTTATTTTAAATTCAAAATCGGGAATTATCACTTCAAGATCTTTCCTTGTAAGAGGTTTAGGGTCACTCAAAAGTGAAAAAAAATAAACTCTTTTTAAGAAAAAAAATAAATAAATAAATAAAACCAACTTTAAAAGAATAATAATAAGAGCACTGAAAAGTATAAAATAATTACACAATTAATCGAGAATTCGAGATATAAATATAAAAATAAAATTTTCCAGTTTTTGAAGTTGGTGCAAATTGTCTATTTGATCATTTAGAGAGATTTAGTAAAAGTCGTAACAAGGTTTCTGCAAGAGAACCTATCGAGGCATCAACTTCAAAAACTGGAAAATTTTAATTTTATATTTATGTCTTGATTAATTGTGTAATTATTTTATACTTTTCAGTGCTCTTATTAGCGAGTTTCCAGAATGGATACACGCTATTACAGCCGCTGTCATAACGCGATCTGAGCCCGGGACTATGGCAGAAATTTGTTTTGAGGTCCCTAGAACCCGAAAATAACCTTCACTAAAATTTATATCTATATATATATATATATATATATATATATATATATATATATATATATATATATATATATATATATATGTGTCCGCACGATAACTCTCGAACGAAATGTCCTAGGATTACGAAATTTGGTGAGAACGTTGGAAGTCCAAAAATCTTGGATGAGTTCTTCAGCCAGACGTGTCTGACGTCTGGAACATGGTTTTTCAATAAGGAGATATTTGATATGGATTATCCATATACTATATTTCGTTACTGAAGTCAAATAACGACTTATAGAGTTAATATGTACATACATATATGTATGTAGTAAGATACTATATATGTTACACTCAAAGATCGAAATCGCTCATTGAGCGAAAAAATCGACCACAACGCGTTGTGGTTATTTGAAATCAGCCACAACGCGAAATTCGTGTTGTGGCATTTATAAAAACAGCCACAACGCGTTGTGGTTAGCTCAAAAAGACCACAACGCGAAATTCGCGCGTCGTGGCTTTCATAAGATTTGACCACAACGCGACGTGGTCATTTAAAAAGCCACAACGCGTTTTAGACGGTTAGCTGATGCAATTGTGACACGACGGACAGGTTGTTGTTTGTCAACTGACGTAGAGGATTCAGGATGTTAAATAATAAAAGCCTTTAATTAAATTTTTTATTCATTTTGAATTCGTGATCGTATATTAGTAAATATAACAAAATTATTTCTCATAATATAGGTACTGAATTGCAGATTAGTTATTTTTAAGCAATACATGGTCATGCATTAAAATCTTTTAAGGGGGTATTTTAGTCTAGACATTCGAAAAATCGATTTTTCTTTTTTTTTACATTTTCAAAGTTTAGACCTTTAGGAATAAGCCTCTAAAAGGATTTACGGAAATTCGAATTATTTTCGGAGTTAAGGTTATTTTTTCCTGTGTACTGTGTATCCTTTCAGTGTTAAATTCAAATTTTTAATATAGATTACTCGAAACTGCTTTTTTCGATACGGTTGATATGATACTTCAAGTTCTAATGCACCGATTTACTTGAAATTTGGTACAGACCTTCCTAATACTATCAAAATTGGTCCGACGCACGTAGGGATTTTTGGAATTTCTTTTTTAATATTTTTAAAAAATTTTCAAAGTTGAAAAATGGAGGCGAAAAAATGATTTTTTTAAAATGGCCGCCATTTTGTGAAAAAATTTTTATACATTTTTATACTTTTCAAATATCAATAAAAAACTGTTAAAAAAATGGATACTAAAAATGTTTACTCTTTTTTTTATTACGCCCATAAAATCATCTCAAAATCGAACCTCTAGTCTGGACTACAAGATCCCTTTAAGCTGTAACAGACTAAATTTTTAAAATCAAACAATGGGCAATCCATTGTTTAATTTTATGAATTTCAGCATAGTAGTCTTCAAAGAAAATGTAAATAAAAAGTTTTTTTTTTAATTGCAATTTAGAGCCACTGGGCAGTGTCAATAATTATTTTAAAAAATTTAAAAAGACAAAATTTTCCACTTCTTTGGTAAGTTTACTTACTACTTACCTCGTGTCCGTTTGTGCCCTATGTTAAGGAGGCTCATCAATCCAGAGACCGAAAAAAACAGGTTTCTTCACTTTTTTTTTACATAATGAAGCGGAACCAGAATTAGCAATTTTGCATGTATAGAAAGAAAATGGCGGCAGTTTAAAAAAAAATATCTGGAATTTTACCATATTTTTGGGATTAAAATGGTCATAAAATGGCCATATTTTATCCAAAAATATGGTTGTGGTTTAGCCAATAAAGAAATGTGTTGTCAATATTCTGTCCAAATTTTGGCTAATTTAGATGAATAGATTTAGAGTAATCTTGACACAAGTGTCGAAAAAGATCATTTCGAGAAAAACGCGTTTAAATTGATTTCTAATAAGTATAGCTAAGAGAAACAGCAAAAATAAAAAAGTCAATTTTTTGAAATTTCTGGACTGGTGAGCCCCCTTAATATGTGCGTTTTCACAAAATGTCAAACAGTTCATCAGCCTTACAAAAATAACGGATTTTTTAATCACAAACACTAATTAGATCCATATTCAATCAATTTCCGTGTCACTTATTTTTAAAACATCATATCGTTTAAGACGACGATAATGTTTTGACAATAGGGGTTGATTACTTTTTTTGAGAAGCTGAGCCTCCTTTGTTTCTTGAAGTACCGTTTGGTATCGTTCGTTACTAACGAAAAAACTGCGATCGGTATTTATTTTTATAAACTCATCCAATTCCTCATAAAATACAATTTTTTTATTAGCCATGATTAGCGCACTAATGTTTACACTTGGAAATAACGATCAACAATGAATACAAATTCAACGGTATTTGATTGCAATGCGCCAGTTGACAAATAACAACCTGTCCGTTGTGTCACAATTGCATCAGCTAACAGTCTAGAACGCGTTGTGGCTTTTTTAAATGACCACGTCGCGTTGTGGTCAAATCTTATAAAAGCCACGACGCGAATTTCGCGTTATGGTCTTTTGGAGTTAACCACAACGCGTTGTGGCTGTTTTTATAAGTGCCACAACACGAATTTCGCGTTGTGGCTGATTTTAAATAACCACAACGCGTTGTGGTCGATTTTTTCGCTCAATGAGCGATTTCGATCTTTGAGCGTAACATATATACATATTCCTCAAAGACCTATGCATGTACCATTGATATATGAATACTATTCATATATCTATGGCATGTACATAACTACGAAATAAAAAAGTCGCCAAGTGCAAGTTGTACTTGCGCCAATAGTGTTCCGTACAAGCAGTGATTATTATAGATTTAATGTAATATGTAGCGTATAAAATACCTCTGTCGCAGCATCCTGCATAACATAACGAATTTCCGTTTACAAAAATTAGTTTTTGTCGGAAATTAGTTGACAGAATAATTATTGTTCAAAAACCGTTTTTATGTGATTTTTTCAATGGTGTAAAAAAATGTTACAAAAATTTTTGAATTTGGGGAAATTTTTGCAAAATTTAATTTTTTTCACGAAATATGCCCAAAAAACCATGTTCCGAGCATCACATTTATGGTAAGATTTTTGGAGAATTTCCAGAATGGAATTCAGGTATTACAGCCACTGTCATGACGCGACTTGAGTCCGGGACTATGGCAAAAATTTCGTAAAAATAGGACATTTCATTCGAGAGTTATCGTGCGAAAACACACACACACACACACACACACACATATATATATATATATATATATATATATATATATATATATATATATATATATATATGTGTTTTCGCACGATAACTCTCGAATGAAATGTCCTATTTTTACGAAATTTGGTGAAAATGTTGGAAATTTGTTAGTCAGACACGTCTGATGCCGTAAGCATGTTTTGTTGAGCATTTTTCGTGAAAAAAATTTCTTTTTGCTAAAATTTTCCCAATTTCAAAAATTTTTGCAACATTTTTTTACACCATTAGAAAGAGGAGAAAAATCAGATAAAAGAGATTTTAAACCATCATTGTGTATAAACTGGTTACCGAGAAAAACTAATTTTTATAATCGGAAACTCGCTATGTTATGCAGGATGCTGCGACAGGGGTATTATTATTATTTTGAAGTCGGTTTTATTTTTTTTCTTAAAAAGGGTTTATATTCAATAGTTTTGATCAGTTATTAATTAGAAAATTGACAATAACTTATTAAATTAAAATCTACATATGTACGCGCAGATCTATAAAATTTAACTCACAAAAGACATTTTAGCAAATGCATATTAAGAATAGTTAGATTTTTAAACACCAGATGTTCTACAATTCTCTCTACTTGTGCACAACGATATGTCTTTAAGGAAATTAATTTTTAAATTTAAACGAATTTTTTTCCATTTAGTATATTATTTTAAAAAATTGTAATTAATTAATTTTTATGGCACAGCTTTAATTAATTTCAAGGCTATATTGTGATATGCCTGCCACGAATATGTATACAGCAGATAATCGCGGTTTATATTTTACGACTCTAGTTATTATTAAACAGACGATTATCAAACAGCAATATTATGACTAATTTCCTGTTAAACATACCAAAATATTATAAAAAAATGATCGTAATTTTACAGTAAAAATCCAAAATAAAGATAAGCGAGCAGACGTGACTTGAATTTGTCAGCGGAAACTTTTAATTAAAAAAGCTTGAAACTAAAATAGACTGTTCAGTTGCGAGCTAGCTTTCGTGTAATTAACTCATCATATCAGGCGTAACATATTTAAAGAGTTTTTTTACGGAATATAACCTTTTTGTATCAATTGATATAAACAGGTACAGTCGACTCTCGTTAATTCGAAACTCGAAGAACTCTTAAAATATTACGAATTGTAGAGAAATTCGAATTATCACAGGTAACAATTTTAATTTTTTAAGCATTTGCGATGAATGAACTTGAACTTGTCTCAAAATGTACTTACAATCTTTCTGTCTCTTTCTCTCTGCACCTTTGAATTGTCGAGTGTTTGACGCCGATGAATTCGAATTAACGCGTCGTTTTGTTACGTAGTAATGATTTTTTCGTTCGAATTACCAAGTGTATAAAAATGTATTGTTTTAGTTCGAAATATGTATAAAGAGATTTTGTAGGGAACTCGTGATACCTTTGAATTATAGAGAGTTTCGAATTATCGCAGGTTTGACTTAACGAGAGTCTACTGTATAATTATTGTTTGTTATAATTATCTGAAGATAATTTAATGACTCGAACGTTAGCTCGTAATCGAATAGCCTATTTTAGTGAAAAGTGATAAAAAAATATATTTTAATGTTTTATAATATCTATAGATTTCCACAAAGTAAATCTTTCAAATGTTAATTATATAAAATTTATTGAAAGGGTTAAGAGAAAGTAAGTAAACTGGGCACATTTATGAGTGGTAATTGTGTAATTAGTAGTTTTTTTTTTTTTTTTTTTTTTTTTTTTTTTTTGTTTACTTTATACATCAGCAGTAATTAGAAACAATTAACTAATATTGTTTTAAATATAGCAATTGGATTATCTACATATTAGGTGTAATTAATCTGTTTTAGATTTTCTTTTTAAAAAAAAAAGGTAAATATAACAAAAATTATTTTGTATCTAATTGTAAGTTGTGTAGGTGAAAGGGATTTATACAGTTTAAGGGGAGATTCCTCAAAAAAACATCAAAAATCGATCCTTTTTTTGTTTATACAAATTAATACTTTTTTTAAAAACTAAATAACAACATTGTTTCTACATGTGTTGAGATTACAAAAAAATTTTTTTTTTTTTAAAGATTTAAAAATGAGCTGAGTATAAGTGGCTTTAAAGTCCACACTGCGAGATTTTTCCACTCTGATATGGTTCCTCGCGTTCTGAAATCCCCAGTGAACCAAAATAAAAAAATCAAGAATTTTCTGAAAATATACATATATGTACAGATGTGCCGTGACTATTTGGACCCGATTTCGTCGGGTGAGTGACGAAAAGGAGGAGGTAAAGCAACCATACATAACATAGAAAATAATGTTTTACAGAATTGCTTGTACACTTGTACATAAAGTTAATGTATTTTCCAATTACATTTATAAATATAACTTTAATTACAAAAGGAAAAGGCTAGAAATCAATTTTATTTAACTAATGGTTTTATTATTTCTTGCGCTTTTTCTCGACTATAAACAGCCGCCATTTTGAAAATATATTATGGAACCAAAAGATCCCAGTTCCTGCCAAAATGACGGTATCGAGGAGTAATATGCACTTTGATTTATGTCGATATCTCAAATACTTTTTGAGATACATGAGGAACCATGTTGAAAAGTTTTTTTATTTAAATTGAATTACAGTAAAGTGCGTGCACTAAAATGCCCATAACATTTTAATTTTTCATTTTTTTAGGAGAATATTTCTAACACCTTGAGGAACATAATTATGAAGAAAAAAAATCGATTTCTTTTTTTTTTTAGCGAATTCCCCTAGACTTCTTGTTTTCCATTGTTCGAATAGTATTTGCCGAATATTTGGCTACTCGGCCAGGGTGTTAACCAAATATTCGGTATATGGCAAAGAATCAAATATTCGTTGAAGTCTAGTAAAAACCGAATTTTTTTTGGTAATTTATATAGTTGTAGTGTTATTTTATAATGTAGTGATGTAAACTGCTAAAAACACAAGTTTTTTGCAGGTTACAACTGCTGTTCGTCAGCCCATTATTATACACACGTCCGACAAATTTAAATGTGCGTCGTGCCCGTATGTGAACAATATGGCGCGATTTAATACCCCGTTTGTTTATGAGTTATGGTTTAAAACAGTGGTTCTCAAACTTTTTGGTCCGCGACCCGCTGTGCATTGAAAAATTTCAAAATACTCCCGAAATATGGATAACTTAAAAAATGTAAACTTTACCGCATCGATGCAGCATCATGACTTTTCTGATGCGTCTAATACTACATGATGCGCTGCTGATGCTCTCTTTAAATTTGATGCACATTAGATGTTTTTGAACGGGATATTGGCATCATCTAGCCACTGATTTGGCTATAGATAAAACAGATTAGCATGATAGACTATAGATAATATAGCAATAGAGTCCTTGTATAGGTATATTATCTTTGAATGTCAACTTGAACTTACTTGAAATTGAAAATATTGAAATTATTTGAATAAAAAATATTACATACCTATTTTGAGTGCAAGATGTATTCAAATAGTTTAAACAATTTTAATCAAAGGTAAATACATTCATCTTTTTCAACAATTTGTCTTTCGGAATTATTCCTGTTGGCGTTAATACCTACATAATATGGCAAGTAGTTATAATTCTACATTATACACATGACATGTAACTATCACATGTATCTTGGACACGCATCACCAAATTTCTTGATGTCTTGTTTTGACGCATCAAATGCAAAAATGAACTTTTGATTTTTCGTTGTGATGCGTCTGATGCATTTTTGAACTTCTGACTCTGCCTCATGCAAGCAGTGATGCATTTTTGAAGTTAGCCTATGTAGAAATGGGTAGGAAATATGTTGAACATTGATATGATATGTAATCAATTGTTTCTGTGATCCCTTCAAACAGTTTTCGTGACCCCTAATTGAGAATCACTGGTTTACAATAATCTGTGTCACATAATGACATAAAAAAAAACTTTTTATCGTCTAGCAGACATAGAAGAGACAGTGTAATGTGACCACCATTGTGATGAATTCAATAATACTATAATTGCAAAGACTGCTCGAATTTTAATCAGTTTAGTGACGACGTGACGCTCTCCAGCAGTTGAAATATTTTAAATTATTTTTTTTTTGTTTTGTAATTATGTGTCTATTGAACCCAAAAAAATTCTTATGATTTATATTTAATCATCGAGGGGGGTTCATTCTTCATTTTAAGTCATTAATTTTTACACATAATTTTATAGACATTAGACAAGTGTCTGTTAATCTAGCCATTTTTTAGGGTTTCGAAGAAAACAATTTCCGAGCCGTTATAATTTCGTTATGTCTGTCTGTCAGCCTGTTTGTTACACTCCCATAATTCCTACATTTTTGGATCTTTAAACACAAAAAAATTTTGAGGTGCTTTTCCGTATTGGAAAGTGGGGATGAAAATTTTTTTCTCACGTACACATCGTGTGGGGTATCGTTAGGAAGGGTTCGTAAAATAAAGGAGGAAGTTCCTTTCCCTATTTTTCATTTTTCAGTTCCGTTTGTGAAATACTGAGCTTCAAAATGGCGAGTAGCTTGTCCCCTGCCCCATAATTCTTAAACTGTTGATCCAAAAAATTTGAAAAATTACAGGCACTAGGATTTACTAGAAATATTCAATTAAAATTATTTCGGCTAAACTAGTGATGAGCAAATGCAAGACCAAGACCAAGACTTGGCAGTCTTGGTCTTGTTCTTGCATTAAGAATCTTGGTCTTGGTCTTGTTCTTCCATTAAGAATCTTGGTCTTGGTCTTGCTAGAGCAGTTTGAGTCTTGGTATTGGTCTTGGTCTTGGTATTGCTAAAGAATCTTGCACTTTTTTGCACTTTCTAATTAGCGAATTTTTTCCTTCTAAAATCAGAATTTTCTCTCTTTACAGTATTAATTCTTGCTTTTTTCTTGCTATTGTCTTGGTCTTGCTCACTTTAGTCTTGGTATTGGTCTTGCAGCCATACTTATAGTCTTGGTCTTGGTCTTGCTCTTGGTATACATAGTTTTGGTCTTGGTCTTGCAAAAAATGCAAGAGCAAGACAAGACTGCAAGACCAAGACTAATTTTGCTCATCACTAGGCTAAACTGTGTTCGTAACTTTCGAAAATTTGCAAAAATTCAAAAGTAACTTATAATAATTGAGAAAATAGATCCAAATGAATGAAATTTTGCATCGAAATATCAATATAAAAAAATATCTTCTAAAAATTCAAGTCCAAATCATTAAGGGAAATGTTGAAAAATGCACAAAAATTTTCGTTTTTCGTAAATAACTTCCGAAATAATTCCACAAATTGTATCTTGCAAGATATCGTTAGGAAGATCTTTTAAAAGGAAGTTAAGCTTCTTTTAACCACCTTTTATTTTTAAGCCTCGTTTGAAAAGTACTGAACTTCAAAGTTTATATATTTCCTACTACAATTGTCATGAACGAGTTAAACTGAGCTTCTTGTCGAATATCTGTTTTCAGGCAAATAGTAAAAAAATGTACTTTAATGCCTGTTATTTCTATTCCGAAAGCTATGAAATAATCTAACAACTACGGAACCCTAACTGATTGCGTGTCCAACACGCATTTGACGAATTTAACGTACGTTTCAGACTTTCACGTTCATTGGTTTTGGTGCTACTCAAGTAAGCTGTCTGCTTACTAGACCTTTAATTTTTTAATTTACGGAAGGAAAAATTTAAAATAGAATTAATGTTCGAAATGTCGAGTTAGGGTGTAAATTAGAAGATACATTCTGTGTATTATTAACTTACAGTAGACCCTCTATGGTCCGGCACTGCCTCAGTCCGGTCCTTCAGTAGCTCGTAGTAATAAAACAACTTTTGTGCATCTGAAGTGATTAACTGCCCTCCTGTAATCGGGCACTATTCCGGTCTGATATATACCGGGTTAGTAGGCGACTACTGTACACAAAATGTTGCCAACAATTTTAAAGCCAAATGTGAAGAAATTTTCATTACGAGCATCAAAATATTTTATGAATTTTAAGAATTTCAAGTGACAATAATTTACGAACATAACTTCACAATTAAATATTTATGTATTTTGAATTATTTGAATGGACCATATTTGTTAGTTCATTGACTCGTTTTAGATACTAATGGAATATTTGATTCCAATAAGACAAAAATTTGAAATTGCGTAAAGGTCTACTAATTGGAAAGATGTTTAGATACGTAATTTTATTTTTTATATATACTGTGTGAGTTTTTCGAGAGTTGCCATTTTTATTACAGCCAAACCGTTGATTAATCGAAAAATTGTTCAAATAAGAGTTGTAGATATCGACAGGAGCAACCGATTGCTATAGTCAGAAGCTTTATAGCTCTTATGGTTTTCGAGCTATGATACAAACTTATAGATTTTTAAATGGGACTATATATTAATTTTTCGATAAAACTGATCTAATGCATTAATTAATAACATAAATGAGCCAAAAAATTTCTTTTACCCAAGTTTAATTTTTAAATTTTTCTTTAATTTATCAGTTAGGCGGTAAAAATATGCATATGTACTTGAGGCTACTTCAACCGATAGTGTTTTTCTTGGTTACATTTCCATTACATTCAAGAAAAGAACCTTTTACAGTACCATTTCTATCATAAAAATTTGGTTGTAATAGAAATGACAACTCTCAAAAAACTCACATGGTATATAAATTTTGTTTGGAAGTGGAATTTCTTATGCGCTGCATATGCTCTGTCAATTTGAGGAGTAAAATTTTGGGACGAATCATTATGGAATGGAAGCCAAAAAAGTGATCTCCCCACTAGAATTGGGTGAACAAAACGTCCTTATTATAAAACAGACAAAATGGGGACAAAGTTTCAAGTTGATCCAAGGAAAAAATTTTTCGTAAGTAGGTGCTTACTAAATCACTTTTTAATGCCTAAAAATATTGCCCTATTAAATTTTATCAAAATCCTCAAAGGCAACAAACAAAATGGGGACCAAGTATCAAGTTGACCTATTAAATAAATTTTTCGTAAGTAGGGGCTCGCTAAATCGCTTTTTAATTCTCAAAAATGCTCCCATACCAAATTTTATCAAAATCCTTAAAGCCGTTTCCGTGAAAAAAAGAACAGATATACAAAGTCCTCTTATTTAATAGTATAATGGATTATGGAAACTATGTTTTTAATAAAATAAAGATTATAATATCTACTATTTAAATTAAATTACGAATACATAATCTTTAATTAAAAAAATTCTAAAAAAATTCAAATAATTAATAACTTTTTAATTTTAAAATGAATTTTTTAAGTAAAACAGCGTATTACGTATTATAAAAGTACCGATGAAGTTATTTACACGACCATGCACTTGCGCATGCCGCTTTTGATTGAGTGTAATGACGTCACATTACTATAAATTGTATTTTGGCGGTAAATTTTAAATGTAAATTAAAATATATTTTCATCATGATTGAAAATCCGATGAAAGCTGCTTATAAACTAATCATTAAATAAATTTTTCGTATAAGTAGGGATTTAGCTAAATCGCTTTTTAATGCTCAAAAATGGTCCTATATTAAATTTTAGGTCTAATATAAGTCATGTTTTTAATTTAACACTTTTTAGAATAATCTTTAATTAAAAAATTCTAACAAAAATTCGAATAATTAATATTTTTTTTTTTAATTTTAAAACGAATTTTGCAAATGAAACAGCTTGTTACTTGTTACAAAAGTATCGATGAGGTTATTTACACGACCGCGCACTTGCGCGTGCCTCTTTTTACTTGAGTGTAATGACGTCACATTACTATAAATTGTATTTTGGCGGTAAATTTTAAATGTACATTAAATATATTTTCATTATGATTGAAAATTTGATGAAAGCTGCTTATAAGTATGTAATTAATGGGTAAATAAGAATTTAGAAAACAGTGAAAAAAACAAAAAAAGGTGAATTTTCTTACCCTTACATGTAGTTTACTATACGGGGACATTGGCGATGAAATATCTCTGGGACTTAAATTTCCATAATGTGACATATTCTCCTCATTTTCGGAGGCCAAATGGAATGCACCGGTGCTGCCGCCACTGCTGCCCCGATGTAATGACGTGTGATGATGATGATGGTGTAGCATAAATGATGTTGTGTTTGTGTAGTCGACGGCATTGATTTGCGACCATTTTCGCTTTTCCGGCAAACACACGGAGACGGCACGTACGGGTCGCGGGGGCCGACTCTGTTTCGGACTGTTTATCACTTCGAGCTCCTCCTCGGAGCTATGTGGGTCGTGAAATGTGTCCATACTGGGTGGTGGACTTCCACCGGAACAACCTGTGTCTGTTGGTGATACACTGGCTCGTTGTTCCGACATAACTGTAATATAAATTATAAATTCATAGACTCACAGTGGACATTATATTGTAGTGTTGTTTTCAGAATATATCGTCAGATATTCAATGTTTCATTCGTTTAAGGCAGTATTCTAGCACAGTTTAACCCTAGAATCATACGTTGGTCTACCAGAAACGTTAATCATACATCGGCGTCATTTTGACGAATGGACTTTTTACGGAGAGTTTTAGAGTTTATTTGCAAAAAACATTTTTTTTACATAACAATACTGTAAAAGCGAACAAAATATTTAAAAAAAATTGAATTTGGAAAAATTTCTTAATATAAATATTTATTAATTTTTTTAATCTTTTTATCAAAGCATATTTTCATTATAAAAATTAAAAAACAGATAAATACTTCAATTGTATCATAAGACATGTCTTTCAAATAATTAATTTATGAACTATTATGAGTCGGTGGACATGTGTGACTTTACAGAATGTGAAATTTCTCGGTCATAAACATTCCCGTAGATATGCAGTTATTTCCTGATTAGGCACATTTGTAAATTTTCTAAAATTTGTTAGTAATTTTTCGAATAAGATCTCAAAAAATAATAAAATTAAATTATTTTCCACAAAATAAATTGTTAGTCTTTTATTAAGTCACTTGAAACGCATTCTTTGGTTCTCGATTCAATATATTAAAACTTCAGTATTATGTCGTCTCTATAAGTCAAACAGCTGTAATCACCTTTCATATTATCATTATCATTGAACAAATTAATCATAACATCCATATCTTTAATAAATTTTAGAAAAATTAGGAAAACTTTTATATGTAAAGTACAAATTCTCTAAAAAAAAAAAAAAAACATCGGTTAATCATACATCGTCGTCCTTTTGACGCACACTATTTCAATACAAACAAAACGACAGCAACCATAAAAAAATTTATACATTTGCTGTGTTATAATAACAAATAAATTAGATAACAGAAGTTTCATAGCAAGCAGGCAACGATAAGTTGTAGTATTGAAGCAGGTAGAGAACTCGTTCGTCATTTTGACGAGTACGTATGATTCTAGGGTTAAACAATAGTTTGTTTCACAAACAGTTACGAAACGGGATAACGTCAGAATGTACGTTTGAAATTTTAAAATTCGAAGGGTTATCCTTGTTAGGTAAATAATATAATGCAGTGAAAATATCATCACTAAAGTAAATTCAATTTAGAAATACAAATTTGCAGGTCAAATTATTTTGTGAACATTTACTACTGATAATTATGTTAATTATTTACTTTGTCTAATTGTCACTGATTTTTTTAAAATTTTTTAACAACGTTGGCAATGCAATATTAACTGTCATTAAATTTTTATTATTTAAAACTTGTCATTAGTTATTTTTGATATTTTCCTGTAATTTTAGTGTTTTGTGATCTTTAAAATATTTCATTATTATGGTGACTTAAAATGTCTGGTGATAACTCTTGTGTTGCTAAATTTTGTTAACTTTTAAAGCTGAATTCCAAATTTTTTTTAAAAGTTTTTGTGTACTTTCGAAATATAAATAGACAGCAAAAATAGTACAATGTTTTTTAAATTAGTCTGAAAAAACGGTCGAACTTTACGTTTCTAGAATAGAATACCGCCTTAATAATATAAAATGTACAATAAGTTTCATAAAAAATATGACAAGGATGGTAAATTTGAGTTAATGTTAAAGGTGATCAACCTGTCTTTGTGTAGGTTGGAAAAAAATCAAATAATTTTTTTTTCTTATTAGGAAAAGAAAAGCAAAAAATACGAGATAATAAAATTTTTAATTGCTCTCTTTGATTATTGGTAACCAGTTTCAAAAATAAATTAACAACTTGCAATGGATGCCACTAATCCATCTACATTCACAATTCGGTACTAAGCATACATACATATATGGATTTTTATGTACATATAAAATTTATATAACAGAAATTTAATACAAATGTACACTTTAATTCAAAAATCACCATCACCATTTTAATAATATATCGAATTTCCACCAAACAGACTAATTGAATCTTTGTTTTATTTCTTAATTAACTTTTATCCGCAGCTTCACTTGTGTTATATTTAAAAAAAATTCAAATTAAACTTTAATTGTGTTTTCTCACGGAAATCGGATGTTTTTCTGAGGTAAAAAGTTGCCTATGTTCTTCCACGTGTCCCCGACTGTCACCATACAAAGTTTCAAGTCGATTAATTAAGCGGTCGAAACCTAAAAGTTCTTTCAAAAAAATTTGAAAACATAGATGTTGTCGAATCTCGAAACTTGTGAAAAGCTCTAACTACACAATTCTTTCTTACATTATTTCGGTGTATTTTTTTTTTTTATAACTAGAACGGTGTGTTTAGCCTAAGCCAAAAAAATCGTCAAGTGTATGCTGCTGGACCACGCAAAATTAGGGTTACATACTCATTTCAATGGAAATTATGAGAATAAAATAAATATCTTATATTTTATTCTAAAAATTTTGAAAATCTCCAGCCATTGACTACGGTAACTTGATTTAATGTGTGTCAAATATGCACCTAACGAATTTCTACGTTATTCTTTTTTGTTGTTCAATTTTAAAAAATTTAAATTGTTTTAATAAGTTACGATCACGGAGGTATGTGGAGATGACATCTCGTATGTGTGAATATTACAGAAATGAAGCATTACACACACATTTACAATCGCATACGTACCTAAAAAATACCATTGTGATCTCCTAACAATTTTAAATGGGGGATATTTTTATAAAAATAATATAGGGAACAAGGGAATATTTAGCAAAGTATTTACCAATAACAAAAACTTTTTTTGATGTTTTGATGTTTTTTAATGGAAACAAGAGTTATATGTATAAAAAAATTAAAATACATAAAAAAATTTTGTTTAGACACCCATGTGTATAACATTATAATATGGCGGATACCCATGTTTAATTTTTAAAACATGATTTCTACTTATTTATGAAACGTAATTGGGTTTTTTCCTTCTGTTTTTACTCTATTGTCGCTTTTGCACAATAAAACACGACAATTAACCATTTTGCTTTTCGATGGAAAACGTTGTCAATTTTAATTTCACGACAACTTTTCAAACATCCCACGTGACGCACACACACAATTAAACAAACGTTTGGCTTCAGATCACCTAACAAAATGACTAATCCATATACGTCATTGGATACGATACTGTTTATTAAACGATTTAAGATACGCCAGTGTCAACAGTAATTTTGAAAATACACTTTCCTTAATATGACAATCGAAAATCCTATTTATTATTATTAACAACATAATTTTTTGAATAAATGTGTACGTCTGTTATATGTATAGTATAGTAAGTGAAGAACACAAATGCAAACTAGGTCTATGAACTATTACTATTATTGTACTAAAGTAGTATGGCCGATTTGATTATCTCGAATACATTCTGGTAACAATACGAATCTACACATATGTACGTTATATTGCACGAACACACGGTAAAGCAGACATACCAACATATACATATACATATAACCATAGTAATATTATATGATAAAATATCCAGTGCAGACATAATACACTATACATAATACATGCATATTATATAAGAATTTCTTGTATATAGTACCGTCGAATTAGAACGAAATTAAAAGTGTTCACTCATACATAAGGTTATTAACACTTAAAGTCATTTTAAAATCTCTTTCGTGTTACAATTACAAAATATTTTAACAATTTTAATATCATAATATCGGAAAATTTTCAAAATTAAAAGTAGGTAAATTAGATAGTGATAAGACTAATCTTGTGTATATTTAAATAATACTATTTTTAAACAAATTATATATTTACAGTTTTAAAACAGATAAGCTGAACAAAAAAAAAAAAATTGATGGTGCCACTATAGTATGCTGCGTATCATTTTCCTCGAATTCCCTAAATGTTAGTTGGTGAAACGTTACTATGGTAATATCAGAAAGTTATCATTCAGATAAGCAGACAAATTGTCTCAGAAAAACTATATACATGTACTTGTTGACTCAATGATAAATCATACAACACGCCTTTTTGTATCAGTTTATCACACTAAACTGTTTTTGTTAGATATACATATGTTTTCACAAAAAAATTAATTAGTTAAAAAAAAAAAACTGAAGATTAAATAATCCAGAAATATGTTTTTTATCTAGTGATTATACTCGTGTAAATATACATGATATATTCTAGAAGTTACATTTGACTTGTGCAATATATCACTAGATTGAACAAAAAACGAAAACTGAATTATTCGATGAAATCTCCAGGGTTTTTTTAAAGTCCCAAATAAAAAGAAAATGTGAGTGTGCTTAAGGCCAAATGACTGAACTGAAAATTTCTATGGCGATCTCATAATCGATTTTTAGTAACATAAATATATTGCAAAAATCGCGGTCTTGGATGAACGTGCGAAACCATTCAAGAAAATGCGGAAAACAATTAAAAAAATTATTTTAAATAAGTTCAACCTTAAATTCCATCATATTAGAACCAGAATCCACGAGAAGTCGAAGTATATCTCAGTTTAATAATTTGGTTGAAGGTGAATTCCAGGGTAAAAAGTAACTGTCCGTTAATTTTTAACTTGCCATTAATTTTTTTTTTTAACTTAATTACAGCCGACTCTCGTTAATAAATTCGAAACTCGAGGGACTCTTAAAATATTACGAATTATCGAGTGTTTGAAATATCAAATGGTTCGACAATAACAAAAACAAAGGCTCGTGTACGATGATATGTACAAGTTTGAACTTGTCTCAAAATGTACTTACAACCTTTCTGTCTCTTTCTCTTTGCAACTTTGAATTGTCGAGTGTTTGATGCCGATGAGTTCGAATTAACGCGTCGTTTTGTTACGTAGCAATGATTTTTTTGGTTCGAATTACCAAGTGCATAAAAATGTATTGATTTAGTTCAAAATATAAAGAGATTTTGTAGGGAACTCGTGATAACTTTGAATTACGAGAGTCGGCTGTATAAATAATTTCAAAACTGTCCAACATTATCTATATTTTATCGTTTACGGACATGTTTCCTTCATTCGACACAGCGGTGTCAGATTAATAAAAAATATTTATGGTCGATTGCACCAACATTCTTAATCGGCCGTTAAGACCTTAATCAACGATTAACTTTAACTGTAGTTAAAATCTCTGATTATCTGTTGCACCAAGGTTAATTTTTGTTACCTGATGATTAAATCGTCCGTTAAGTTAATGGATGGATATTGGACAATTAAATATTTAATCAGCGTTTAGTCCATATTTTGATGCTAGTTTCCATAGTATTTTATTTATATTTATTAAAATTTATTTAATTTTTTTTCTACTATTAAAATATACTTTTGTGCAATTTCAATTAAAATTTTCTTTTTCTGTAAAATTTTGCTATCTATTTCATTTTTCCATTTTTAAATTCAAAAATATCTTCACAATCGTCAAATCACAGTTTCAAAATGTTTTATAATACGTAAACATCAATTATATATTTTCTAATATTATATAAATCAACTAGGCGCTACCTATTTCAAAATATACAGATTTAAATTTTTTAACCATGTGATATTATCAACTTACTAGCATTTGCGTCTCTTGTGTCTCATTTCATGTCCTATAAAAACAAATCAGACACCGTTGCTAGTCAAAATTGACCGTTAACGTACATTAGTTAACCGTTGGTATATTTTAAATGGTGCAACAGACAAATCGGGGTTAGTTAATCTCTGATTTACTAATGGTCATTAAGTTTTGATTAAATTAATGTTGGTGCAATCGGTCATTAGTGTTATAAGTCGGATTTGAACTCAGAACATTTGGTTTAAATGTCCAACACTCTACCCGCTTGACCATCTATTCATTTTAAAGAATAAATTTTAGTATACTGAACAGGAATAGTATTAGTTTTGGATGGAATTTAAACAGATGCTTTATTGAATTAGCACCTGTTATTATAAAAAAAATTTTATAGTTTCAAACCAGTTACTTATACACACATAAAATGTCTGCCCCGTCTGCATTTGTATAAATACGTAATTACGAGTATTCCCTTTAGTTTTAACACCTTTTAAAACGAAAATAGAAATATTCGCTATAAAATATAATTATGAAAGAGATTGGTTGTTTTATTAATTTAAATAAAATTCTCTTTACTGGCAGGCAGGTATTTATAATTACTGTATTAAATAAATTAAAATACACACAATGGAAAAAATATGGGATGCCATACTTTTTCTACACGACTGCGCAATAAAAAGGAATGCAATTTTTTTTGTTCCTATATAGAAACCGAACGGTGATGTTGATTCTTCTGAATAATGTTATGCCAAACGTCATACAGTAATATGGCGGCCAAAAAATGTAATATTCAGGTCGTATTTTTTGGATTTCTTTTATCAGTACCTATTCTTGGATATCTTAAAAAATTATGTTACGATGGTACTCTATTAGAGTAATTTAAAATTTTTGAAAATTTTAAATTACTGTAAAGTAATATTTTAAATTAATAGTCAAACTCTTGTAATTCCTGATCTATAGTAAATCGGGGTCAAAAGAGACGATAAAAGGGTGAATGGGAATGATCAGGAGGGTTGACCAAAATCGAAACTAAAATATAGTATAATTTTTATACATCTGAAAAAGAAATAATACCCCTGTCGCAGCATCCTGCATAAACATAGCGAATTTCCGTTTAAAAAGTTAGTTTTTTTTGGAAACTAGTTGACATAGAATAATAGTTTAAAGACCTTTTTTATGTGACTTTTTCTCCTCTTTTTCCAATGGTGTAAAAAAATTTCACAAAAATTTTTAAATAAGGGGAAATTTTGACAAAAAACTAATTTTTTTCACGAAAATTGCCAAAAAAATCATGTTCCGGGCATCGGACGTGTCTGGTTAACGAACTAGTCCAACGGTTTGGGACTTCCAATATTTTCACTAAATTTCATAAACGTAAGACGTTTCGTTCGGTTTCTAGGGACCTCAAAACAAATTTCTGCCATAGTCCCGGGCTTAAATCGCGTCATGACAGTGGCTGTAAAGCTGAATTCCACTCTGAAAATTCGCTAATATTTCATAATTTTGTGTAAAAATAAACGTAAAATTTGAAGTAGTTTACAAAGTATACAAATATCATATTTAGGGTAGGGTTGACAGTGCTCTGTTTTGTGTTCCAATACATCCTTCATCTGTGCTCCAAATTCGCCCCGTTATTCTTAATACGGTGCTCCTATAAACCAATGTATTGTCTCTATTCACCCCTTACCCGTTTCCATTAACCACCAATTTAACCTCAGTTTGCAGTTTTCTCCTCATCTATGTTTCACAAAAACTAAAAATTCGATCTAACAGCAATTTATTAATAAAAACACCAAAACAAATTGTTTTAGATACTTTTAAGAAACAAAAATTAACACTGTCTAAAGACGTTAAGTTGACTTTTTAATATTTTTCATCCAACGTCAAGCTTAGTCACTATTGCCAACCAAAAGAATGATTATTCTACTACAGTTTAAGAAAGATATACATATTATGTTCGTCTTTACGTGTAGTATTTTTAAATTAAGTTCATGAATAACTTTTCTAGTCTCGATTCAGGCCGTTTTACGGTACAATAATATGTGGAGTATTTAAAATAATAAAAACACTAAAAATGTTTCTTACTTTTCTTGATATGTGTATTTTATTCTATTAATATTTATAATTATTTATGATAAAAGAGAAAAATTTCTATTTGAATATAAAATTTATTTAAATAACTTATTAAGTAATCGGTAAAAAGACACATTAATAATTGTAAAGAGTTATTTGACTTCTTGTGTAAAATGCGCTATAAATGGCCGAGTGGTCGTAAGGTGGATATTAGTAATTAACAGAGTTGTCAAAAAAAATACGTATTTTTGTAAATTTTTATTAATAACGTATATATTATGCCAGCGTGCGACAACCGTTTGTCTAATTGACAAATATGTCATTTTAATTGCGTAAATATTTAAATTGCAGTAAAACCTGTCAATACAAGGTACCGTCAAATAAATTTACATACATAAATTTTTTTTTGCATGTTTCGATAGTCTATAGTCTATACCTTTAACCCTAGAATCATACGTTGGTCTACGAGTCAAGTTAATCATACATCGGCGTCGTTTCGACGAATGGACTTTTTACGGGGAGTTTTAGAGTTTATTCGCAAAAAACATTTTTTTACATAACAATACTACAAAAGCGAACAAAATATTTAAAAAAATTGGATTTGGAAAAATTTCTTAATATAAATATTTATTAATTTTTTTAATCTTTTTATCAAAGCATATTTTCACTATAAAAATTAAAAAATAGATAAATACATCAGTTGTATCATAAAACACGTCTTTCAAATAATTAATTTATGAACTATTATGAGTCAGTGGACATGTGTGACTTTACAGAATATGAAATTTCTCAGTCATAAATATTCCTATAGATATGTAGTTATTTCCCCATTAGGCACATTTGTAAATTTTCTAAAATTTGTTAGTAATTTTTAGAATCAGATCTCAAAAAATAATAAAAATTAAAATATTTTCCACAAAATAAATTGTTAATCTGTTATTAAGTCACTTGAAACGAATTCTTTAGTTTTCGGATCAATATATTAAAACTTCAGTATTATGTCGTCTCTATAAGTCAAACAGCTGTAATCATCTTTCACATTATCATAATCATTGAATAAATTAATTATAACATCCATATCTTTAATAAATTTTAGAAAAATTAGGGAAACTTTTATGTGTGGAGTACAAAATCTTTAAAAAAAATACAGGTTAATCATACATCGTCGTCCTTTTGACGCACACTATTTCAGTATAAAAAAAAGACAATAGCTATAAACAAAATTTATACGTCTTATGTGTTATAATAACAAATAAATTAGATATCAGAAGTTTCACAGCAAGCAGGTACCGACAAGTTGTAGTATTGGAGCAGATAGAGAAGTTCGTTTGTCGTTTTGACGAGTACGTATGAGATTCTAGGGTTAAAAATAACATACTAAAATTTCAAGTGCATATCACAAATAGTTTTTGAGTTACATCCATCCGAAGAGCGGATTCTGATTTTCATTGTTAACTTTGAGGTATTGAGAAATGTATAAAGGTTGATAGTCCGGGTGTTTCTGGACGTGGCTGCCAGTCACATGTTGTGAAGTAGCTAGACCCTGGCACATTTAAACAATTCATTTAGTTTTACTATGATCGTTATAGTCAGTACCTCGTAAACAATTTTAGTAAAAATTCTCAGTGATTAAAAGTAAAAGGTAAGTTAAAGAAAAACTACATTTTTCAAATTTGCTGCAGTTATAATTCGAAGACAAATCATTCGATCGATTTGAATTTTATTGCAGCTTCTTTTATGTATGTTTCTTAGTGCCATGAATCTCCAATTTTCTGATCGAATAAAAAATGTAATTTTTGCAGGTCAAAAATCATTAAATTTTCGCGCAAAATTTGAAACTTTCTTTTAAAAAATCCACCATTTTGTTAAATTTCAACTTTTTTTTTCGATTGAGGTTCATGGCACGGGCAATACCTTCTAGTTTAATAGGCTTTTTGGTTTTTTTTTTTTGATTTCAGGCACTGTGAAGATCGCTATCAGTGCAGCAGTGGGGGAACTTTTTTTTTGAAGCCTTAGGAGATCGCGAATAACTCACTGAATTTTCAATTTTTTGGTCCAAAAATTTTATCATGAATTTATTATATATCAACGAATATATCCTTAAAATATTAAAACATTCCATACAGTAGTTATCTTGAAAAAAATTCCCAAAAATCACCTTTTTCTCAGGCGGTCACACTAGTGGTCCCCTTTAAGGGGAGGTTTACTCGAGAGTCCTTAAAAATTATGTATTTTTCTAGAATTTTTTTCTCAAGAACGGAAGTAAATATCAATTTCAAATTTTGTACATATATTTATTAAGTATTAAACTATACAAAAAAAAAATTTTTCAAGGAAAAATATAAAAAATTGTCCATTTTATAGATAGTGCAGTGTGACGATCCGAAAATCCAATGTCTTGTTGGCGGACATCCTAGCGCCGGTAATAAACCACCGAAATCCAAAAGCAAAAAAGATTTATAAGATATATGAAGAGTATCGGCACCTCTACCTATAATATCAATAAATTGCTGAAAGAAAAAAAAATGGCGGATGTTTGAACTTTTGATTACGATTTTTATCTTATTTTTCGCTCTTTAAAGTAAACTTAAAAATAAAAAAAATATTGAAAGTGTATCGAACTTAGGTAGAGGTGCCGAAGAATTGAATTAACTTTAAAATAAAAAATTAAAAAAAAGGATCCATCGAATAGTTTTTGAGTTATCGTGTCCGCCAGTTCCAAAAATGTAGTTCCGAGATATTATAAAATATATATAAAGAAACGTATTTTCGAAATTTTATATTTAATACTCATTATTGCGTGAACTACGTTTTTTGAATTTTTTTTTATAGAAAGCTGGATTCGGTTAATGTGCAAGAATCTTGTTTTTAAATTATTTTTAGTAAAATCATTTTGGGAACATATTCTACACATAATTTGCTATCAATTTCGGCAAAAAAAAAATCGATTTTTTTATCAAATCTCAAGTAAACCGTCCCTTACATTACTTTCAGCAAAATAACTTTGCAAAACAATTTCTGCAAAAAAAATCGATTTTTTTTAACGACTCTCAAGTAAACCTCCCCTTAAAGAAGTTGCAGCGTTACTCTACAATGATTAAAAAAATATGCCTTCATGCACATTGATAAAATTGATTTCACTTTACATTTTGGAATTTCAGTTTGAAATTAACTATTTAGGGTTATTTTATGTCCGCTTTTGTCTAGAATTACTTTTTTTTTGTAACGTTACTAAATTATTTTTTATTTTTGAAGACGACTTCACACTGCACTGGCGTTAATGCCCAATTTATTTTATTTTAGAATTTGAGTGTATTATGTCACGCGCTACAAACACAACGATCTTTCGTATTGTCTGCATAAACACAGAGCTTGGAAAATATTTATGTATTAAATTTTAGCAATTATAAAAAAATTCACGGGAAATATTGAATTCAATTATCTTGTTGGTGAATTATTTTAGTGAATATCAGACGTACAAAAAAAGACTTGTTATGACGGCCGCAACATAATTATGTAAACATAAATCGTAATACCTATGTATATATAATACCTCGCACCGTCGTCCGTCAGTCATGTCAGGCCGGCCGAAACATATGAATGGCAAAAAAAAAACGAACTCACCTTGAATTATTGACTTCGAAATTAATACTATTAAAATAGCAAAATGTACCTATGAATTTATAAATATGTGAGATATAATATTTATAAATATGTAAGAAAATTATAAAATACATGGTACAGTTCGTGACCAAAATATTTTGGTAATACCCATTCGTAAAAATGCGGATAAGAAAAGTTTTTAAAATGTTTGTCTGTTTGAGACCGAATAATTTCAAAACAACTGTTATATAGTTAAGTCGTTTGCTTCAGACATAGAATCTATGTATATTGTCAAATTAAAACATCAAGAGACGAAGTTATAGAACAAAATACACTGCCAATGGGGTGTGGCACGCAGCTTCCTTGTACTTAGTGATGAGCAAATGCAACTTGGCAGTCTTGGTCTTGTTCTTGCATTAAAAATCTTGGTCTTGGTCTTGCTAGAGCAGTTTGAGTCTTGGTCTTGCAAAATGCAGTCTTGGTCTTGGTCTTGCAAAATGCAGTCTTGGTCTTGGTCTTGCTAAAAAATCTTGCACTTTCTTGCATTTTTTTATTACCGAACTTTTTCCTTCTAAAATCAGAATTTTCTCTCTTTACGGTATTAATTATACTTTCAAACTATTTAAATAGTTTAGCAAGAGTCTTGCTTTTTTCTTGCTTTTGTCTTGGTCTTGCTCACTTGAGTCTTGGTATTGGTCTTGCAGCCATACTTATAGTCTTGGTCTTGCTCTTGGTATACATAGTCTTGGTCTTGATCTTGCAAAAAATACAAGACCAAGACAAGACTGCAAGACCAAGACTAATTTTGCTCATCACTACTCGTACTCGTAAAAGACTAAAACAGTATTTTACCAAATGTATATACCGTGAAATTATATTTTCGCCTTATAGTTCATAAAAAATCGTTGTAACTCAAAATACTTAAAGGCAAAAATATAAAATAATAGCAAAAATATTTTAGAAACTAAACCCCACAATACTTTAAAAATTTGAGCGAAATGGGACTAGCAGTAAATAAGATATTGACATTCAATGGGACTTGATAGTAGCGGCGTAGCTACCGTTACTCCGATTTCGATTAAATTCATAGGGGACCATCTAGGAACCAAACGTTATAGCTCTCTTATGGTTTTCGAGCTATGATACAAACTTATAGATTTTTAAATCAGACTATACATTAATTTTTCGATAAAACTGATCTAATGCATTAATTAACAACATAAATGATCAAAAAAAATTTTTTTTACCCAAGTTTAATTTTTTAATTTTTCCTTAATTTATCAGTTAGGTGATAAAAATATGCATATATACTTGAGGCTACTTCAACCGATAGTGTTTTCTTGCTTACATTTCCATTACATCCAAGAAAAGAACCGTTTCCAGTACCATTTCTATCATACAGATTTGGTTGTAATAAAAATGGCAACTCTCAAAAAACTCACATGGTATATGCCGTATTAAATGTGATTTTAACTGCTTTAATTTTATTAAAAATTATTTTGATTTCTATAAGATTTGTTGAATTTTAACAATTTGACAAGGAGACAGAAATTAATTGAAAGGTAGTAATAATAAATGTAAACTGAAGTTATTTTTTTTTATCTAATTTTTAGTGAATAGAAATATTAATTTAACCGTAAGAATGCTCCAAGGCAGTGGTTCTTAAACTTTTTGATCCGTGACCCTCTTTTGCACTTAAAAACTTCCTGCCAAGGCCTTAAAAGGCCTCCAAAATGTGAAAAAATGTGTAGCTGCGACCCCCTAAATATTTTTTGCGGCTCCCTTGGGGGGTCGCGGCTCCTACTTTGAGAATCGCTGAATATTTAGTATATCTATATATATCGAGTTGAAATTAACGTTAGAATAATACATGGTGGCCACATTACTAGAAAACCTCTAAGTGTCAGAGAATTTTAAACTTTCTGGAAAAGTCACGGAATTTTACCAGAAGACTGGAAAAAAATTGATTTTTATAATTTTGTTTATTTAGGGATAAAACTTCAATCAATATTTTTCACTTGTTTTAGGATTAGATTTAAAAATTGGGGCGGATTTCTTTTTTTGTTGCTTTTCATTTACATTTTTAAGAAATAGTGTTAAAAAGTTATTAAGAAATTTTTCGACATTGGGCGACATTTTTCACAAAATAGTCAGGGAGATTTTAATAAAATTTCTGGAAAATCTGGAAAAGTCAGGGAATTTGATCGTTAAAAATCTGTGGCCACCATATAATACAAAATATGACATCAAGAATGTTGTGGATAAATTAAATAATTTGAACAATACTAATCACTTAGCGACGACGATCAACTAACCATACTAACGGTTGTTTCATCTTACAACTATTGCAGATTTCATTACACTCTCGCGAAAAATTACCCTCGCTATAGAAGTTTTCACCACTATAGAAACAATGGCTTGTATCTCTTTTCTGGCTTCACATTTCACACTTCAATAAAAAAAAAAAATTGACCTTTTTCGAGACCGTAATAAATTTTATGACTTTTTTTGGTAAAAATATTTTATCCTTTTAAATTTTCAGTATTTTTAAATTGCGTTAAAAAAAAAGTTTAAGTTCTATATCGGTTTATATGTAACTTAACAAAAATTAATATCTAAATAATATTATAAATGTGAAAGTTTGGATGTTTAGTGTTTAAATTTGTTCGATGTTTAAATTTTATTCCGGTTGCAAGTCCTTGAGGGATACAAAAACAATTATTCAAACACACCCCAAAAAACAAAACTCAATTCGATGAAATTTGGTACACTGACATTATTTATCCTGAGTTAACAAATAGGATAATCTTATCCCGACTAAAGGTTCCTGTAGGATGACTGAACCGAATTCGATTAAATAAAATATAGAGACACTATTTACTATGAGCACACGTAGTTAGAATTTTAATAACACGTAGAATAGTTTTATCCCGATTGAATGTTCCCAGGGGATGCAAAAGAAATTCCAAAATCATGTCTAAATAATTAAACAGAATTTGATAAAATTTTGTACACAGACATGATTAATCCTGAATTAACGCATAGGCTAATCTTATCCTGATTAAAGGTTCCTGTAGGATGACTGAATCGAATTTGATAAAATTTAATATATACAAACGTTATTTACTATGAACACATATATAGTAATAATTTTAGTTCAATCGGGATAGTTTAATCCCGATTGAAGGTTTCCGGGGGAAGAAGGGGAGACACAAGGGGGGGCTTAATTCAATGCGGGTGAAGCCGCGGGTCAAACTTAGTTATATTATAAAAATGTGTTGAAATGATTATGGAAATTCATAGTGAATGCAATAGCATAATAATAATACATAGGATAGTTTTATCCCAATTGAAGGTTCCCGGTGGAAACAAAATCAACTGCTAAATCACATCCAACTAACTAAATCGAAGTCGATGAAATTTATAGTACACACAGAGACACTATTTACCCTGATCTAACACATGGTGTAATCTTATCCCGATTAAATGTTCCTGTGGGATTCAATATTATTTAATTATAATAACAGCAAAAAATCAGAGATCCTTTGATCCTTTGAAAATTTGAAATACTTGTAGTGCGATTTTAAACCATTTTTGAACAATTTACATAGCCATATTTTCAAAACGGGGGTGGGCCAGAATTTAATTAATAATATTCGATATTTTCGTAATTATATAGTTAATTTAATTCCCAAAGAATGAATGTAGTAATTATTTACTGTCCAATAACTGGATTAAAATTGGATTTTTCCGCTATATTCAAATTCTCAGAAAAATATTACCTGAAACTATACATATATACTTAGTTTTTAGGGATTTGCAATTGTCTGTAATAATTACCTACAGTGTGGACTTGAAAATTTCGGACGTAAAAAAAACATATGAATTGCATTCCGCGGTCACTGGGTACATTTGTCCTCACTGAAGAGGAGAAGCATGATTCCTAACTCAGAAGAATTGTTTTATAATTATATAGAAGCAATAAAATACTTTTTTCCACAATAAAATTTCCTCGTCTGTCTGTCTGTTTGTTTGCCCCGTCTGTCTGTCATGTCTTACCGTGTGTCTTGTCTGTATGTCAGTCCTGTCCTATTAACTGGCTGTATGTTCTGTGTCTGTCTGTCCGTTTAGTCTACAGTCTGTCTGTCAGTCATTCCTGTTTGCTTGTTCGTCTGTCTGTATTTTAATTTTATCCTGTCTGTCTGGCTGTCTTTTTTGTCTGCCCGTCAAATCCTGTCTGCCTGTTTATCCTGTCTGTCTTGTATAATAGTCCTGTCTGTCCGTCTACCAGTCCTGTCTGTCTGTTAATCGGTCTTGTCTGTTTGTCAGTCGGTCCCATCTGTCTGTCTACTAGTCCTTTGTCTGTCAATGTCTGTATATCCATTTTCATGTGACGTAACATATGTAACATCAAAGTATGTTATGAAAAAGAAAATTATTTTAAATTATTAACTGTTATGGAAATCATTACGCTATAAAAATTATCATAAATTATTTACTTAGTTTGCTTATCATAGTTAATTCAGTTTCAAATAAGAAAAAATTATTTATTAAAATTATTAAATTTACCTAATAAAATTACTGCTATGTCAGAAAAATCAGCCGATAAAATAAAGTTCACAATCTAATTGGCATTTTGAAATTCCCAACTTTAATGCAAGCAATATCAAGGATCTATGATTTTTTGCTTCGTCACATATAAATCCATATTGAACTTAAACTTTTTTTTAACTTAATTTAAAAATATTGAAAAATTTAAAAGGATAAAATATTTTTACCAAAAAAAGTCATAAAATTTATTACGGTCTCGAAAAAGGTCAATTTTTTTTTTTTTATTGAAGTGTGAAATGTGAAGCCAGATAAGAGACTGTAACCGAAACAATAAAAATTCACTTATCTCCCAATTGCACTCAATCACAATGCGAAAGACACACCGAAAATATGTATTTCGGTGATATGTCCTTGACATTGGTACATACATACGATACATACATATGTAATGTACACCGTATAAGTGTGTTAATAATACTGTACTACGTACCTACGTATGAACGTAGCGCAACTGTGCGTTGCTCGCTCAATGGTTGCGCTGCTACGCTGACTGCGATCATTTCATTTCATTGTATGTACGAGATGATTTATTTCTATTAGTAGCTGTCCTATAACTAGGGTTGCCAACTCTACCAATGAATATTTCGGGATTTAATGGGAAAAAATCGGGACGGGACAAGTAAAATCGGGACTGTTAAAAAAAAAAAAAAAAAAAAAACGTTTTAAGGGAGGAGTTCAAATAAAAAAGCAACTTTTTTATTTATGATTATTTTGCTTGTTGAAATTTCTTTCAAATTAGGGATGGTTTCAAATAGAAAATTTTGTTCTTGAAACATTCATTACTCTTCCCTGTTGGGAGAGGGGGCCCTTTTTCACAAGTTTTTAAGCGTTTACAAGGAACGCCATACCTCAAAAAGTAATGAATATTTTTTAAATATTTTTTCATTATTTTATTCCTAAAGGACCTGTCCATAAAGCTGAGTATGGGTTTCAGGTAATTTTAAAAATTATCTATAAAATTGTAATCCCAAACTTCTAAAAATTATAAAACCCAATTTTTTATTTAAAAAAAAAAATGTTTAAAAATAGTTACAATTGTTTAAATGGGAAAAGCATACTCCACTTTATGCGCAATATGTTTATGAACAAAATAAAAAAAAATTAAGTCTCTACCTTTTCTAGAACTTGAGATATGATTTTCCTTGTCGGAAAAAACACAAGTTTCGGGAAACGGTAAAAAACAAAAATAATAACAAAAGAAGCGGTTTACTCACTGTTTATTAAAACGCCTACAAAGGCATACAAATAAAAGAACATTATCTCAGTGCATACTATAACTCATGTACATACCAAAACTAAATATTACTGATCAAATCGCGAGGGGGGGGGGGGGCGAGCGTTATCTGCAAAGGACCAGAAACTTGGCTGTGCAGTAGTGGCTAGTACAGTAATAAATATTTTTCTACTTGAAAAAAAATTTTTTTGGCCATGTTTTATATATCACCGTGTTTGTAAACAACCACAGAACGAAATAAAAACAAAAAACGAGATACGAAAAAAATTAGTTTATTAGCCGTTTCTGGCGTGAACTCCCTCCTTAATCAGCCAGTAGGAAAGATATTCTTTTTATTATTATTATTTGTTACTAACAGCTACATATTTAACCCTAGAACGACAAGGCTCTGTTATGGGACAAATTTAGCAAGTGAGTGTCATAAATGACACCCATAATACACCGGTTCTAGTGTGTTAAATCGATATTTAATTGATGTCAGTGTCAACGTCTATCGGTCTAGATGGTATTCAAATTTTTACCAAAAAAGAAACTTATTAGATTATTGTCAACTTCTACATTATCAAAAGTTACAGCGCTGAAACAAAAAACGTAGGTGTCATGTATGACATCGACTTGTCGTTCTAGGGTTAAATCATGATCTTGCAAACCTTTAAACAAAACAGTTTCTTGAAGATAATATTACAATAATATTTTTATTACTCATGCGGGAGAAGTACTAGCTTGGCGCACACATTTCTGTACGCAAAATAGCTGTTAGTCTACTGTACTCTTCCCACATACTTTTTTGCGTGCAGAAAGTGACTTTCCACACGCAAATTGACAATCAAACACGCAAAGCCGCCTCTTGATTTTTCATTTAATAAATATTTCATAATTATTTCTATAGAAACCACCAACAAAGTAATTTAAACAATAATTAATTCAGAAAAGAAAAGACGAACACTTAAAAATATTATTTTAAAAAGTAATAAAAATGTCAAAAATAGTAATAATAATAGAAAAATGTATGTGAAATTCGTAATAAAAAATAGTATGTGCAACTCGTGCGGGATTGTTGGTTGCCCACTCAAGCGAATGAGCGCACTCACTACGTTTGTACGCTTTTTCGCTTTCGTAGGCAATCGACAATTTCCCGCACTTATTGCACAATATACTATTCTTTATTTTATTTTATTAAATTAAAAATCAGGTTTTTTAATTTTTAGATTTTTAATTTTTTTTTTTTTGCTTATCAACTGTATTATTTTTGGAGAAGAACATTTTTCATAAAGTTGACTGTCTTTGGCATTGATTATTTTTAGGCTACTCGAACGCCGCTTACGTATTTCATGTACATCAAATAATTTCTCCCATTCTTTGGAGGGATTTTAATGTTGAAGAAATTTTAATGAGAGCGTCCCGCCACTACTATTGTCGCGACGCGGGACACATAGGCCTAAAATCGGGACCACCCGATTAAATCGGGACAGTTGGCAACCCTACCTATAACGTACATGCCTAGGTACACACATACAGCTGGTCCGGTTGATGCGTGCGTAGGTGATAACGCTTGCCACTTCCTCACGCTGACTGACTATTTTGCTTACATACTTACTACACACGAGCCCCAGTAATATATTTACTATGCGAGCAGTATGTATCAAGAGTACACCCCGAACGAATAGCGCGTCATCTAACTTATTCCACATGTACCTCACATCATTCGGCATCTTGTACACTCGGTGACAAAAAATTAAATGATTATATCGTTTGCACCACATCGGGCTTGATCCAATCGGTATTGAAGTGTGTAAGGTATGTTTCGTGAGGCCCGACTTTTTCTTAGTCATAAGTCAAATTTTATGAAACAAATTACTTTTTAGGGTTTCGAAGAAAAATCTTGGAATTATTACGGTTTCGTTTCCAGTGCTAATAAAAAGCAACATCTGTTTGTGTATGATGAGGCCTTCTCAGCGAAAAAATTTCCATTTATCAAAAATTAAATGTATAAATATTCTTCAGTTATTATATTTGTATACCACTTGTTTTTTTAGTTTCCGCGCGCTTACGTTGTAGCAATATAAAAGCATTGTTGAAAAAGCGTTGTAAAATGATGTTTATAAATTATATTTAAAAAAACGGCGTAGTGAATAATTTTTATTTCTTATTAAATATGGTTTGTAACTTTGAATTTTATAACATATTAAATTTTTATCAAATTCCTTTGACACGTTTTCATTTAAAAAAAAAAAAATTGACATTTCCCATAAGAACCCGTGTTAAAATTACAAAACTTTAAAATCGTTATTCTCAAAATTGGGGCGGTTTTAATTCTACATTATTCTGGATGCACCACACAAATTTTGAGCAAATTCGTATGAAAAACAAAAATTTTATAAGCCATTCACATTTCCCCGTTGCGGTTTTGCAAATCTTATGAATTTTGGGGTAAAAGTGAATGCCATCAGAAAAATTATTTAGAATGGATTACAAGAGAAGTGAGGTACATCAAAGTAAAGCCCAAATTAAATTCTTCACATTTACCCCACTTTCAAATTTTTCATTATACTTTAGCGGTCACAATTTTCCTTTGTTTAATGCAAGTTATCCATACCTCAAATTTGCACCAAAAATCAAGGTTAAATAAAAATAATAAAAATTGTAGGAACAAATTTATTACAAACTAAAAATGATATTTTGATGATATTTTGTCATTTTATCAAATAAAAAATCAAAAAATTGATCGAAAGATTTTCATACAAAAACAAGGAAAATGAGACCTTTTCAAGGGAATACATTTAGTTAACATGAATAAAAAACAACAATCTATTAGGTTTAATACTTTAAATGAAAAAAAAAAAATGGTTTTGTATTAATCCTACTGCCTTTGGACATTCACAGAGACATTGAAAACAAGTAATTTTTCTGTTTTTGTAAGTTGCTGTTATTGGATAAGGGAGCACAGCAATGATTTCGTAGATTGATACACAAAATATTGCTCTTTACAATTTTTTTTTTTTTTTTTTGTATTGTTTGTACAACGGAAACTTGTACAATAATGTCACCAGCATCTTCATCAACATTTTCAACTCCGAAAAGAACACTACTGAAATTTTTGATCGAATGGGGGCATTTGTGAATGACGTTCACAATTACCCCACAATTTTAAAATTATGGGGTAATTGTGAATTGGTGATAAATTGTTCAATTTCTTTAGCAGTTAATAAGGAACCCTCTCTGGGTTTAGACCACTTATTTAGGAGTACTTTTAACCATTTCTTACCTTTTAAAAAAAGAAAATGTATTTAAAAAAAATTTTTTCCGAGGATTGGTCGAAGTAAGATACATAAAATTTTGCAAGGGTTTTTTCAAAATAAAAAAAAGATCCTAATACTTGGAGAATTGTTATGAAATTTTAATAGCATATTAAGAAAGGACAGAAAAACATACTAAGATTTGATTTTTAACAAAATTAATGTTATTTTAGAAATTATAGGCACCGTTCACAATTGCCCCAATTCACATTTACCCCGATCAACCCTATCTAGAGATTTGTTAAAATCCAAAAAATCGTTTTATCGACCAACTGCCTTAAATGCTTAAATTATTGTAAAAAAAGTAAAGGACTTTCGAAAAATCCTTGCACCTCAGAAAAAAAATGTTGCCAACTGTTAAAAATGGAAACTTACTGACAAAGGGTCAAAGGTGGATAAAAAAATATTTTGTATGAAAAAGTTTTACAACTAATAAAAGGGATCAACTGTATATGTCTACCAGAAAAATAGAAATCAAATTTTGTTTCATTTTTATTATAACTTCAAGATTTAAATTTTCTTTGAAAATGTATATTAAATAAAATTGTTTTTACAAATTTATCAAAAATGGAAATTATGGAAAATTAACGGGCCAAAGGGAATCAAAGCTTCATAATTGCCTTACGGTGCGGGGCCCCTTGAGGCGCGAGGTTATAGGCGATCTCCACACTTTCCTCACCCTTCACATCGCTACTGTACCATCATTCATACTTCACATTATTTTATATAAATAATAACATTTAAATTATTATAATAATATGTAATTTTTACCATGCATATTTTTAAAATAAAATTGGTACAATCGTGGTAGTAATAATTGTAACAGTTACCATAACATAAATATATCAATATTCTACTACTTTTTAAGCTGTTTTAAAATCAAGTTAAAATAAATCATTAAAATATTTTTTTTGTAATTAAAAAAAAATTAATTTTGAAAAAACACTCCTTAAAACAATTTGTAATTTTATAGCTGAGGTGTGTTTCTAACAAACAGCTTTTGACCGGAAGATGACATCAGTATTAACAGTAGTGGAATATTACTGAGATATTAATTATTATTAATCAATTTTTTTTTTATGAAACCTAATATCCGTAACAAATTGTATAAAATTAATTTTTTTCTCATTAAGAAACCAAATATGTTAATTTGAAGCTGTCTTTTTTTACACCACTTTACATAAAGTAAAAAAATAAATCAAAATAATCTATGAATGAGTTAAAAATACTAAAATGTGTGCAGTAAAGCATAGTTATACATTATAAAAACAAATAAATTTTCATGGGTCAAAAATACAAATTTTCGAATGAGCTGAAATTGATATCTCTGAAAACCGTCTGCTCACTAACAAAAAAATTATTTTATTCAAGAATCAGTATTTTTTTAATCCATAAAATACACATAAACATACCATTATCTAGTTTTAAAATAAATATCCTTGTCAATAATCTTTAATTTTTCTAAATGTTAACCCCTTGTTTTGTCTTTTTTTTACCCCACTTTTTTCTTTTCTTTTAACATATAAAAAAAAATTACAAGCAGTCGGACCATTTAAATAAAACTTTGTGCTTTACATTACTAAAGCATGTAGAATAACAAGAAAAAAATACAGCACTCTATCTTATCAGACTTTTGACTTACTGAAAAAGTTTATCGTCTCGGAATGAAAGTTTTTCGCTCACGAATAACAGAGGTTTGGGAGAAAATTTTTTTATGTTATAAAGCCCGTTCCAAAAAATAATTTTTTGGCCCAGACAGCTTAAAATACTAATATATTTTGTTGTAATGTTTTTTATTTTTTGAATTTAACACTGTTGAGTTTAATATGTCTTTTTTTTACCCCGCTCGAGCAGTGTCTTTTTTTACCCCGTCCAACCCTATTTATTTAAATGTTAATTATACTGAACTTCAGCTTATAATATTTCTTTAAAAACTTCAACTTTTATTTTATTTCACTTTTTTTAAAATTGTTGATACTGAAAAACAAATATTAAAAACGATTATAAACAAACTAAATTTATAGTAAAAGAATAAAATTGTCACTACAATTGGTCTCGACAATAATAATATTTCAGTATGCAAATTTATCTCAACTGTATGAACAATGCCTTGAAACGTAGAAGCAATATATACATTTCCCAGAAGACACACTGTATAAATAGATAGATTTTAATTATATTTCGAAATTCCCGGAATATATTTGCAGCATTCGTGGAAATATATTTTAACTGAAATAAGTTGATTATTTCTAGAACACATTTGAATAAAATCAATGGTCACAATTAAATGAACGAAGAATATAACAATTTGTTTAAAATTAAATTTTAATACATTTCCCATCTTTTCGACCGGGTGTTTTCGATTCGTTAATTGTCCTAATGTTTTTTTCGGGGAATTTTTATTTAAGCATATTGTGAAGCAAGGAAGACATTAATTTATTTCCGATTATTCTGAAAATTATTCAAATTTTAGAGGTTTCATGAGGGTGTGAGGTTTTGTGTTTGTTCATATATTATTAGATTTGCTCATGTATTTTTCGATGACATTTATTTGAATATGACTAAATTATAATATATGTAAAAACACAGCAAATATAAATTTAGATGAATTATTGGAAAAAATTTTTTTCTTGACTGTTACCCTTTAGACTGATTGTAGGTTTCTAAATATTTTTCGAATTTTGTGAGGAAATTTGAATCAATGCCATGTGATCTCAATTCGCTTTCGAACTTTTTTAATGGCAACTGGCGGGATTTTTTCATAGTAAATTATGGCATAACATTTTTTCATATTTATTAGCCGATATGATAGAATTTTCTACAAGGTTCCTCATCCATCATTAACGTATTCTTCACTTTCGTGTATTTATGTAACTTATAATACAACTATATTTCTAGGAATATAAAAATAAATTTCCACTTGCGAATTTTATTAATTATTTTTTCTATTTCAACAAAATACTGCTTTTCTGAAATTTAAATAATAGTCCAATAGCACTAATTTTAAGCCCTATCTCACTAAACATTAATTTTAGAATAGATATAAAAAATTTTTAAAAAGAGATTCTTGTAGGAATTACCGAGGAGAACATTTGTGCAAAATGTGAACTTCCGGAAATGTTTTTTTATATTGTTTAAACAATATTGAAAATTTATAAATAGCGTTTTTTGACCTTTCACCGCTTACGTAGCGAAAACGGTGATAGATACATTAAAAAGTCGGCGAGAGCACCTGTCTATCTTGTACAGGTGAAAAGATACAGCGCTCCAAACGCGCACTCAAAAATCCACTTTTTCTAGCGTTCCGGCAGGGTGTGCCGTCCGGAACCTTACCGGAACGCTAGAAAAAGTGAATTTTTGAGTGCACGTTTGGAGCGCTGTATATTTTCACCTGTATAAGATAGACAGGTGCTCTCACGGACTTTTTTGTAGAGAATTCGATTCTCTACAAGAAAGGTCTTAACACTTTTTAATGTATCTATCACCGTTTTCGCTACGTAAGCGGTGAAAGGTAAAAAAACGCTATTCATGATATAAAAAAAACATTTCCGGGAGTTAACATTTTGCACAAATGTTCTCCTCGGCAATCCCTACAAGAATCTCTTTTTAAAAAACTTTTATGTCTATTCTAAAATTAATGTATAGATAAAATTTAGTGCTATTAGACTATAAGTTTTGAAGTAAAAGGTTTATTATAAAAAGTATCTAGAATTGGGTGTAGTCATTAAAATAGTAAAATAAATTCTGTAAATAATATTTATTATCTAAAATTTTGTCTAGATAGAGATTCTAGATGATAAAATGCAATATCTTGATCGACACTGATGACAATATTTTTGAACCGAGTAATACTTTTTAAATATATTTACGGAAAAATTTCTATAACATTAACGGCGATTTAAAGGGAAATTATATGTTAAAGGGGATTATAAAGTTAATATGGAATAATGATAATAATATATGTATATATAATTTTCATTCATAAAAGAAAACGCATACATAATTGTGTATCATATAAATTTTAACGTACCTATTCGTGGAAAATTTCACAAAATTATAGTGGTTGTATTTCATAGTAATATTATAAATATAATTTATTATTATTATGTTACCAGTAATAAATAGTGTACCTTATTACCCATTCTAAATAATAAATTTAATATACTTATCCATAATTAACGTAATTACATTTATATTACATCGTAAGTGTATCTATTCAAGTAAATTTGTTCAATTTATTGGACTCTAAATAAATAAAAATCATGAATTTTAACGTAGAAATTGATAGAAATCGAATATTTTATAATTTTTTTCTGAATAAAAAACTTTAACTGTAAGCATTCTGATTTATTTTGTAATTAATATGTAAAATTTTGCTATTTTAAATTAGAAATTAAAGATTCTGTACAAGATAACTGCTGAAAGCGTTAGAAAATATCTATTGAAATTTTAGTAACTCCAAAACTCCTAAAATAACTGAAGGGAGAGTATATTTTTGTAAATATACAAGTTGAAACAAACAAAATTGGAGAGATTTTAGAATTAGAAAAAAATTCTATTGTTGAGAAAAATGCATTATAGTACTGATGGTCCTGTGGTGCAACGGGTAAAAGGGCTGAATATTTACAGAAAACAAATGCAGATGTTGTTGGTTCAAATCGTAAATGTTCCAATACCAATTTAATTTTAAATACGTGAATAAATATTTAGAAGAGATACAAAAAAATTGTCATGAAGTTTGGCACGAATTAGCATTGTTGATTCCGTTGTGTGAATACTAGCTCAATTTCAAACACAGAACCTATCCTATATTCCCGTGCTTACTTCTCTGTTATATTTAACCGTTAACCAATTAGAAAGTCGTATTTCTTACCCAGGCGGGCACCCGTTTATCATAACTAACGGTAGACGGCAGTGTGGCGGTAAAAGCATTTGAACCAGTGCAACCAGTATCGTAGATGAGCGATCACAATGCTCAGCACAGTAAATTCGCTTGGAGCTCAGCAACGAAATTAAGCAAATAATCTTATTTTCTAAAATTCGAATAAGAGAATATTTTGAACAAAAATTCATTTTCATGAATCGATCAAAACCAGTTTTGTCCATTCATGTTCCAACCTGCTAAGTACATAGTTAAGTACATTGACAGTACTCAGAGGCAAGCGGTTATTTCGTAATGACGCTAATTACTACTTATATACATGTATTTCCTTTGTTTTGTTGTTCCAAATTTGGATCATAAATGATGTATCACAAACGGAGAACAGGTATATGGTATCACAAATAAATATTTAATACATTAAACATTTACGTTACATAGGTACAAAAAATGATTCATTACATATTTTGTATTGTTATGTGTGTTTTTATGTTTTAATCGATTTTGGCCGATAATTGGCGTGCTCGGACCACAACCGTATGTCAATGACCACATTCCACATGTTTTTCAATGTGTGAATTATGATGATTACATATTTATTTATTTTAAAAATTATTTTGTCTAAGACTTCTTAGTGTGTTCAATTTTTTTTGTACATTTAAAACAAAAATGTATCTATAAAGAATTAGTTCAGGTTCTGATCAAAATTATTCGCCCGAAATGCGAATGTGAGTTTGTTTATTGGTTTGACTTGTTTTCACGCCTCAGAACGCGAATTTCCAGAATGGAATTCAGCTATTACAGCCACTGCCATGACGCGACTTGAGCCCGGGACTATGGCAGAAATTTGTTTTGAGGTCCCTAGAAACCGAAAATAATATTCACTAAAATTTATATATATATATATATATATATATACATATATATATATATATATATATATATATATATATATATATATATATATATATACCATGTGAGTTTTTTGGGAGTTGCCATTTCTATTACAACCAAATTTTTATGGTAGAAATGGTATTGGAAAAGGTTCTATTCTTGGATGTAATGGAAATGTAACCAAGCAAAACACTATTGGTTGAAGTAGCCTCAAGTACATATGCATATTTTTACCGCCTAACTAATAAATTAAAGAAAAATTAAAAAATTAAACTTTGGTAAAAAAATTCTTTTTACATATTTATGTTGTCAATTAATGCATTAGGTCAGTTTTATCGAAATATTAATATATAGTGCCATTTAAAAATCTATAAGTTTGTATCATAGCTCGAAAACCATAAGAGCTATAAAGCTCCTGACTATAGCAATCGGTTGCCCCCGTCGATATCTACAACTCTTATTTGAACAATTTTTCGATTAAATCAACGGTTTGGCTTTAATAAAAATGGCAACTCTTGAAAAACTTTATATATATATATATATATATATATATATATATATATATATATATATATATATATATATATATATATATATATATATATATATATATATATATAAATAAATTTATACATATATTATTATAATTTTATATATATATATATATATATATATATATATATATATATATATATATATATATATTATGCAGGATGCTGCGACAGGGGTATTTACCCTTTTTACCCTTAAGCTACTTTTAAAAATATCTCAGTTCTTTGGGAAATCTCATTTCGGTGGTCAACAAAAAAAAATTCTTTGAGTTTGAGGTAAAAATTATATTTGAAAGGATATTTCTAATTTCAAAATTGGAATTTTTTTGAGGCATTTCATTGATAACAAACAGATCTAAGTAGTTGTAAAAAATTTATTTAGATAATTTTTTAGATTTTTTGATAATTAATATAACTACTATAGCGATTTGAAATTAAGCAAAATTGTGATTTTGTCAACTTCGGAAATTTTAATTTTATGGCAAAAAGTAAAGAAACCTTATGGTGTGTCCAATTTTTGTATAATTAAACAAAAATGTAACTACAGAGTTTCATCATCATTTTCTTTCTTGAAATGGCTTAATCACCGGACACTTTACAAACAAATTATTGACAAATTTAATTTGAATAATCAACCTGAGAGAGTATTTATGTCAAAATTGTTTATTGTCGTCACTGGCAATGCATATTAATTAAATTGGCAACCATATTCAACTTTTAATTTCAAATGTTATCGAGTGCCTGTGAAACATTATTAATGTATGGCGGATTTTTATCCGTATTTAAACATACACCAATATTCATATGTTCACTCAGTGTCCAGCTTTGGCTGATACTTGAACACTCGATGTACTTTGGCAAATGGCCAATTCATTATGTTAATTAAAATTGACATGTGTTTGAAAAATTACCAAACTGGATCGGCTGGGACTCGAACCCGGATCTCTTGGTTACCAGCCAAGCGCCTTACCAACTAGGCCACCGATCACTTGTTCGAGTGCCACTCCAATTCAGTAATCAATCAAACACAACCTCTCTCTAATGCAAGACGCAGTTTTATACTTTTAATTTCAAATGTTATCGAGTGCCTGGACTCGACTGCCACAGGCACTCGATAACATTTGAAATTAAAAGTATAAAACTGCGTCTTGCATTAGAGAGAGGTTGTGTTTGATTGATTACTGAATTGGAGTGGCACTCGAACAAGTGATCGGTGGCCTAGTTGGTAAGGCGCTTGGCTGGTAACCAAGAGATCCGGGTTCGAGTCCCAGCCGATCCAGTTTGGTAATTTTTCAAACACATGTCAATTTTAATTAACATAATGAATTGGCCATTTGCCAAAGTACATCGAGTGTTCAAGTATCAGCCAAAGCTGGACACTGAGTGAACATATGAATATTGGTGTATGTTTAAATACGGATAAAAATCCGCCATACATTAATAATGTTTCACAGGCACTCGATAACATTTGAAATTAAAAGTATAAAACTGCGTCTCGCATTAGAGAGAGGTTGTGTTTGATTGATTACTGAATTGGAGTGGCACTCGAACAAGTGATCGGTGGCCTAGTTGGTAAGGCGCTTGGCTGGTAACCAAGAGATCCGGGTTCGAGTCCCAGCCGATCCAGTTTGGTAATTTTTCAAACACATGTCAATTTTAATTAACCATATTCAAAACAAAACACAATACAGTTCCAACTCTGGCTCCGGCTTGAGCTCCCAATCTGTATTAAGTATTATTTTTACGTCATATTAACACATTAAAAATAATTGTTTACGTAAATAGAGATCGCCTTAAATAATAATATTGATACATCGAACCACGGACTCGCGACATGACAATGGCAACGTATACTACATACAAATTAAATATATTATTCATTTTTTTTTACGATTTTTAGGTTTTAAATCACGGAATCCTTATGAATTCGTGATTTCTGTTATCGCAGAGGTGGTCTAGCCGCACTTGAACGCTTTGTAATGGTCAGCGTCAAATTTTACGCAATTTAAGAGATAGTGTAGTTTTTTTTTTTTTGAAAACTATTGTTCAAATTTTTTTTTAATCAAGAGAAGTACTAACTTGACGCACACATTTCTGTACACAAAATAGCTGTTTACCCACTGTACTTTTTTGCATGCGGAAAGTAAATTTCCACACGCAAATTGACAATAAAACACGCAAAATTTAATCAAAACGCGCAAAGCCGCCTCTTGATTTTTCATTTAATAAATATTTCATAATTATTTCTATAGAAACCACCAACAAAGTAATTTAAACAATAATTAATTCAGAAAAAAAAGACGAACACTTAAAAATATTATTTTAAAAAGTAATAAAAATGTCAAAAATAGTAATAATAATAGAAAAAAGTATGTGAAATTCGTAATAAAAAATATGTGCAACTCGTGCGGGATTGTCGATTGTCTACTCAAGCGAATGAGTGCACTCACTACGTTCGTGCGCTCAACTTCGTTTTCGTGGGCAATCGACAATTTCCCGCAGTTATTGCACAATGTACTATTAAACTACTAGATAAACATATTATTAATAAATTAAAAGCTAATTTTAATATTAAATAAAAGAAATATTTTATCCCAAGGATTAAGATAAACTCTAGTTACTGAACTATGAGAAATCCTAATTTAATAGGTACGTGCTTAACACCTACAGCTGAACTCTCTTTTATGCGGTCTTTTTTTGTGCGATTTTTTTTATCCTTTTTTTATACGGTTTGTAAAAAATGGCCGAATCAAAATCACGAGACAGTAAGAAACTTAAACAATTACTATAACTTTCTTTGATAAAAATACTTTTTAACGGCTTTTAATCATTTAATCAATACATTGCATAAGAACATTTAAGTTATTGCATCATATAATTTTGTTACAGATGTATTTTTCAAAATTTTCATAATATTATAAAATTGAAATAAAATGTTTCTACGTGTAAATTAATGCTTTATCTTGTTTATAGAAGCAACTTCTAAGGAAATTTCTAAGTTTTAAGCGTTTTGAGTGATTTGCTGAATTTTTTTTCCTTTTTCAGTAGGTTAAAAGTTTTTTTTTACTTGCTATTTTTACACTAGAAATTAGTTTGAATATTATTTGGAATATAAAGAAAAACTTGGATTGAAAATCATACATCTAAACCAAAATTCGACATTTTGGAAATAAAAATCAAAATTTAAAATAAGTTAAGCGTTTATTGTGTATTTTTTTGTAATATACATATCGAGATTTATAAGAAATCATCTTCATATTTTAGGGTTTTATAGAAACTAAAATCACGCTTCAATCGGGTAGAGGACCAAAAAACTGACTCGGATTTTGCTCACTTACTTAGCGTTTAGCGGCCGCACACTTACAGAATTTATTTTGAAATATGGACTTCCGTTCAGTTTTCTTTTTTTTTTTAACTTGATTTATCGATTAATGGTTTCGAGTACCTACGTTTATAAAATTTGATTAAAAGAGCTGAAAAATAGTTCATAAAATTGTTACCATGAAATTTTTCAAATAAAAAACACCAAGCCCGGCAAAAATCAATAATAGAAAATTTGTGGCGTAATAAACCACAAATATTAAAGTAATAACTTTTTTTTACAACTTCTCGTTTCGAAAATTTTTTTTTTTTATCGATATGCATAAATCTATCGACACAAACTCTTTAGATTAAACGGCCGCTCGCCCGCTTGTTACATTACAAAATATTTGACCTAATTTAAATTTTAAACATTTTTGTTACAGTTTTAAAAATAAAAAATTTTTTTATTGAAGTCGAGCCTATTAAAAAAAGCAATCATAAAGATTTATTTGAATGTTTTCGAAACACAGTTGGAAAAAAATAAACCAAATTTTTTACACATGCGTTCAAAAAATTCACGAATAATTTGGTAATAAATTTCAATGCAAATGACTTTTATGTACTAGAAGATTTACTTTCAGTGTCAAAAAAAACAATCTTTTCCTCGTAACGCTTTGTTTAATTAAAATTTTTTGCACTAATAATAAATTTTTGCAATTTGACTTACGAGATAAGATCATAATATTAAATATTGAACGCCTCTGGTTTGAAATAAAATTTATATTTTTTTTCGAAAAAGTGCAATAAAGCAACCCACATATTTCTGAATATTTTTAATAAGCTTCATCATAAAACTGGTTTGTCTTTGACCAAGTTTGTCCTCAAAATTCAAAATTTTGGTGTGTGCCGCATCCACATTAAAGTGAAATTTCTATAGCAAAAATTTAAAATTATATAGAGGCTAAACCCATTTTTATGCGGTTTATTGAAAAAAATGCCCGTTAAAGTGCATAATGTGACTAAAAAAACAAGAGAAACTAAGAAATTTAAACATTAATTATAATAATTTACTCTGATAAAATCACTTATTGATGGTTTTTAAGCATTTAATCAGTACATTGCATAAGAATATGTTATTGCATTATTAAATTTTTTATAGATGTATCTATCACAATTTCTTCCTGTCCACAGCACAAAAGAAGGTTCAGTGCTATTATTTATCAAGATAATTTTTTCGGACCTTATACATTTGCATTTTCGTCAAAATAACGTGTGACCGTTTCACACTTCACCAATATTCAGAAATGACAATTCCGCATTACTATGGTGTAAAGGGGATAGATTTATTTTTTATACTCTAATACGATAATTTTTAAAAGTAGGGGTCGCGAAAACTCTTTGAGGGAGTCACAGAAACAATTGCTTACAGATTACAAACCCATATTGTAATCATTTCTTACCTATTTCTACATATTTTGGGGTTCTTTGAAATTCTCTAAGTACAAAGGGGGTCGCGAACCAAAAAGTTTGAAAACCACTGCTCTAATATATGTCTAATGACATTCTTGAATAGTATATCCTTATTATCTTTCCTTACATCCAAAAAAAAAGTTTCAAAAATACATTTTCTTTTGGTGGTTACACTGATGTTCCCCTTATGTAAATGGATAATATTTCAAACATTCTGTATCATGAACACTCTGTATTACATTAATAGTTTAAGTTATATTTTTGATATAATCTATTACCGAGCTTCTCTTCTTTCTTTTTTTTTTTAATTTCCCTTTTTCCGTATTATTTTTGAATCAAAAGATAAATTCATTTATTACAGCTGTATAAAATGATATAAATCAGTTTGAAATAAAATAAAATTTTTGTAAATTATTCTCTTCGAAATATATTAATCAAATAACAATATATAATAGTGGCGTGTGAGACAAGGACAAACCGAATGAATGAATATGAAATCAAAGAAAGAGAACAAATCAATGGAACGTTTCTTTCAGTAATGAAATAAAAGATATATGTATATATGGATAAAAAGATTATTGCATTTATTTTAAAGATATAAAAAAAAAAAATGCTATTTATTATTATAGTGATTTTTGATAAATGATAATGTACAGATACATCTTCAAGTACACCATTATTAAAAATAAATATAGGTACAGTTGCGTTTAGAGAAATTACATATACAGGGTGGAAAGTAAATAACTCTCGTCGTTTGCAGGGGTGACTCACATAGCACATTGTAAACACTAAAACTACAGGAATTTTTTCGGAAATAACATTTTGAGAAAATCACAAATGAACTGGCCGCACGATGTTCCCAAAATTTTCTAAGTACGAGCCTGACTAAATTATGCATAAACCTTTTTAGTACCAAAGTAACAAAAATAATTTTGTTGTTACAAAAATAATTTTAGTAACAAAAATAATTTTGTTGACCAAAATATTATTGTATGTTGCTTTTTTGAAAACAGAAAATTTATCTTAACATATAAGGACGTTCGTGCGTCAAACCTAATAGTAGATAAAAATTTTAATTTTAGAGAACTGACAAGTTCAATTACACAGTTATCTTCCCTCAAAGATTTTAAGGCCTTCATAGATCATTTCTTAAAGTAACTGACGATTAAAAATCAAATTTTTAACACAGAGCTATTAGGAAAAAATATTCTAAACAGCATTTTTTCATTTTAAAAATTATAGTAAGTATATTATAAGAGTAGATACCATAATAAAAAATGTTTAAAAATATTCTTTGAAATATGCAATTCATATAATTGCACAAAAAAAATCGTGTTGACGAACGTTAAAATGAAATATTAATTATTGAAATTAATATTCGGGTAGATTTTGATGTGTACACGACATACAAGGTCAAATCAGACTATTAAATTTCAATCAACAACTGTGTATGCATTGATGTCATAGATCATTATATAAGTGGTACGTATAGCAATCACTCATATACACGACACGATATGACACATGAACAAGCACAAGCTCTGTATGCATAACATACAGGTATAGTGTTTTGTGGTAGCTACATAACATTGTTCTGTAGTGTTTTGTGGACGCGCTCGAACGTCTATAAGATGGTCAGAGCTGGATTAAAAAAAAATGTTTAAGGGACCCTTTATTGACCCACATTTAGTATTAAATCTTCTCTGTTAAAAAACACTTGTGGTTTGAATTTATTGGCAACGGTTAATTACATGGGTGAGATCTACCCACTGTTTTCACAGCGAGACTTATATACTTTACCCCTGTATATGTAGTAACAAATCGAAAAATTATAATTTTCGTTCGAAATGAATGTAATAATTTCTATGGCCACTAGTGTAGTACTCTTAAAAATAAAATGATACAGACTTCGTATTTCTATTTGACAGTTATTTTAAGATTTATGTTTACAGTCAGTGTATGTAATATGATTTTGATAAAGTATGCGATTATGTTATGTCGGTGATGTTATGAATTCTGGCGAAATTGCACGCAATTTATATAATATTGCTATGTTAACCAATTGACTTTCATTTGTTTGTAAGGCGGGAATTCAAAAATTGTCAAACCTATTTTGAAAATGATTTGTCTGTTGAAAAATGATTTCTTTATTACCGGGTTCGATTCGTTCTTACTCCATTTATTTATTTTTTTAAAATTAGTTGTTATAAGGATTTAATTTATTTATGAAATTTTTTATTTTAAAGATTAACTAGTGATTCTTAACTAATCCTTATAATTTAACTGCGCAAAAGCCCTTAAGGCAATACAGTTGATCCTTTTTTTGTACGGTGAATAGGGACCGCAATATTAATAGGGACAAAAATATTCATTTTAATATCAAAACTTTTTGATATTAAAATGAATATTTTGATAATTAAATTTTTAATTAGACCAATTCCATGCTAAATCAACACACTTTTGAAAGAAATATTTCCTCCAATTTTTAAATTTTTACCGCTTACAAGATATCGACGGCTTACTGCTAAAACCACGTATCTTGAAAAATGCTACTTTTCAGGAGAGACAAAAAACGTTATAACTTCTTTATTTTTGAAAGTTTGAACTTCGTTTTTGTTTTAAGCACAAGGTTATTTTTTTTCTTATTATTAAAATTGTATACTAATTGAAAACATTTAATTAATTAAATATATGTAATTTTGTGAAATACTTGGTTACTATGTCGCCATCTGGTGATATCTTTTACAACGACCGGGAGTATTTAAATTTTAAATATTCGCGATCGATGTAAAATATCACTAGATGGCGACACTGACTTTGTGAGATACACTAAATTATTTTGACATAATTGAATGTAGTACCTCGTATCTCTCAAAATTACATAATTCTCTGATACTTTGAAAGTTCTCATACTTACAATGGAAGTAATACTTATGAATGAATAAATTCAATAAAAAAAATTAATAATAATAATAATAATAATAATAATAATAATAATATTAATAAAAATATTGATAATAAGAAAAAAAACAACTGAGGACTACTATCCCGACTCTCGCAGTTAGCTCGTATGGTAACATACCATTAAATTATGACATAATTTAAAATCTGGAATACAAGGTTTTGTTATTGTTAATAACTTTCATTCTGATCAATAAAATGAAATTTTTATTAGCCTATCATCTCTTTTCTCTTGTATGTTTAAGAACTCTGGCTACTGACTACGAAATGCTGGCATAATGCGTGTTTACCACGCACTTGGCAACTTAAAAAAAAAACTGAAAAAAACATCTACACTGAAACATCACTTTATATGGATTTGTTGACGTCTTATGACGTTAATGACCGTCAAAATGTTAAGATTTTTTTTTGCGTACAGTTTATAATAATTAAAAGAAACGCGACTATACAGTCGTGAAATTATAAAAATTTTTCTACAGAGCAATGATCTATACATATACTATAGAACTGACTGACTATAGGTAGATACATGATGTATACATTTCCTAGAAATTTCATTAAACTCAAGCGCCATCTTTATTTCAAGTACATCATATTTGAACAATAATATTTTTTAATGTCTGGATAGATTTCATATTATACATATACACAAAGCCGAAAAACAATAGAACAGACAAAGACAGACATAACAGTGCATACAAAATATTGAAATGAATATAGCAGCAGTAAAAGTAGACTTACATACATGTACCAATATTTGTCTGTAAAATAATGAAAGTATGTATAGTGAAAATCGGTTATAACGACATAATTTACAAGTCCTGGCAAAATTACATGTAAACACGTACATAAAAATATCATTTCCAGCAACATTGTAACATACATTATCGGTTTTTACGAGTACCGCGATTACAACGTCCACTTTTCATATTCGCTTGAATGTCATTATAACGGATTCCAACTATACCTATCACCCAGACAGACACGACCACATTCAAATGATGATAGTATAACATAAAAATAATAAACAACTTGTTCTCTAGTGTGTTCAATGATTTTACTCTACTGTCTGTTCTGCGCCTCAGTGCTGCCACCTATCAACGTTGACAATGTTCAAAAAAAAAAAAAAAACTTGATGACGATGTGATATACCTACGTCTATATTTGCAAGCGGAGAGTAACAAAATTGTTTTTTATTAAATGATTATAATCGTCGTTTGAACATAGTCGCATTTTAATTAATGTAATATAGCCTGCGAGCATTTAAAAAGTTATTGCATAAGGCGAATTATTATCAATGAAAATAATATAAATATGTATACACATACTACAACTAGAGTGGTATTGTTTAAAATTGTATACTGTACATCCATCGTTAGTATATTCCAATTTCAATACAGTAATCGGCAAAAATGCATAAAAATCTTTTAAACTTTTTGGCTTCCTGGATCCGAAGCCTGGATCAGAAGTGGCATTTTTAAATGCCACTGTTTTGTCTTTAGTTTTTAATCTGTGTAAAGTTAGGCTAACTTCAAAAATGCATCACTGCTTGCATGAGGTAGAGTCAAAAGTTCAAAAACGCATCAGACACATCACAACGAAAAATCAAAAGTTCATTTTTGCATTTGATGCGTCAAAATAATGCATCAAGAAATTTGGTGATGCGTGTCAAAGATGCATGTAATGTATATATAATGTAGAATTATAACTACTTGCCATATTATGTAGGTATTAACACCAACAGGAATAATTCCGAAAAACAAATTGTTGAAAAAGATGAATGTATTTACCTTTTACCTTTGATTAAAATTGTTTAAACTATTTGAATACAATATCTTGCACTCAAAATAGGTATGTAATATTTTTTATTCAAATAATTTCAATATTTTCAATTTCAAGTAAGTTCAAGTTGAAATTCAAAGATAATATACCTATACAAGGGCTGTATTGCTATATTATCTATAGTCTATCATGCTACATTATCTGTCTTATCTATAGCCAAATCAGAGGCTAAATGATGCCAATATCTACTTCAAAAACGTTCAAAAACATCTAATGTGCATCAAATTTCAAGAAAGCATCAGCAGCGCATCATGTAGTATTAGACGCATCAGAAAAGTCATGATGCTGCATCGATGCGGTCAAGTTTACATTTCTGAAGTTACCCTTATTTAACATTTTAATAAGTCTTTTCATTTTCCTATGGGAATCGGATGTATTGCCGAGGAAAAATAGTCTAGATATCCTTTTTTGTCTCCGTTATCAGTAATATGACGTAAAGTTTGAAGTCACTCATTCGTGTTTTTGATAATTAATTGTAACACTCTCATAATTGCATTGTTTCGTTTTACATGAATGATAAAAGTAGTCTATATCGTTCTAAGTTTCCTAGACTATCTTTATACAAAATTTCAAGTCGATTGGTCAAACAGTTAAGATTTGAATGAGAATTAAACAAAACTTTAAGTACATTTTCTTACAGGAATCAGATATCTTCCCGGGGTAAAAAAGTAGCCTATTTCTGGAGAAGTTTGCCAATTGTTTTTTTATGGGTGAAAATAAAAATTAAAACAAAATCAAACAAAAGTGTAAAAGAGAAATTAAGGTACGTCAATAACTAACAAAGTTACGGGACTTTAAAGTTGCACATTACACAGATATTTCTATTTCATTTGATATAGATGTGCGACGTCATTTTTGCTACGGGATTGTAAACAGAGCGACGAGTCTTTTTTAATGAACTTTTATTCGCTCCGAGCCGAAAATATAGCCACCTATATCAAATGATTATTTAACAATGTATCAGGACATTTTACTATTTAAATGAATGGAAAATATATTAAGAAACTGAAATTTGTTTAATAAAAGCCATATATCGGCTCATTTTACCTTAAAAATGTTTGAAAATAAAATATTTTTCAATAATTAACCAAGAAAAAGCATAAGAGGTCATTTTTATATATTTTTTTTTTTAAATTTCAAAATAAAATGACGTTTGATAGTAGGGTTACAAATATTTTTGTTTATTATTTTGTAGAATCTGGTAAATAGAAATGGTAATAAATACTCGCTTTGTAAAAATAAAAGAAGTATTTAAAAAAAAAAAAAAAATACTTTTTCTTAAAGAAAATAGTAAAATTATGTACAAATGCCGTCCTGATAAACAGATATATTTGTCCACCATGAGCGCTGTAGTCGATTTTTGTATCCCCTCCAGGCAAAAGCTCATAGCAAATAATGCTGGTAAATACGTTAAATTACTACGGATACGACAATTTTAAAAATTTTTGTCTTTTACAAATTCAATATTTTGACGTTTTAAATGTCATTTTTTGAACTTTTGAACATTCATAAAAAATAAAATCTATAAAACAAAAATATTTTTTTTTTATAAATATTAAATCTATGGTAATTTAACATAATTTAATTTAAAAAAAATTGTATAAAAAACACTCGGTGTCCAACTGTGCGGATATTTGACGTCACAAGTTAATTGAAAATCAATCATTCCGCCTTAAACTTTGATCTTCTATTTTTCTATTATTTGTTAACGGTTTTCAAAAATTTTTTCACCAGTTTACTACTTTTGGTCTATTACATATTACATTATCCGCACTATGAGACTTCTCCATTTTAATTTGGTGTGTTCAAATATTTATGGCCAATACTGTAACCAACGTGTATCGATATGTGAGTTCATACGATATGTACGTTCAACGGAAAAGAGATAGTCAATAGTGAATGTATGTAAAACTATGTAGGTATTATAAATATACAACATAATTTGTTTAATAATGAAAAGCTTCTTTGAATTGTGAATTTTCTTTATACTGCACATGCGCAAATCCGTACAAAACTGTCGATGTGTACGAGTATACATAAATACATATACATATACACGCATGTATAATGTATATATATGTTTGGTAGCAGAGATGGTAGTTTATAGCCGTAAATAATTAAACATTTTCAATAAATACGTAACTAATAATTTTCCATTATTATGTAATTTTCATTCATACTGCCAGATTATAGCTTATTATCTAAAAATACAATGGTGTACATAAATATTTGAACGGGTAAAGCAAACGTGGAAATACGAATCAATCTTGATTTTTACAGAATTGCGATTTTTTAGAATTAAACAGAGTTTAGGTCCTAGGACGCCTAGGTGCATCTGGAATAGATTAATGCTCTATCAATGAAAGCATTTACAAAATTAGTCCAATGTAGTACAGTCATTCAAGAATTTTAATACTGTATCATATAAAAAATTACACGGAGAGAAAAATCATATAATTTTTGTAGATAAAATTTCAGAAAAATTACCATGCTCTCTTATAATGCGTGCGCGATCGACGACCAAAATAAAAATATGTGCTAGCATGGTAAAATTTAATGTGCTAACACAACTTTTATCACACTCTTATGCATATATGTTATAGTTTAATTCTTGTTGTCGTACTCTTTCATTTGCGCATCTGACCCGCAACCTTATGTTGCTTGGGCGGCACCTGTAAAAACTTCGAAGATGCCCGATCTTTCCGACTTTCGATTCTTTATGATGCATACAAAAATGATTGCTAACAATATATTTTAATACTAAAGATAGTGAAGTAACAAAATGATGAATTAAACGGTGACATCCCCGTCCTCTAACACAGTGTAATGAATACTGCTTACTGCTTGTAACACAGTCTAATGGATCAAGGTGCTTGGTTCGACCCGTCCGACCAAGTTGGTCGTCCAAACCTATGGTTGGCTATGTGACTTGCTATGAGTGAGGTACATTTCAACAGCGTTCACAACACACACAACCTTCTTTCTATTATTTTCTTTCTACTATTACCAGATTAGAATTAAAAAATATTTTTTTGTCGGCAATGGAACTTTTTACTGTGCTGTTTTACAAATTTTACGGAACTAATATTACGGAAACAATATTCTATCCTTTAAATTTTCTATGATTAATTATAATTTTTATATTTTTACCGTACAAAATTGAATATGTTCGCCTTTTACACGTCGATTGTAGTTCTGAGCACAGTAATTTTTATATGAATTTTCTCTCCGTGTAGAAAATAATGGAAGCTACACAAAATATTGATACCTTAATTATGTTAATATGTAACAGAAATAATAAATATATGGGCAAATTTTTTATTTTTCTTTCCTTGTTTTCTTTTACCAGTCGTAATTTTGATAGAAAAAACTTTTGCGCCACCCGGTATATTTCTAATATGTACTTATTTTGCTATAATGACTGGACTATAGAGTTTCATATTAAGTGGACAAAATACTTAAGTGGTGAAAAAGTATGTATACGAGCTACCGAACGTTTACTATCGAATTTAATTAAAGATACACAAAACAATGTCCAGTACTGTTTCATTTTTTTTTTATCTTATCATTGAAAAAAGTGGTCACTACTATACTTTTAGTACTCGCATAATATGAATGTATTGTTCGTTACAATAAATACGATATTCACATTTGTAGTATTATAGCTGGGGAGCTGGTGGCAATTTCGGTACACCAATACCTCGCTTTGCGTCGTTTCGGTTTGCGTTTTTTTTGAAGTTGCGTCGCTGCTGAATTAGTACTAATTTTCACTGTGCGTCGTTAGATTTTCTAAGTGGCGTTGTTTTGTGTTCGAGTCTTTAATTCTTTTTCCAAATTTTTTGGACAAACGCAAACATTGGACCAATTTTTTGTGAAAGAAAGCCGACTTATGACAACAGCCACTATGGACTCATCTGACAGTGATTAATTTTTACTTTGTTTTTATAAATTAATTGATTATTTTATTTTGTTTTAATTGAATTTGTCTTTTTTTTTTGTATGTATGTAATAAAATTTTATATTATTTTTGTTTTTTAAATGTTACTTTGTTCAATTTTCTTTTTAAAAAGTAGTATTTTCGTAACCCTGAAACCTATCTTCGATCTTTACATGGTTTGTTATAGAAAATCATAATTCACTTTGCGTCGTTTCAATTTGCGTCGTGTTTTCTTGGAACGTAACCACGACGCAAATTGAGGTATTGATATATATGATTAATTTTATCGTCGTTGATAGTAATATGTTATGTAATTTACTACTGTACGAATAAGAAAAACTAGAACGGAGTTCAGATGGTGCTGATTTTTCTTGAAAATAAATTTTAAAATGGAACAAAAGAGCTCCCTTAAATGATATCATTGTGTCTGCCAGAGACATCTACACTGCTGTATTTTTTTAGAAATAAATATAATAATAATTAACACGTAAAAAAAAATGGTTAGCTACAATTCTAAAAAAATCTCTGCCACAGCTTCCCGCACAACATAACGAATTTTCGGTTACAAAAATCAATTTTTCTCGACAACTCGTTTACATAGGATAATGGCTCGAAGACTGTCTTATGTGACTTTTGTCGCTCTTTACAACGGTGTAAAGAAAATTTTGAAAAAGTTCTAAATTTTTGCATAGTAAAAAATTTAATTTTATAATTTTTTCTCGAAAATCGGTTTAAATAGGGATAATGGTTCAAAAACTTATGTGACTTTTTCCGCTCTTTACCGTGAAGTAAAAAAAAATGTGGAAAAACTTCTGAATTTTGACAAATTTTAGCAAAAAATTAATTTTTGCCAAACGAAAAATGCCCAAAATTCCTTGTTCCAGGCATCAGACATGTCTGGTTAACGAACTCATTCAAGTTTTTCGGATTTCCAACGCTTTCTCCAAATTTCGTACAAATGGGATGTGGATTAGAATATTCGATACTAATTCGAAATTTTCTGCTTTTTCAAGATTTAGACAAAATTTAGACAGGTTCTAGTTGAGCTAGAGCTTTCAAATTTTACGTAAGTGTATAACCTTGATGACAATGCAATATTGTATAATTAGGTTGTCCTACATCGCCCCAAACCAAAATTGTTGATTTTTAATCCTATGAAACATTTTGACATTTCGAATTGTCAAATATTGTCCATTGATTTTACATTGCAATTTTTTGTTTCCATAGTTATGCTTGATTAAGGTAAATTAACCGATTAAAATATAGGTAAAAAATTACTTCTTTAATTTTTTTTTTAAATTAATTTAGACTAAAAAGTACAAAATAAATTAAAGTAAAAAAAAAAATGTTTTTTAAGAAAAAGCTTTTATTTAAAAATGGGCTAAAAAAATAACTTTTGAGTGAAGTTTGAAGCAATATGCAACATAATTTATAAAAGCTTGAGGCGTTTAATTAAGTTTGGTAACTACTGAAAAGTAAAATAGCTACACTTATATCCAAAATAGAAATAATTAATGATAATGTCTCAAACTTTTATAAATTATGTTGCATATTGCTTCAAACTTCACTCAAAAGTTATTTTATTTTTTTTAGCCCATTTTTAAATAAAAGCTTTTTCTTAAAAAACATTTTTTTACTTTATTTTATTTCTATACTTTTTATGGGTAACAGCAACAATTAGGCTTCAAAGCAGAAACGATGAAATGACTTTATATGTAGATTTTTTTGCAAATTCGCGATATTCCAGTTTTCTAATACAGGGTTATCTAAGTGGCACGTGGTTATTTTTGCTTTTCATAAAATGATTTCAAGAACTAAGTCTGTCTGACGATGAAATTATAAAAATCCCCCCAAAAAATTAAATTATTATATAATGCAGCAGGAAGAACTTCTGCCACTTGCATCTTCTTTTCTTTCAAGCTAAAACAATTTTCTTAGAACAGAACTTCTGTCAAACGATGACATCATTCAAAAATTACTGCTGTCAGCTCCCTGGCTAATACGGAGAGGTGGAAAACACATTAAGTTTTTAACAATTTGCCGTTGGCATACTCAAGTGTTATTGACTTCTTTTCAAACTACTGCTAAACTGAGAACGTATTTTATAAATTTTTAAATAATGTAGAAAAAGTGGTTGGTATAATATTATATGATTTATAGTGGTACATTACCAGCCATTAATTGGAGTACCACTTATCATAATACATTGTCAATTTGGTGAAAATTTATTAGGCATATATTTATCTGAGTGGAGTTGGTGTGCGGTGAAAATATTTTATGACCCACTACCACCAAAAACGACATAAAAAAGTGCGTGAGGCAAAAATGGATTTTGATAAATGGCGTGCCAAACGAACAAACAACACTCGCAGAGTCGGATTTATTGCCTAAATGCCGCTCCTGGAAAAAAATCACATCAATCGTTCCCTAAAAAAAAAAAAATAAGTGACAAGCAAAAAACAAAAGAAAAACACCCCATATTGTGTTCCAAATTTTGCCGCCCTGGGCACTAGCCCCGTGTGCCCCTAGCGTAAATTCAGCCCTACAGACAAGCATTGAACTAAAGAAGTCAGCCTAAAAGAATTTTTTCTACTCCTACTATTAAAAGTAACATTTTGTGCACGGCTAACTATATGTAAAAATTAACAATTGCCCACACTGTACGGAAATACAGTGGGAAATTATTTCCCACGCCTTAATATAATAAAAAAGTGGGCTGTTCCGTTAGTTTAATATATAATATATAGAAATAATACTAAAAATATACATATATGTATGTTGATTATTTATTATTGTTTCCATAGTTTCAAAGTATGCTTTGGCAAAAATTTGAACATCTTAGCACTGACATTATATAAATTTAAAAAATTTTTACCACTTATTTAAATTTTATTTTAATTATTTATGTTAAATCTTACGAAAAAAATGTGCTTGTAGAAAAAGTATAGTGTAAAATGCGTGGGAAAAACTTATTGTACAATATACTATTGTGGTGCGGAAAATGGTTTCTTACCAAAGGAGAATCAAATGGCCCTGTTACAGGATCCTGTGTGACGTAGTTCACATAGTGGATTTTCCAGTTTTTCTCGGAAAACAGTTAACACAGAATAATAATAGTTCAAAAGTCTATCGTTTTAAAATTCGTTTTTAACGTTTCTTGAAAATCAGAAGTTTACTGAGAACAATGGTTCAAAAAACCTATCACTTTTCTAACAAAATTTTTGTCCTATTTACAATTTCAATTTAAAAAAAAAATGCGAAAAACAATATCGAAAACCTTACGAGCAACTTCAAATTTCAGGTTTCTGATATTAAAATTATGGTTTTTGAAGTTCCTAAAAAAACTGGTATGCGTGATGACGTCATTAAGTACAATTTTTCTTTTAAGAAATGAATTATATCCGTTGGTGAACTTGGGGTAATTTACATGCGAAATTTTTATTTTTCCTGTAAAAATAGCCATTTTTGTTCGGAAAATGTGATTTTTCCGTTAGGTTATCAGGTCCGACGAGAGGGTGGGTCCCGAGCTTAAAAAGCCCGTAGCTGTCGATAGAGAGCCAGGGAAAAAGTTAATTTTTTTTTTGCCCAACACTTATTTTTTTTGGGAAGAAATTTTTAAAAAATACGATTTATTCCCGAGGCTCGATTAATCGATTCAACACCACTGTCACATATACAGTGGAACCTCTCTTAATCGGACAGCATTTTCATACGAAAATTATTATTAAAATATGAAAATAGCTAATTTTGAGTCCTTTAGCAAACGTGGTGTAGTACTATAAATAATTGACTTTGTGTAGAATTTCGAAATATTTGATTTAAAAGAAATTTTCGCATGAAAATGCTGTCCGGTTAAGAGAGGTTCCACTGCAGTTTGTTTACTCAGACCAACACACTTTTTCTTAGTGCCTTTCCTTATTTTAAAATTTTTTCTTGGTCCGCCAAATATTTTAGTACTAGCCGTACCCGCGACGTCGTTCGCGCAAAGCATTGTTTTAAACTCAATGAGAAGTATGTAAGTGTAATAATTATACAGAACTTGCAAAGAATAATAATTTTTGTGTAATACATGCACATGCTCAAAATGGTTTTTCTATTTTCCCGTGAGAATGAGGAATTTTCCCGGAGTAAGAAGTATCTTAAATGTTGATCCAAGTAATAGGTTATCACCACACCAAATTTCATCAAAATCCGTCCAATAGTTTTTGCGTAATACGTGCACATGCACAAAATGGTTTTTCTATTTTCCCGTGGGAATGAGGCATTTTCCCGCTGTAAAAAGTATCTTAAATGTTACCCTAAATAATAAGTTATCACCACACCAAATTTTATTAAAATCCGTTCAATAGTTTTTGTCTAATGTGTGCATATGCTCAAAATGATTTTTCCATTTTTCCGTGGGAATGAGAAATTTTCCCGGAGTAAAAAGTATTTTAGATGTTGACCCAGGTAATAAGTTATCATTACACCAAATTTCATTAAAATCCATCCAATAGTTTTTGCGTGTTGCGTGAACAGACAGACAGACAAAAATTCTAAAAATCGCTATTTTGGTATCTACATCGATAACTATTTACAGTACCAGTACAATTTTCAAAAAAATATTCCATGTACATAAATGGTCTCGTTACAATTTTATTATATGTATATAGATTTACCATTTGACCGCAAACTTTTAAAATCTGTGCTCTATAATCTATGCAATCTTGAAAGAATCGAGGAAGCAAAAAATTTGACCCAGAAAATTATTTCCACTTATTTTTGGAACCTTCAATCAAAACAAACACAAAAAACATATTTTGTTTACTTTTTTTTTTTATTTTCGTAAAAAAAATATTTTCTCGTTTAAGAAAAATAAGAAAATAAATTAAAAATACATCGATAACTATTTATAGTACCAGTACAATTTTCAAAAAATATTCCATGTACAGAAATGGTCTCGTTACAATTTTATTACATAATATGTATAGATTTACCATTTGACCTGTTAACGCAAAACTTTTGAAACCTGTGCTCTAATCTATGCAATCTTGAAAGAATCGAGGAAGCAAAAAATTTGACCCAGAAAATTATTGCCACTTATTTTTGGAAGCTTCAATCAAAATAAACACAAAAAACATATTTTGTTTACTTTTTTTTTATTTTCGTAAAAAAATATTTTCTCGTTTAAGAAAAATAAGAAAATAAATTAAAAATTTTTACAAATATTTCGTACATTAGAGGCAGGCGTGTGTGCCGTGTTTTCTTTTGCACTGTTATGTTGGCACTCGGCCAACTACTATCCAAGTTTAAATTATTTATAAAGAGGGAAATACATACAGCACGGTGTGTACCAGTGTTTACCTGATAAACATTATTAAAAATGTCTACCATGAAATGATTTCCAGTTTATTGTATAAACAGATAGTTTTTTTTACGTTAACGTATACAGAAATGAATAATATTTTAAAAATAGTTTCGGAAAAGGAATGTCTTTTAAGTTATTCACGAAGCATTTTAAATTGTTTTTATCAATAATTCATCATATTCAATTTGACCAGTTGGTTTTTTTCTTTTTGGTGGCGAAGAAATTTTGTACATAAATATGTAGTTTTAACTTCAATGGTTTTTTGTAACTGAATCTGTAACAAAATAACCTTAAAATGTAAGAAAATTGTTTCATTTTTAAACGTTTAATAAAACTATATTCGTCAATAACTGAAAAAACTTATAATTTTTCGGTTTTGTTTAATAATAAGAACTACTCCCATCTTTTTTATTATATATATTTTGGTAGATATATATTCTAATGTAATTTACATACTTATAACATTCTTTTGCTCTACACAAATATTATGTTACTTTTTTGTTGTTCAAAACAGGTTAACATTTTTATTCTGTTAAATCGAAATTTGTGTTAATATTTTCATTTAACACAAACACGAAATGTTACATTAACGCAGGGTTGTGTTACTTATTTAACACAAAAATTTTAACCACTGGTTTTTTTACGCATAACACAAATTTTTTTACTATGAATCGAAAATCCGTTTACACAGGACAATTTTCGCTCTTTGTAATGGTGTACAAAATTTCGAAAAATTAAATTAAATATTGGAAAATTTTTGCAAAAAGCTAGCACAGAACGCCTTTCGAAATTCCTATCTATAAGAATAAGAGGTATTTTTTGCCTTTCCTGTCATTTGTTATATTTCACTTCCATACGTAGTAATGGTCCTGTTTCTTGTTGACAAGTTTTAACCAGTTTTTGACAACCAAAAATTTTTGAAATAAAGCTTTATCAGTACATGTGTATTAATAAAACTTAATTAACACAATGAGACTTATACGTCCTGTGAATTACGTGACTTATTTTACTTATACCCTGTATACTAAATTAGTTAATATGTAATTTTTTTTAATTTTTAAATAATTTACTGTTGAGAGGTTTACTTTGTGAAATTTCATTTTAAATATTAAAAATATTTAAAGTTGCAATTACTTTGTCAATTTCACTAGAATTGAGTAGACTACTACTACTCAATTCTACTCAATTCTAGTGAAATTGACAAAGTAATTGCAACTTTAAATATTTTTAATTTTTAATTTTTCTCGAAAATTAGTTTACATAGAAAAATGTTTCAAAATTATATTTTTTGGTGTAATTTTTTCAATCTCTACAATGGTCTAATGAAAATTTCGAAAAACATTTAAATTTTGACAAAAGGGCAAAAAATCAGGTTTCTTTTTATTTTGAAAATTTAAAAAGGAATAAAAAAAACTAATACAATTTTTTTTATCAAATGCTGGCGTCACTATAAAATGTAGGATTAATGAAAATAATAGGTAATTTATATGCATAAATTTTGTATTGTTAACATTTTGTAAATACCAGTGATAAAGAAATAGTATATTGTGCATTAAGTGCGGGAAATTGTCGATTGCCCACGAAAGCAAAGTTGAGCGCACGAACGTAGTGAGTGCGCTCATTCGCTTGAGTGGGGCAATCGACAATCTCGCACGAGTTGCACATACTATTTTTTATTACGAATTTCACATACTTTTTTCTATTATTATCAGATTATCACTATTTTTGACATTTTTATCACTTTTTAAAATAATATTTTTAAGTGTTCGTCTTTTTTTTCTGAATTAATTATCGTTTAAATTACTTTGTTGGTGGTTTCTATAGAAATAATTATGAAATATTTATTAAATGAAAAATTAAGAGGCGGCTTTGCGTGTTTTATTGTCAATTTGCGTGTGGAAAGTATATTTCCACACGCAAATTTATTTCTTTTTTGCGTGTGGAAAATAACTTTCCACACGCAAAAAAGTATGCGGGCAAACAGCTATTTTGCGTACAGAAATGTGTGCACCAAGTTACTATTTGTCTATGAGACGACGATCTCTAATAGCAGGACGAAGGGAAGAGGAGAATTGACACGAACTGTTATGCTAAAAAGAGACAGACGGAATACACTGATTTCTCGTTGTAAGTAACTTGAAAAAGAATCATATATCTTACTCTTTTTAGATAATAAAATTCGCATATACATAAAAAGAGTAAGGCATATGATTCTATTTCAATTTTGATGTTGCTTACAACGAGAAACCAGTGTACATATTATACTAAAAAGAGACAGATCACAATGAAGGCAACGACGGCGTCAGAGATCATCGTCTCATAGACAAGTTGTAGTACTTCTACCGCATGAGTAATAAAAAATATTATTTAACACATTTCTTTAGAAAGAGGGAAAAGTTGACAATATAATGTTTTAGAATGAATATGTAGACTCAAATATTTATAGAATACTTGTCAAATTATTTATATTAATCAATTTTTAACATTGAAGCCGTGGTTTAATCAAAAAATAGTACACATTTTAATTTTTTATTTTAAATTCTGCGTCGATTAAAAAAAAAATCAGCTACTAGAACGCACATGATCACTTTTTCAATTTCTAAATATCTTTTTAAAGGATAAGTCACTCGCCCAATAGCTCTATAATGTTCATTGGTTTGTGATTCAATTTCAGGAAATATTTTTTATCAAAATTCTCGCTAAAGATACTATTTATAAAGAAATTAGATAATCAAGATATCTAGATCTGAAATTCTAATACAGATAAATACATTTATTATTATTTTCGTACATTTGAAATAGAATTTATTTAACTGAATAATTATGGTTGTATGTAGCACGGCTGTATAGTAACACATATTCCAAATTAATTACAAATATTATTTTAAAATCCATCTTTCGTGAACACGTTCTACGTGAGTAAACACGTTATAAACAGACACAAATTTGTTATACATAGTAAATTTCCATAATACAGGTCAGCGTCAAAGATAGCATGATGTTTGTTATTTTTGATGACGCAAATGCCTTATTTAAGCCACCAGTGGCGGTTTATAAGATTTTTTTTTAAAAATAATTAGCACCTACCTTATAATATTGCGTAACTGAAATGCAGCTAAGTGGTGAATTACGTTCACACTAGGTACTATGATAGCAAGACGTAATAGATAATAAGTATATACATAGGAACTCCAATATAACGTAGTTTTTAGAGACCAGTCAAAATATTAAAAAACCGACTTCACTATTGGTTAACAATTGAAAAATAGACCAAACAGTGGAATTTAATAATAGATTTAGAATGTTCTATTCGGAAACTAGGAAAGATATCGGAAAAGTAACTTTACTATAAAATTTGCCATTAAAGAAATGGTTGAATAGCGGAATTTGACAAAAGTTCTAGATCGTTCTATTCGGAACCTGGAACAGATATCAAAAAATAAACTTTACCATTAAATAGGCCATCAAAGAAAATGCTAAATAACGGAATTTGAGAAATGTTCTCGAATATTCTATTCGGAAATTAACAAAAATATTGAGAGACCGACTTCATCAGTAGATTGCTCCTTGGCGAAAAAGGTCAAATAGTGGTGCTATACAAAAGTTTTAGTTATAAATTTACGCCAACGTATACAACTGCAAAAAAGTATAATATTTACATTTTTCTCAAATAAAGTATTTTAACTCTTGTTAAATTCCGCTATTTGATCTTTTATTTAATTACTAGATGAGTAATAAAATTGTTTTTTTGATATTTTTGCTAATTCTCGAATAGAACATTCTAGAATATTGTTCAATTTTTGTTATTTAGGCTTTCATTCGACGACAAATCCGATGGTGAAATCAGTTTTCCGATATTTTAACGAGTTCTCGAATAGAACATTCTAGAACATTGTTTAATTTTTGTTATTTAAGCTTTTATTTGGTGACCAATTCGATGGTGAAGTCAGTTTCTTGATATCTTTGTTAGTTCTCGAATAGAACATTCTAGAATATTGCTAAATTTTTGTTATTTATGCTTTTATTCGAAAACCAATTTGATGGTGGAGGTAGTTTCCCGATATCTTTGCTAGTTTTCGAATAGAACATTCCAGAATATTGCTAAATTTTTGTTATTTATGCTATTATTCGAAGACAAATTCGATGGTGAAGTTAGTTTCTCGATATCTTTGCTAGATCCCGAATAGAACTTTCTAGAACTTTTGCTGAGTTCCGCTGCTTAGTCCCTTCTTTGGTAGACTATCAAATTGTGAAATCGGTTTTTCGGAATCTTTGCTATTTTCCGAATAGAATATTCTGGAACTTTTATCAAAATTTGTTATCTGGTTTTTTTTACATAACCAATTAAATCGAGAAATCGATGCGTACATGCACACATATTTGTCTACGTATGCATATACGGGAAATAATATGTACGTGTATGTCTGTATATTGGTGTAAGTATCTGTTGGTGTTGATAAATTTACTGTAAAAGTTCACAGGAATCTGAATATTTTTGAACAAGTTCATAGGTTCATAGTTCATACATAGTTAAAATACGGGAACTTCTCAGACCCTCACATAAATTTTCTACGCCCCTGAATCTGTGAGAGGGGTATCCCACCACTCGCTGCGTTATATTAGAGTTCCTATGTACTACTGGAAAAAAGGTTACAAAAAAAAATCAGAAAAAAAATCCTTAAACCGCCAATGGATTGCCTCTCACACGAACACACACACACAATGAAATATTGTTTATGTTTTAATGCTATGATTTATGTACAACATGCTATGTTTGACGTTGCTAACTTCGACGTCGTCCTGTATACATAATGTCTGCGCTGCGGGCAACAGCGAAATATGTATAAAATATGTGTATGTTATGTGTTAGATTATACCGGATGTTTCATTATTAATCAGTTTTCTAATTTTATTGCCTCGTTGAGTCGTTGCTTTCAAGGTGAATGAGAGTTAACACTAAAAAAAAAGTTAAGGTGAATTGTGCTAGCAATTATAAATCTAAAAAAATCCCAATTTCTTGATTTGTGAGATTTTACTTTTCGGGATTTTTTTACAAAATCAGTTCCTTATAATGCTTTGCCGCTCCGCTAATAAATAGTAAGTAGCATGCATAAGTAAGTTACTTATGTTAGGATTGTTGTAGATGTCCGGAACCGTATCCCCATCCACATACGCGGAACATCTGTTTACGGATTGCAACATAAATCGACTTTCGAACTGTTGGATCGAAGACACTCTTTTTTCTTTGTTTAAGTCACATAATGGTGTTTAAAATTTCATTGCCATAATATGTACAGAAACCTTTATTTTTTTTCAATAATATTGATACAGAAAACTGGTTAATTTGCCAACTATTATGAGGTACAAAAAGTGTGAAATGAAAGAAAACAGAACAGATAGTAGAGAAAGACTTGACAAAAAATGTAGAATATGTTCCCAAAGTGTTTTTACTGAAAATAATTTAAAAACAAGATTCTTGCACATTAACCGAATCCAGCTTTCTATAAAAAAAAAATTCAAAAAACGTAGTTCATGCAATAATGAGTATTAAATATAAAATTTTGAAAATACGTTTCTTTATATACATATTTTATAATATCTCGAAACTACATTTCTGGAACTGGCGGACACGATAACTCAAAAACTATTCGATGGATCCTTTTTTCAATTTTTTATTTTAAAGATAATTCAATTCTTCGGCACCTCTACCTAAGTTCGATACACTTTCAATATTTTTTTTATTTTTAAATTTACTTTAAAGAGCGAAAAATAAGATAAAAATCGTTATGAAAAGTTCAAACATCCGCCATTTTTTTTTCTTTCAGCAATTTATTGATATTATAGGTAGAGGTGCCGGTACTCTTCATATATTTTATAAATCTTTTTTGTTTTTGGATTTCGGTGGTTTATTACCAACGCTAGGATGTCCGCCAACAAGGCATTGGATTTTCGGATCGTCACACTGTAGTATCTATAAAATGGACAATTTTTTATATTTTTTCTTGAAAAATTTTTTTTGTATAGTTTAATACTTAGTAAATATGTGTACAAAATTTGAAATTGATATTTACTTCCGTTCTTGAGAAAAAAATTCTAGAAAAATACATAATTTTTAAGGACTCTCGAGTAAACCTCCCCTTAAACTCCAAATTATCCTATTCTCTCATTAAATCGTTGGTCATCTAATAATATTCCTAACATATTATTTTACAATTTATGGAGTAAAGAGGAACAAAATAGTACTAAAAAGTCAAGAAAAACGTTCAATTTGATGGTTTCTTAACCATCAAGAACATTGAAACGATCGATTGAACAAGCAAATTTGAAATGAAATTAATTAAAATGATTTTATAATCTCCGAATCTGCCCTAAATTTTCATCAAGTCTCACTCACTTCTCATTTACACCCCGCCCCCTCTACCATCTTCCCTTCTTCTCGCACAAAATTGAATAAAAATCAATAAAGAGTGATTTTACGCTTCGATATAAAATAAAAATAAATAACAAATTTACGCGTCGTGCTGTAACAGAAAATTGTTTTATCTCATATTACAACTTACTGGACACGGGGGCCACTCAATCGTTGTGTTGTCAAGAGGCATACACACACAACGGCAAGCCAAGGAGCAGCAGCAGAGGTGTTGTTGTTAACAGAAGTGTAAAAATGTCAAAAAAACTTAAAATCAATTTTTCACATCTTCAAATTTTCTTTTGTATCACGAATAAAAAAAGAACTTTTCACTTGGAAAATTTCAAATATTTATTTTATAAACGCATTGTTTAGATATTTTTCACTCTCACGAGTATTTGAATTTTAGCGAATTTCCAGAATGGAATTCAGCTATTACAGCCACTGTCATAACGCGACCTGAGCCCGGGACCATGGCAGAAATTTGTTTTGAGGTCCCTAGAAACCGAAAATAATGTTCGCTAAAATTTATATATATATATATATATATATATATATATATATATATATATATATATATACGATAACTCTCAAACGGAATGTCCTAAGTTTACGAAATTTGGTGAAAATATTGGAAGTCCCAAACCGTTGGACGAGTTCGTTAACCAGACACGTCGGATGCCAGGAACATGGTGTTTGTTCTTGCAAAAAATTAGTTTTTTGCCAAAATTTCCACTTAACCAACAATTTTTGCGAAATTTTTTTACACCGTTTAAAAGAGGAGAAAAAATTACATAAAAAAGGTCTTTAAAGTATTGTTCTATGTCAACTAGTTTCCGAGAAAAACTAACTTTTATAAACGGAGATTCGCTATGTTATGGAGGATGCTGCGACAGGGGTATTCGTTTTTTTTATTTATGTATCAAGTAAAAAAAAAATTCGTAAAATTAATTTTTTTCTGAAATTGATGAAAATTAAAAATGACAAAAATATGAAAACTAGAAAAATCTTAATATATAAATATTTTCGTAAGTTAAATATAAAAAGATAAGTATTTTGATTTTCCAAAAAAAAAAGAAGAATTTAAAAAATTTTTATATTTATCAAATTTTTTCATAAAAATACATACAATATCAAGGTTATAAAAATAAACTTGTCACAACAGATAAGAATGAATACATTTTTATAGGATTTTTATAAAAATATAAATAAAATATACATAATGCGAAAGTATGAGAGAGATAGGGCTGTAACAAAATGTAATGCGAATGCGAATTCGAAAGCGAATAATTATTTCTTCAATTTTTTTAAACGAAATTCAGTTTGTAAATTGGAGTCTGTGTGAGCCTGTGAGCGCAGATCACAGTATACGTTCCTACGCTTCCGCTCCAATAGTTTTCGCATTCGCAATAACAACCGCGAATACGGAAATGAATATTAGTTACACCTTTAGTATAAGCAGGTGGATAGCATTACAAATGTCAAAATTATTCATATATTTATCCAAATATTTTTGGGACACAAAAGAAAAAATTTGAGACGCGACAAATGTAATACATAAAATATTAAAAAAAAAAAAACCGTAAATTGTTAATAGCTATTTATGCAACAAATACATAATGAAGATCTTTATGAACGAGCCATGTTTATGGCTGAGCGAGCTTGCGAGCGAGGCCAATAAAAAAAAGGCGAGTTCATAAAGTCAAATTATGTACAAGTTGCGTACAAAGCTTTATGTACGACTGTTAAAATTACTAGTTATCGATAAAAATCGAATTTATAAATCTCACGTCTATACTTTAAATAAAAAATGTATTTTATTATATATAGTTGGCATAGACAAATTTATTGTGTTTAAAGTATGCTTTGGTTATTATTTGGCATCTAATGCTAATAAAATATTGGAGCATTTTAAAAAAAATTTTTCATCAAAACTTATTAAGGACAAAAAGCTGCCTGGAATAAATATTAACTCTTTGCACTCAAACAAAAAAAAAGTGAGTTGTAAATAGGCTGGTAAGACATGTAGCACATGACAACGACCGACGTTCTTTTTTTGACGTATTCTTTTGACGTTCTAACCTTGTTTCCCCAAAGTTGAATACTAAATGCGCTAAATACGTCCTCAATGCTGTTTTTATTAGTTTTTAATTTTAAAAAGATAATTCAACGTGATTTTGTATTATTTTATTTACAATTTTTTTAATAAATGAATGTGTTTGCAGTTATTAAATAAAATATTCATGTAATGTGAAGTATGAGCAGTCATTACAGTTCAACATTCACTGTGTCATGTGGTACATGTCTTATGATCCAACAGACAAAACACCTTTAAATATGGTAGAGTTAATGGACAAACCACCTTGTCATGCTGTACATGTCTTATAAGCGCAAAGGGTTAATAATAGTTCAGATTGTGTAATTAATATTAATTATGCCAACATTTGTAAATATGGTATACAAATAAAGTTAGTGTGTTTTCTGTTTATTGTAAAATTGAAATTAAAATTTATTAAGTAGACTATTCTTTATGGCACTAGTGCTTCTTGCTTTTCATTATGCAACTAGTGCCAAAAAGTAATACTTTTTATATCACTTAACAATGTAATAAAATAGGCTTTTATGATTCAGTCGTACATAAATATTATTTTTATTCATTTTTCAGTCTTTTTTCTAATGATCTAACCCTGACTCTTTAAGGGATGTTTTCTAAAATTAAAACATACCACCATGCAAAATTTCAATCACTGGGCCAATCATCTTCCCACTTCATTTATCTTGAGTTAACCGGTGAAAATTTGGTTGCCCATATCTTCAAAAATATTTACGTACTATTATCTACTATTATCTACATATCTCTCATGAAACACGTTGTGGTACATAAAAAAAGATCAAGAAAATTTTTGTTGTCTTTTAAAAAATGAGGAAATTATGAGGACGTGATTGTTGGATAATGGATTTCAAAATTTTGATTACGAAACCCTAAACGTCCTCGATGAGCAAAAAAACAATAAAACTGAATTGTAATTCTTTTTCTGTCCTTAGTAAAAAATTTTTTCATAAATATCGTAATTTTACGTTTTCAAATTTAATATAAACATCCTGTATACCATTTGATTTCTTTAAATAGTGAATGTACTAAAATGGACCAATTAAATAGACATTAGAGTTACAGTTATTTTTATATCTGTTTTCAATCAAAATAAAAAAAAAAAAAATATAGCACAGAAAAAAACTCTTGAAAATTTTATTACAGGCAATTTCAAGTATAAACACTACCAATAGAGGGTGGCATACAGCTTCCTCGTACTTGTAACAGACTTTTATTCAATCTTTTATTCAATAACTATTATTAATGCGCTTGTATGGAAATTTATAGGGGCATAATCCCCAAATACTCTCAAAATTTGACTAAAATGCGACTAGTAGTAAATGGGACTCCGTTAAGAGGTTTACTCGAGTCCTTAAAAATTATGCATTTTTCTAAAAATTTTTTCTCAAGAACGGAGGTAAATATCAATTTCAAATTTTGTATACATATTTATTAAGTATTAAACTACACAAAAAAAAAATTTTTCAAGGAAAAATATAAAAAAGTGTCCATTTTATAGATAGTGCAGTGTGACGATCCGAAAATCCAATGCCTTGTTGGTGGACGTCCTAGTAGTGATGAGCAAAATTAGTCTTGGTCTTGCAGTCTTGTCTTGGTCTTGCATTTTTGCAAGACCAAGACCAAGACCAAGACTGCATTTTGCAAGACCAAGACCAAGACTATAAGTATGGCTGCAAGACCAATACCAAGACTCAAGTGAGCAAGACCAAGAATATAGCAAGAAAAAAGCAAGACTCTTGCTAAATTATTTAAATAGTTTAAAAGTATAATTAATACCGTAAAAAGAGAAAATTCTGATTTTAAAAGGAAAAAGTTCGCTAATAAAAAAATGCAAGAAAGTGCAAGATTTTTAGCAATACCAAGACCAAGACCAATACCAAGACTGCATTTTGCAAGACCAAGACCAAGACCAAGACTCAAACTGCTCTAGCAAGACCAAGACCAAGATTCTTAATGCAAGAACAAGACCAAGACCAAGACTGCCAAGTCTTGGTCTTGGTCTTGCATTTGCTCATCACTACATCCTAGCGCCGGTAATAAACCACCGAAATCCAAAAACAAAAAAGATTTATAAAATATATGAAGAGTACCGGCACCTCTACCTATAATATCAATAAATTGCTGAAAGAAAAAAAAATGGCGGATGTTTGAACTTTTGATTACGGTTTTTGTCTTATTTTTCGCTCTTTAAAGTAAATTTAAAGAGGTGCCGAAGAATTGAATTATCTTTAAAATAAAAAATTTAAAAAAAGGACCATCGAATAGTTTTTGAGTTGTCGTGTCCACCAGTTCCAAAAATGTAGTTCCGAGATAAGTATTATAAAATATATATAAAGAAACGTATTTTCAAAATTTTATATTTAATACTCATTATTGCGTGAACTACGTTTTTTGAATTTTTTTTATAGAAAGCTGGATTCGGTTAATGTACAAGAATTCTTGTTTTTAAATTATTTTCAGTAAAATCACTTTGGGAACATATTCTACACATAATTTGCTATCAATTTCGGCAAAAAAAAAATGATTTTTTTTATCAAATCTCAAGTAAACCTTCCCTTAAATTACTTTCAGCAAAATCACTTTTGGAACATATTCTACACATAATTAGCTACCAATTTCTGCAAAAAAAAAAAAAATCGATTTTTTTAACGACTCTCAAGTAAACCTCCCCTTAAGATGAAATTCGAAAAGACCATCTTGGACCCAAATCACACAATTTCTAAAAATTTCATCACGAACGATTGCCACTTGATGGAATCTTCGGACACACAGACAGACCAACAGACAGACTTTTTCGCGTGAAAATTTTAGTTTTGGAAGGAAAAAATTTTCATATTTCAAAAGTGATCACAATGCTTTCGCTACTTTAGTAGTCTCGGAGGTGAAATTACAATAACGGAAACTTTACTTCAGCTGTAATTACTGATTTTTATAAAAACATATTTAATGGTGTTACTATAGCTTAGGGTCTACCAACTTATTATCTCTACCAGAGTTGGGGAATACAATATTTTGAACCGGGGCGAAAGACAAACATAATAATTAGGCTAGTTAATTTATGAAAAAAGGCCAGTTAGCGGAAAGTTTAGTCACAGTCCTAATAATCTTTATTCTTTATGTTTTCTGGATCGTTGAACACGAATTTGAGGTTTGCTAACAGATATTTTGCCCGAAACATTGATTATTTTGCGAAAAAAAGTCAAATTTTTGTTAATTTATTAGGTTTTTTACCTTAATCTTGGTAAATACGCGTTTTCTCGAAAAAGTTGTTATTTACAAAATTAAAGAAGACAAAATTTCCGCCAAGTTTTGTACATAACAATTCTTTCTACGACCAACCGTTACGCCGCTAGAGCGCGCTAAAAAGCGGGCAGAATTCTTAAAAAAAAAGACTTTTTTGACTTTGACTTTTTTATTTTTAAGAATTCTACCCGCTTTTTAGTACGCTCTAGCGGCGTAACGGTTGGTCGTAGAAAGAATTGTTATGAACTAAACTTGTAGAAAATTTTGTCTAATTTTGTAAAGAACAACTTTTTCGAGAAAACGCAAATTTACCAAGATTAAAGTCAAAAACCTAATAAATTAAAAAAATTTGACTTTTTTCGCAAAATAATCAATGTTTCGGGCAAAATATCTGTCAGCAAATCTCAAATTCGTGTTCAGCGACCCAGAAAACATAAAGAATAACGATTATTAGGACTGTGACTAAACTTTCCCTTAACATTCCTAATATGCTTAGACTAAATAAGAAGATATAATTAACTATAGATAGTTTTACTTTGTGAAAATCCATAATATATAATATATGGCAACGAATGTTTAATGTTTAACGCAGAGTTCACCTGATGATGGTTTAGGAAACCGAAAACTAGTTTGTGAAAAAGTATTTTTCTATTACTCATGCGGGAGAAGTACTAACTTGGCGCACACATTTCTGTACGCAAAATAGCTGTTTGCCCACTGTACTCTTCCCGCATACTTTTTTGCGTGTGGAAAGTAACTTTCCACACGCAAATTGACAATAAAACACGCAAAGCCGCCTCTTAGTTTTTAATTTAATAAATATTTCATAATTATTTCTATAGAAACCACCAACAAAGTAATTTAAACGATAATTAATTCAGAAAAAAAAGACGAACACTTAAAAATATTATTTTAAAAAGTGATAAAAATGTCAAAAATAGTGATAATCTGATAATAATAGAAAAAAGTATGTGAAATTCGTAATAAAAAATAGTATGTGCAACTCGTGCGGGATTGTCGATTGCTCCACTCAAGCGAATGAGCGCACTCACTACGTTCGTGCGCTCAACTTCGCTTTCGTGGGCAATCGACAATTTCCCGCAGTTATTACACAATATACTATTCTATATTTAAGTGAAAATTTGACAAAGTTAAACATTATTCGCCATATAAATAAGAAGAATTATTACTGAGTAATCGAACTATTATCAATTTATTTCGAATATTATATTATCTACTGATGTGGTAACTATGGTAAACAATGGTAACTATGGTAAAAAGAAACCATTTTTTGAAAAATATTCTTCAATGAAACAAATTTTCAGTGCAAACAATTGTTCCAAAAATAAAACCCCAAAAAAAAATTTCCGGAGAACAAATTTTCTCGTCTGTAAATAAATTTTTTATTGTAATTTTTTCTTCTTTTTTGATGATTTGTTTAAATTTTATGATTTCAGTCATATAATATAACTTGACTATACAAATATGTTCTGTTTGTAAATAAAAAAAAAATGTAAATATACCATATAATATACAGACATTAAAAGTTGGGTGGTGTGGGAAAACTGGGGGGTTGTCAGTGAGAGAGGGGGAGACCCAGAGAAATATTTATTTTTAAATAAATATTGATAAGAGATGATAACGCTTTTTTTTTTAAAATCGTACGATACATGATAATTTTCATTTCAGTCGGTCATTACTTTTGAGTATAAAAACGATTCGTAGAGTAGATGTATTTATTTATTTAATTTGCTTGATAAAATATGGCTGCCTGTATAGGATCAGTAATACTGTCAGTATTTCAAAATACTGACACTTTTATTGATCGTGTATTGACGATACTGAAATAATGATGAAAGTATTGAAGAAGGGCTTATAATTCCATCAGTATTCACTTCAGTACTAGACGTGGAGGGGATAGTGACATTAATGACAGTTAAAACCGTTAAAACATATTTCTCGTATATTATGTACCAGCGGTACCAGCCGAGATAAATACAAATCGATTGTAGATCGTATAATATGTACATCATGGAAAAGTAGGCTTGTACATATATCACATAATTATATTATTGATTAGTATGTACGGCTATATGTACAATATGTACGATATGTACCGTATGTACATACATGCATATACGTATGGCATAGCTAGAAAAAACATAACGAACATAACGTTTTTTCTTTTTTGTTTTTTTGTTTTGAGTTGCAAATGCTAGTACGGCAAGTACTATAACTAAACACGCTTCTTCCATAATAATAACAATTCCAAAACTTTATTAATTTAAAAATTCCGAAAAATTAAACTTGACAGTTTGTTTTAAAATACTGAAGAAAATAATGATAGTGTACGGTATCATAAAAATACTGAAGTAATAAAAATAATGATTCATTATTTTTATCAGTAAATACTGACAGTATTACTGATCGTGTACAGGCAGCCTATGATTCAGACGTTCAACTCGTCGAACCGGTTACATTTCCTGAACGAATTTCGGTTATTTTTGTATCAACAACAGTAAAAATGAAAAATTTACCAACAAATTTAATTTATTTTTGTAGCCATTACTTTAAATGTCTTTGAAGTTTCAAATACTGTCGTTTTACTATTGAAAATATGAAATTTAAAGTATCCATACGTTATCGATATTGCTATTTTCATTTTTGACAAAATTAGAACTGTAAAGACCTCAACTAAGTTATATTCAGAAAATAAGTCACATTTCCTGAATTTCAATTTGCTGTTTCGATTGTTTTATTTATACAGTACACATAATCGGGGGAAATTTAAAATTGTTACCATTTCTCTAGCTTTCAATTTTAGCCATCTAGTGACGAATAGAAAAACTACTGCGAATAGCTTAAATATGAAATCGCATGCTCCTATCGAATTTCCTGGTAATGTATTCAACTGAAAGCTGCCTAATAGAGATGAGAATTGGACCAAGAGTTCCCGCTCGGAACTCTTGGCCTGAACATTTTTTTAAGGGAAGGGGAGTGGGCGGGAATGGACAAAAATTTTGGGAGTGTTACATTTCTGTTTTCATTTATATAATACAAAAAAAGCGGGACTCGTTTTATTATTTCGGACCCCATCGAGAACGGGACTAGTCTTTAGGAACGGGAACGGGAGTGCTAAGCAAAATCGGGAGTGACTGGGAATGGGTACAGAAAATCAATTCCGTTCCCATCTCTACTGTCTAGTCACTTTTGATTTTACTTAAAAATATTATTGCCACAGCTTATTTAAGAGATGACTTTTTAATTTGAATACTAACAGTACAATTGTCTGATATTAATTTTTTATTTGTTTCTACAAAAAAAACAAAAATGAAGAAAAATTTTACGGAACTAGTTTGGAAAATAGTTATTTTCGTGATTGTTTGATTGAAAAATGGAAACATGAGTGGATGAGTTATGTAACATTTTTTTCAAAAAGTCATTTTTTGCAAAATTTTGGAATATCCTATGCTCAAGTATCATATATTACAATTTGGTTTCATTACGCCTAATAGTTTTGTAGAAATTCAAAGACATGCTGTTGCACGGGAAGTATATATGTAAATAAAAACTTTCAAACGCTTCTATTGTAAAATTATAAAAAAAATGTTACATAACACCTTCATCCACTCATGTCTTCAAATATAAAGAAAGTGTTACATTCGCGACTAATTTTGCATCGACTGCAAAAAAATTTAATTCTTTTTAATTAGAGAAACACAACTATGTATATTTGAAAAATTTATCTAAAACCGAAAACAGTATTACATATCCACGCATCTCTTCCATACTTTTAATATTCTAAGATCAGTTCGTTCACCAGTTTTGTAAACATTGTAATTAAATTACAATAAAAATGATAATTTTTTTTTATTACCCTAATAATATTACTTATATATATATATATATTATTTAATCATGTATGAACATAATATGTATTCAAAGATTAATAAAATACTCCATGATTCAAAAAGTAACCACAATATTGTAAATTGTAACCAAGGGACAAACTAGATTGGTTTTGTGTCTGTTCCACTTGTAATGAGTTTGTGACGTACTCTGTTTGTGTACATACACACTGTTTGCAGTGTATTAGTTTGGTTTTTTGTAGTAGTATGTGTATTCACGCATACTACCTCACCACACGTATTACCAGAGAGAGCTGTTCAACGTGTTCAAGTAACAATGGGTATATTGTTAATACAATGCAGTGCGAACTCAACAACGGTCAATAAGTGACTACATGCCTTAAGCTGTGACTGGTGTCAAATGACTCCGAGCGAATTACACTTTTTTTATGTTAGTTGGCTTCTAGTGTTCTATGATTGTAACATTGTAACTACAAGTTGACATCATAATTGTAATGTAGTGATTTAAACAGATTTTAACAACACATAGAAACAGAAAAAAATGTACATATGTAATAAAAATCTCTAATTTCTCTAGAATTATTGCTTCTGATCGTGTTCGCTAAAGGATTCATTTGAATTAACTCTAATTTGATTCACTCAATATTAACATTCAAATGAAAACATGGCATTAATGGAATAATATGTACAAGAAATTATGTAATTTGATAATTTTTAGCACATCTTGTGTTATATTATGTGAATCCTCAAATAAAAAACCACAAAAAACCGTTTTTGTATACGCTATTGCTGAAATATCAAATTTTAATAAATTGTGAGGTAAACATTTTTTGAATGTTTGTGTATGTACATTGCATATGTACGACAAGGTCACCTACAAATCAGTGGCGGTATCATTCCAAGTTTGTCAAAAACCAAAAAAGAAGCTACATCCAAATTACGATTTTTGAAGTTTTTACAAAATTTTGTATACGTGATGACGTCATCAAGTTTAATTTTTAGGGTTCCGAAGAAAATATTTCGAAGCCCTGATTAATTCGTTAAGCCCGTCTGTGTGTTTGTCACATACAACCCCCATAACTGGTACATCTTTTGGCCTATGAAAATAAAATTTTGCAAGTCTCAATTAATATGAGGTAAAAAAATTTTTTTTTAAATCTTGAGAGAGTACTTTTTCAGTTTCGAAAGTGTGATCTTAGTGATCTTAGAATATAGGAAGTGATCTTAGAATATAGGTCAATGAACAACAGAACACCATTTCCATAAAAAATGATCATTATAAATAGATTTTACTGTACATACCACTATATCATATGAATGGCTATATAGGTACATATGTAGAACCGCAAGGTACTTAAATAATTAATTGTATTTTCAATATTATTTATTTATTAAAATGTCACTTGTATTATAACTGAATTTAATCTGAAAATATAAACCACCACCCACTTATGTGTATAGCCAGTCGAACCGAGCCGTTGATCCTAATCACAATAAATGACAATACCCCTGTCGCAGCATCCTGCATAACATAGCGAATTTCCGCTTATAAAAATTATTTTTTCTGGAAAACTAGTTAACACAGAACAATAGTTTAAATGTAATTTTTTCTCCTCTTATGGTGTAAAAAATTTCGCAAAAATTGCTGATTAAGTGGAAATTTTGGTAAAAAACTAATCTTTTGCAAGAACAAAAAGCATGTTCCTGGCATTCGACGCGTCTGGCTAACGAACTTGTCCAACGGTTTGACATTTCCAACATTTTCACCAAATTTCGTAAACCTAGGACATTTCGTTCGAGAGTTATACATATATACAGACATATACATATATATACATATACATATATACAGGCATATATATATATATATATATATATATATATATATATATATATATATGTATATATGGGTAGTTATACAAAAAAGGGGAAGAAAATGGACTTAATTCCGGCCCGACATTTTTTTCATGCATAAGCTTTGGCAAGTAGTTTTATTTCAAATTCATGACATTTTTCACACTATTTCAAAGTGGCCAGCAGTGGCCCGTCAAAAAATTAAAAATTATAATTTTTATGGCCATTATAAAAAAGAGACATCCAGGAAAGTGAAAAAATGAGTAAGTAAAAACTAAAATTACCACAAGAGAATTTCTTATATTTATTTTTATTATTAAGCACAATTTATTAAACTATTAAACAATTTATTAATTTTTATTATTAAACAATTTTTATTATTTTTATTATTAAATTTTTAATTATTAAACTATTTATTATTTATTTAATATATATTATATATTATATTAGTAGTTATATAGTGTAACTATATATGTAATAAAAAAAAATTTAAAAAAAAAATAATAAAAATTTTTTTTTTAAAAATAACTAAATAAATAAAAAAAAATTGCGAACTTATTATTTATTAGAAAATATTCGAAGTCATCTACAACAGTTTAATACATATTATATATTATATTAGTAGAATATGTGTCAGTAGTTATATTAATTATATTGTATATACCATACAGAAAAAAAATTATTTTTTATTAAAAAATATACGGAATTTATTTTTTATTAAAAAATATACGGAGTCATTTATTACAGTATTCTAATGACATTTACCTAATTTATTTACATTATTTACATTTAATCCCGTTTTTTGGGGCTGCCAGGAGACTGAGAATTCTTCAATATTCTTTAAAAATCGGCTAAATAACGTTTTATATAAAAAAAAAAAAAAAGAAAACCAGATCCGCTATTCCAATACAACATATTTACAACTCATACAACTGAAAAATTTCTTATATCTACAGTACTTTTCACGAAAATGCTGACGAGGATACTGAGAAATTGACTGGACCGAGTACGATCTCACTTACAATGTTAACTGAATTAATTGATACAACCTCAAATTAAGTAAAACATGTACTTTATATTATTTATTATATTTTAGTTAATTACTATGACAAACGATGATTTAATCGGAATATAAATTTTTTATATTTTTTAAGTGTTTTTGTTTGATAGGAGAATGATGCCAAGTTCGGGAGACAAAATTCAATAGAATATTTCTTAAAGAAAATATAAAAAAATTCAAAAATTATTTATACAATAAAAAAGTACCAATATTATAGATTACTACACTGTGGCAGTATAAATTTTTTTTCATACATTCAGAAAAAATAATTATTTAGTCTGCTATGTTTTACTTTGGAGAGGAGACATACCAGGAGACTGAGAATTTTACATGTGTCATTTTTTATAAAAAATATATTTCGAAACCGGGTTATTTTGAGCGATCAGTTAGACGCAGTAATAGTTTACAGTTTCCATCTAGAAAAACTGTATATTTCAAAATATTAATATACAAAATGAGTTGGGCCGTCCAAAATTCCCTCGTTTGTAGAACTACCCATATATATATATATATATATATATATATATATATATATATATATATATATATATATATATATATATATATAATGTATACATATATATATATTCACTAAATATAAATTTTAGTGAATATTATTTTCGGTTTCTAGGGACCTCAAAACAAATTTCCACCATAGTCCCGGGCTCAAGTCGCGTCATGACAGTGGCTGTAATAGTTGAATTCCATTCTGGAAATTCGCTAAAACGTTACAACAAACACACATCGAATCGTCCAGTCCCCGTTTACCGACTCCGGCCCGTGCCACTCGACCATTCCTGACGTATGTTGTACACCCCCGTACAATAAAATGTGGAGTATGTACCTACATACAGCGTGTTAGTGAATAAGTGCGAAAGATTTTAACAGGTGATTGCTGAGGCTCTTTTCTGTCAAAAAGTTTATATAAACCCAGCTCCGAAAATACTTAGTTTCCAAGGTACAAGGTGTTCAGTTTCTCGTCTGTTTTCTCCCGGAAGTGTTCCTCTGTTTTCTTCATCCGAAGTTTTAGGTTCTAATGTAAAAAAAAAAAAAAAAAAAAAAAAAAAAAACGAATAAAAAAAATTCAAATGATTTGTTTTCCTCAAATTTATTAATTCCGAAAAGTTATTTCCAATGGTACATTTCCAATCAATTTCACAAAAATTAAATTAATTTTACATAGTTGTTAAAATTTACGACATTTAAACACGAAAAATATTTTACATTTTGTTCAGAACGAAAATCAAAACGATTTCTCTAAGTTAAAAAATTATTTTATGATGTACGATGAGACGGCAATGTCCCGTTCCGAGAGATGTTATCAGCCCGGTAGCTGAATTAAAAGAGAGATGTTTTCAGCCCGATGGCTGAATTAAAAGAGAGCGATTAAAAGAAATTGAACTTTTAATTTTCGTTCTGTTTTTATAAAATTCTAGATGTTTTGTACAGATGTTATATAATTGTAATATTTTTTGTAAACAAGTTTTAATTAAATAACTAAGATTTTAAAACACATAATTGTTTATCTTATGTGAAAACCATTTCTTTCTTCTATTTCAGAATTCTGTAGAACAGAAGTTGTTCCACTGTTCAACAGATGACACTCTATGTTTGATTTTATTTATTTTATGTTTTTATTGAAAATCTATAGTTTCTAAATGTGGCGAAGATAAACTACGCCACAATATTGACACAAAATTTGAGACACGCTATGATAGGATAAATACCCATATTCTGAAGTAGACAGAGTATTTTCACTCAAACCAGTGGCGTTCGTACCGCCTGGTAATATTTTTGAAAAAAAAGGCAATAAATCGCCTTTTTCCAATTTGAAAATGTTTTTTTCAAATGTCCCATAAGTTGTTGACAAAAATGACCTACATGGCCTCTTAGTATTTTGTCGATTATGTAGCCGTTTTCAAGATAAAAAATAATTTCCAGTTACTGTTCGTACCACAAAACCAGTATGGGCTATTTAATAGCCCATCTATTCTCTATCTTCGAAACTAAGCGTTTTCGGAGCTGGGTTTATATGAATTTTTTTACATAAAAGAACCTCAGCAATCACCTGTTAAAATTTTTCGCACTTATTCACTAACACCCTGTATTGGTTTACTATAGAAATACCAACCTTTGTTTTGTATGGAAGGTGATATGTATGATATTATAATAAAGTGTAGTAGTATCCAGTTAGGATATTAACCGGAAAAGATTTATTAAGATATTTTATTAAATTTCTTTTTTTTTTTTTTTTTTATATAGAAAATGAATACATGTTCTGACACTGAGAATATATTTATACGTATATAAATTGTATTCTGTATTTCAAAAAATTCAGAACAACGTACCACAAAACCAACCAAGTACCTGCGAAGGGTCTGCTAATTATTTCAACAGGTTTTGGATGCAAGAAAACGTACCACTAGGTACTACTAGATTCAGTGTTACCAACTTAGTGGTTTTACAACTAAAGCTAGTGGTTTTGAACGTCCCACAGTGGGGAAAATTTTTTTCTAGTGATTTGTGGTTTTCAGCGTTACCATCTTAGTGGTTTTACCACTAAAACTGCTGGTTATTTCATTATTAATTTATATAATATTGTTCTATTTTTCTATTTTGTAATAATTAAATCATAAAAATTAAATTATAAAAATTTTTATTTAAAAAAAAAAAAATGTTTGTTGTTTTTTTTTTTTGCTTGTCGGTGAAGAGCTGGTGGTTTTTAGTGGTTTTTTAACGGTTTGAAAGTCGAATCTAGTGGTTTCTGGAAAAAAGTTGACAACACTGACTAGATTACTATAGGTTACACCCTTTAGCCGAAAAGTCTATTTTTTCAACACATTTTAATTCTTTAAATGAGTAAGACGAGTTAACTCGTCTTGCAATATGGCGTCTCAAAATGCTTTGATATGTAAGTATTCTGTGGTAAGTATGTATTCACTGATACAGGTACCGCCATCTATGACAGATTTTTCCAAATACGGTATAATTCTAAGTAATATTTAATTTCACCAACATAGTCCAACATTGTCTAGTATAATTTATATTTTACAAATTCCTAGGATTCACTTTTTCGATGTTTGGATCTGATTTTCTTTCTTGTTGTATAACCTTATTTACTGTACTTGTCACTGGCAATAAAAGGTGCGGTATTTTGAGACAAAAAAAATTTCTCTATGATTAAAATAAAAGGGTTAAACACATACAATATTTATTTCTGATTCATATCGCTTTGGACTTGCAAAATCTAATATTTTAATATAATCTCACAGCTATAAAATATAACGATTTACGACTATTTAAATGTAGTTTTCGTTATCGAAAATTATCGACACAAAAATATCCTTCAAATAGTTTATGATTATGTCGACACGCGTGACAAAAATATGTAATTTTGACTAGTGAAGAAGCTAACCCTAATTGAGCCCCGTAGCAAAATTTCTTGGGGAGCTCCGTTTTGGGAAATAAATTAACATTGCTGCTATTCTAGTAGCTACAAGTCAAATTTTCACTATCATAAACAACTATATGTACAATTAGCTTTTTTAATTCAAAACTGCAAAAACATGTTTTGAAGAATTGCCAAAAAAAAAAACGAGTTATCCAAAAACTTGTTTATGTTATTCTGTTTCTTAACTGAAAAGTTGCTACTAACTAAAACGGAGAGTACCACATTTAAATCAAATTTTGTTTCATAACCAATATACAGACAATAGTCCGGTCGCCTGTACCCGTATCGACGCCCGTAAAAAGTAAGTATTAAAGTTTTCTTAGTGCCCCACCATTATTTTTCATAATTTCTTGATATATTAACTCCTTAAAATTATCGTAGTCAAAAAACTCGCAGTTCTGATAAAAGCAAAACATTTTTAATTTACCGAAAATTGTTCCTTATTCTTCAGAAAATTACTTAAATTGAAAATTATAATCTATGTATTGTCCTTGAAAAACTTCTGACCCGGAAATTCACTTATAATACTATACCCCTGAATATGACCTTGAAATTAAGCCATCACAAAAAAAAAAAAAAACATTTTAATTTAAAAATTTTTGTCCAAGGTGGTTTCTCTTTATTCTATTTAAAAACTTTCTTTTGCTTAAAGCACAAAATTTTTGAATAATATTGTACTTTATTTAAGCGCCTATCGTGTTAACATTTAGCTTCTAGAAGTTTCACTAAACAATTGGCTAATATTAAATATCAGCAAATATATTTTTGGAAAAAAGCACCTTTTACTTTAAGGCCAAAATGTCAATAAATATTTCCAAAAAAGTGTTCAATTCAAATTCAATTTTCTCTCTTATATACATATACATAAATTCATAAAAATTTTCTCTAACGTAATCCTTAGGAAAAACTCAAATCCCTTTCTTTATTATTTCATCTACATAAGCCCTTTTTTATTGATGTGATCCATACAACACTACACGAGTGGTATTTGAAATAGAAAGTGAATTCCCGAAAAAAAAGGAATACCGAAAATTAGATAAAGAAGCAAACAGAACCATCGAAAATGTTACGAAAGGGAAAATAAGGAGACGAGTCCTACACATACGTACACCATCCATACCTAACACCCACAAATTGCTTTATTGATTTTCCTAGACGTAATTTGAATTAAATCGTATAAAAAATTTTCGAAAAATATTTTTAAAAAATAAATAACTACCTATATGATACGCCACTGGTAATTTTATTTTATTGTCATTTATCAATGAAATGAAATTTTTTACTTTTGTCAAATTTTATGTTTCTTTTTTAAAAAAAAAAAAAATCCGAAAAAAGTAGCAAAAAAGTAATTAATTCCGTTACCAAATTTGAAAAAATTTGAATTTTTAAACTGTTCGAAATCAGGTCCATTATTATGTCAATGAAAATCGATTCAAAACAACGAATTCAGTTTGCAATTTCGTGAAAAATTGAAACTTTTTGGTCGTAGTCCAAAAATGCACACATAAATTATAAGCCCATTATATTCCGGGCAAGTTCAAAACCAGTGAAAGTAAAAAAATCGACTGAACTCTGTTGAGTGGAAAATGGCGATCAATTTTTTTCTTTTTTTAACCGAATACTGTATTTAGTAGTATGGACAGAGAACAGAAAAAAAGTAATAACACAAGCAAATTACTAAAACACAAAAAAAAAAATTAATAAAATTCTTACCAATTTCCGGCGTTAATTCCGGATTATCAATTTGTTCATCAGACTCTGTACCGGAGTCGTGATCTTCGTCTCCCTGCGAAATACAGAGTAAATTTCTAATCAATATACAATTTATATAATTAACATAAAAAAACTCAAAATTCAATTGAACATTTTCAATGAATTGTCGCCATATTTACAACCGGTATAAAATCAATTCAATTTAATCGAAAATAAATAGTAAATTCCGCTAAAATCATGCAAATTCAACACAAAACACTTGAATAAATTACAAAATCAATTTGAAAATGTCATTCAAATTTATTAAAATACAAAAAATTTCATTGAAAGTTGCCCGATCTCTTTGTTCAAACCATTACACCAAAGGCGGCCATTTTTCATATAAATACTATATGGACACAAATACTATCTATGTACTATATAACATGACCTTCAGCCAGGTTACCCTAGCTGAAAAAAAAAATACGCTACGAGACATACAATATACCCAATCCACGATAACTTTACATCCATTACGGGCATTAATATTTCATCCAACATACCTTATTAATATAATTATCTTCATTTATCGAATGCGTGCGAAGTTTATGTGTTAAGAACTTAAGCATATTTTGGAAAGATTCACCGGCTTTCTATCTCACGGGGACCTATCCTTCTCCTGAACACAACCTGCCCAAAAAAACCACACACCCTACCGCAAAACAGCCGATCCACCTCAAAAAAACAGTTCACACTCTCGTTTACGGCGAAAAAAACCACACACAATTACTACTCCTGAAAATTCTTCTGAGCAAACCGACTTGACTGACCGTAATTCTAACGAATCCCCAAAAATTTTCGTTCATTTACCACCTAAGACGAAACATATTGATGAAAATTTTGCAAAACCAAATCCACAACAGCCTCAACACCAGCCAAAGCTGCTGACATTTTACAAGCTGACAGACACCCGCGGTGCAACGAAACGACACTACCTCCAAGACTTGTCCGAACGTACTACAAAACGTACGTGCAGTCAGCTGCAATCGTGCCTCACAAACCGGCCCGCGTCCATTATATCAAAGGTGGGGTGCGCATCACAATAAAATTATCAATAATTTCAAAATCAATACCAAACACAATCGAAATTAAAAAAAATTCAATAATTCCTACGAAATAACGCAGAAATAATCGAAATTTTTAAATTAAATTTCGGAATATTAATTAAAAATGAAATTATTGATGTGTTTCGACTAGTTACCCCCACAGTTGAAATGGACTCGTCGATAGCCCATTGATGACAAAGGAAGGTCTGAACGCAAACTCGTTTCCTATTGGACGAAAATACTATCCGTTTATACTACTGTGGCCCCCGTATGTAGCATACTTTCTCTGTTCAACTCATTCGTTAAATGTTTTGTGCTGTACGTTCATCTGAACTTGACGATAATCGTGTTTATGTATATGGTGTGCTTCTGTGCAGGCATACAACACACACATAGTGTATGTATATTTATGTGTGTATCTATCTCATTTTATTGCCGTTTATAAAGTGTATCATTAGACAAAGCAAACACTTGTTACGGATAAGGAAGATTAACACTCTTCATACGTACTACATGTGTGTTAGTGTGCTTTTACTGTGTCTCTCCTCGGAGGAGTAAAATTCGACCCATTCTATTCACAATGAGTTGAAAGCGGACATTCATTTTTCGTTTATGATAAAGAAGACCATACATGCATACAATTATATCTAAGCTTTAGATTAAATCTTACACTTTTATAAAATTAACTCCAAATTACACAGATTTTATTGGCGCAGGTAACGTAAATCCCCTATACCGGAACACTATTTTTAGGTGTGTCATTAAACTGACTTATAAAAATTAATTAATAAATTAAACACCCATTTTTTTCTTTCTTAATAAGCATGAAACCAAGTTTTTTTAATCCACTAAATGTATTTTTAAACAAATACAACCCAAAAATTTTTAATTATTAATGTTTTTCTTTTATAAAATGTAAGCTCCCATATCGGAATTCATTAGCATCAATAGTTCGAAATGTCTAGAGAAACACATGTGCATATGACATACATAGAGTGACATCTAGACGTCAAAGTAGGAAACACGGAATGGTTAAGTCTTAAATATAAATAAAGGATAAAAAGTTGTATTTTCAACAAATAAGGTTTCGCCACCTAGTGATCTTGTAAAAAACGACAGTGGAATTTATTTTGCTTCAGTTTTAACACTAATATGTTAAAATTGTCCTTATTTTTTTTATAGCACTGGACTGGCTTAGCTCACTGCATTACTGGGACTGGATTAATGTGAACAGCCTACATACATTTCGGATAGCCCGAAGGAATTATTTTCCAAAATGCAATCAAGTTTGCAGAAAAATAGTGGACCCGATAGTAACGTTTAAAACATTTTTGAACTCCATATTGAAATAATTTCAAAATTTATTCCTTGTATGGGTTAATTATATATAATTTGTAGTCTTTCCTATAATACGACAAAAAAGTTATGACATTTCTTTTTTAAAATATTTAGCGCTTTATAGCCTAAAAACGGTTAAATGTACTCGATGACGTCACAGCGATGAATTTTCAATTTTCGTAAATTAAGAGTTTACCAGACGATTGTCTATTGTTGTTTTTACAGAATTGTAGTTCTTTAGAGCCAAAATTTTCGCATTTGCTATTAAAACGACAAATTTGCGTAGGAATGAGCTACACTCTAATGCGGCCCCATACACGGTTCAACTTGTACTACCTAGTTGTACTACAAGTTGAACTGTTTGCCATACGCTATTAAACTATTCATTCAACTTGTTGTCAAACTTCAGTTATTCGAAATTTTTGAAAAAGAGAACGTTAAAATTTGAATAAAATTCTTGCCTTAGCAGTAATTGCAGAAATTAGTAAAGAAAGCTTGAGTAAACGAAAAAAAAGAAAATGGAGCAAAGAGTGGTTGGGAAAAAATTTTCTAATGAAAAACTATTAAAAAAAATTAGTGAATGTGAACCAGACGATCATAATAATTATATGCGAATGAACGAAAAAATTTTTAATGATATTTTAGTAAAAATAACACCTTTAATAAGCAAAGAAGATACATTTATGCGTGATACAATTTCTGAAAAAACACGCTTGGAAATTATATTAAGGTTTCTTGAAACGGAAAATTCTTTTGAAAACTTAAAATTTTCAAGTGCGGTATCACCGCAAGCTATTGGAAATGACACCATATATGTACTGATTTTGTTGTTCAACTACCCCACACACAGTACAACATGTTCATAGACCATTTGCTCCGTCCACGAAAAATCAAAATATTTTGATTTTACTTCAACCGTTTATGCAACCATCAAAATACATAGTTGACCAACTGCCCCACACACGATTCAACATGTTGTACAACTCAACCAAGTTGTACAACAAGTTGAATCGTGTATGGGCCGCATAAAAATAAGCCCTTCAGGGCTTCCCGGACTAGTCCTGGGGCTTTCATTTTATATAATATTAGCTTTTATCTGCAACTTCGCCTTCGTGATATTTGAAATTATGGCATTGAGTTGAATAACATTTTTTTTTTATAATGTTTCGTTTTAAATATATTTTACCACATACATTTTCTCTCGTGAATGATCTATTTTCTTGTAATAGAGAGTAGCCTATGCTCTTCTAAGTTTTAAGCGGTTGAAGCTTGGAAAGGATACAAATGATGTTTTAAATTAATTTTTGAACGAAAATCAGATGTTTCGCCGAGGTAAAAAATCTCCTATCTCCTTTTTTACTAGACATCGTATATATTTTATTAAAATTATCTTGTTTAAGTATACAATAATTTTAAAATTTTGTGATAATAAAATTTATATTGCCGAAAACAAAAGTTATTCAATAAAACTGATAAGTTGCAAAGGATGATATGATAACAAATTCAGATATTATTTCAAATTTGAAAAGACTGATAATCAGAATTAAAAATTTTATACTTTTGTTTACATCATTCAAATTAAATAAATTATGTAATAGGTACATTTTTTGTCTCAAGTAATAAACGTTATCTTTTTTTTTATATCACTGAAAATATGGAACAGCAAAATTTATTTCAGTTAAATGACACCAAGAAATAAAATTTCAAATCCTTTTCTTAATCCTTTCCACTTTAAAACTACGTAAATTTCCAAGAATTAAAAAAAGAAAAAAAGATATGTAAGTTATATGGTCTATTTCAGTTAAATTTAACCATGCTTCGTAACTTTGAATTTAAATAATTTCCGTTTTCTTGGCTTTATCTCTTTTATTATTGCATTTATGTAAATTTTAAATTTGCAGTTTATTTTTAGAAAAGAACAGAAGATCGATTTGTTTCGAATATAAGAATTATTTAATTTTTTAACTAAAACTCATGAATCATGATCAATTTTATCTGAAAAGAGGTATAGATATATATATTTTTTTAACCCTTAACCGGTAAGGTGAATTTTTACAATAGTCACGATAAAGTGATGTCTGAGAGACATCAACAAATTAACATACCGCGGGCTGGTAACATAGATAGCCAAAACTGGAGACCACACGTATATGCATGTATCAAACACTCCCCTTACGCCAGCAGGGTAAAATTTGCCCTAAACCATAAAAGAATGCACAAACGTTCAGTTAACAAAAACAAGCAGGGAGGAAGAAAACTGAAAGAACATATTTGTATACGACTCACAGACATCACCTTACCGGTTAAAGGTTAATAAAGAAAATATTTAAAGACTTCGCCTTGGATTCTCTTAAACGTCGTAATTTTTGAATTTATTTGTTCATCCGTAAACAAAATCTCGGAATCCTTATAAATTTCCCATGCCTGTCCGTTTGTCACTAAATTTCTACATCGTCCGACCTATGAAAATTAAATTTCGTGAATATATGTTATAGGCAGAAATCTCAACTGAGAAGTAGCAAAAAAAAGTTCTTAATTTTTATAATTACATATTTTCCTGTACTGAAAAGTGAAAATGTAATATTTTTTCCACGAACCATAGTTAAAGCTTCGTTTGTGAAATACTGACTTTCAAGTAAGATTCTTTTTCCCAAGAAATTTGAAAAAGACTTAAATACTAGCATTTGACAAAATTACTCTTGCGTCGATATATTTTGAAGATATACCTCTGATAATTAAAATTTTATATGAAAACGTTTCGGTATAAATATCTCTTAAGAATCGAGTTCAGATCATTAAAAAAAATATTAGAAAATTAGTAAATTTTCGTTTTTCGTAAATAACTCCTGAAATGATTCCAGATAAGTGTCAGACATCGTTAGAAAGTGCTTTTAAAATGAAGCACATTAAATTTGTTCTGTTTACCTTTTTCCATTTTTAAGTCTTGTTTGTAAAATATTGAGCTTCAAATTGGTGAAAGTGTTCATCTCACTAATTTCTCAACGGTGAATCTAAAAATCTGTAAAATACGGATAGTAACTTTTAATTAAAATTATTTCGAATATTTTACGGTCGATAGCTTTAAACAATTAAATAAAGGAGGTGAGTAAAAATCGAACATTTTTCACACACGTACAGCTAACAAAATCGTAAAAAATGTACTTAAATTTCATATATTTTAGCTCGAAAGTTGTGGAACACTAATATTACTGACTACAGAATTTTGAGTTAATGCATAACAAACACGCATTTGACGAATATTATATACTGTGTGAGTTTTTCGAGAGTTTGGATTTTTATTACAGCCAAACCATTGATTTAATTGAAAAATTGTTCAAATAAGAGTTGTAGATATCGACGGGGGCAACCGATTGCTACAGTCAGAAGCTTTATAGCTCTTATGGTTTTCGAGCTATGATACAAACTTTTAGATTTTTAAATGAGACTATATATTAATTTTTCGATAAAACTGATCTAATGCATTAATTAACAACATAAATGAGCAAAAAAATTTTTTTATACAAGTTTAATTTTTTAATTTTTCTTTAATTTATCAGTTAGGCGGTAAAAATATGCATACGTACTTGAGGAGACTTCAACCAATAATGTTTTTCTTGGTTACATTTCCATTACATCCAAGAAAAAAACCTTTTCCGGTACCATTTCTATCATAAAAATTTGGTTGCAATAGAAATGGCAACTCTCAAAAAACTCACATGGTATATATATACTGTTGACTCGTTGTAAGCAACTCAAAAATTGAAGTAGAATCATATGCCTTACTCTTTTTACGTATATGCGAATTTTATTATCTAAAAAGAGTAAGATATATGATTCTTTTTATTGTTGTTTACAACGAGTCAAAAGTGTATTAGTATTGAATAATTCAGTTACTGTACAAGCAAATCATTAATCCACCACAATCAACATATAGTCAACCTTAATAACAAAAGAAACTTGTATTCCTTTAAAATTAGCCGCTTGAATAGATGGAGTGCGAGCGTTGTAAAGACGTAGGGTCGTAGAGTAAGGTTACGCATTTTGTGAATGAAGTAAGCACAACCGAGCATCATATAGGACGAAACGAAGCTACCCTGTATGTGGAGAGCTGTATCATGTCCAAGGTTTATATAATATTATTGTAAAAGAACCATTCGTAGTCTTTCAAAATGACCTCTGTATGTAACATGAACGTATATGTGTGTGTATGTGTGAATATGTGTACATGTTTTTAACATGTTTTTGGTTAACAATTGTAAATAGGTGTTCCTTGTGGATAGGCTTAAATCACATAATATGCAGTATGAGTGAGACCATTATCGAATTTTTCGGTAATGGAACGGTATTTTCTAGTTCATTCTAGAATGTTCGTTCTAATAATAATGGAAGCTTGATTGTGGCTAATTTTAACGTTTTTATTTCGAATCAGTGGATAAGATATGGCCATTTCTCTACAAATATTAAGAAAATATGCAAATACAATGAAAGGCATTAATAAAAGAAATGTGTGTCTTAAGAAAGCTTATTAATTATCCTCTTTATTTGTGAATTATGGACGATTTTATGAAAAATCGCGACAGGGAACTGTTTCAGGGGAAGAAAAAACATATTTTCGTTGAATAGAAGCAATCAAAATCGTTGCGTTTATTTATTATAACTCTTAGAATTTATATTACGTACGATTAAATCAAAAATTTCTAAGTAAATTAAACATTATAATGAATTTTCTTAATGCTATAGGACGCTTGTCATTAAAATCAAATTTTTGGCTAAATTGCCTTTTTAAGTAGCTGAACTTATAACTCTAAAGTTATAAAATTATAAATTACAAAATTAACATTGGAACAAGAAGAACATTACCTTCTACTAACTTATCTCGCTATGAAATGACAGGGGACTGTTGGTCAGGGGATTGATATTTTACATAGAAAGTTTCCTAGCATAAAATCATTTCAAATCTATTCAATTTTCAGGGGTAGGCGTGATAATATATTCGCTAAGTAATTATTTTATAAATTTGTTGTAGCTTAATCACTTAAAACGATAGGAAAATTGTATAGCAGGGGACTGTTACAACTAGTGGCCTAAACGTGTGGTTTACTTACAAATGCAGCGGTGACAGTGATCAAAATGATGTCAGCTCACTTAACTCTGAAACCGAACGAACCTCACACCGATTGCGTTCCGTTTCATGATATAAAAGTTCGCGCCAATGCACAGTACGATTTCAGTACCATTTTCAAATTGTGACAGGGGACTATTCAAAAAATTTGAGGACAACATTTGATTACTTTTGTTTGAAATTTTTGATTTAAAAATATGATTGAGTTTTACAAAGATGCTTACTGTATTCTACTATTATTCATATTGTTTTTTACTCAGGGAGCAATGATACTGAAAATAAATATTTGTAATAATACCTCTAATTCTGGAAATGGGACACGACAGGGGACTGTGAATTGACTGTAAAAAGTGACTGTAAATTGAATATTACAATATTATATTACTAAATGGGTTATGGCGTGCCAAGAATAGCTGACATATTGTCGTTTTTAATACATAAAACTTAACAATAATAAGATCTATTATATAAAATCTACCTGGGACAGTAATTTTCCAATTAGTAGAGAAATAACCATATATCGAATTTTTTCTTGGCATACACAAAATGGTCTGTGTATGCCAAAAAAGATCTTGTTGGAAATGTATAGCCTGTTTTCAAACACAGAATAGTCTAATTTAAAAATTAAGTTAAAAATATCCCTATCGCAGCATCTAGCATAACATAGCGAATTTCCATTTATAAAAATTAGTTTTTCTCGAAAACCAGTTTACATAGAAGAATCGTTGAAAATCTTTTTTTATGTGATTTTTTCGCCTCTTTCTAATGATGTAAAAAAATGTGGCAAAATCTTCTCAACTTGGGGGAAATTTTGGCAAAAGGATTTGGGACTTCCAAATTACGTAAAAACAAGATATTTCGTTCGAGAGTTATCGTGCACACACAATACGACATACAGTAGACTCTCGTTAATTCAAACCTGCGATAATTCGAAACTCTCTATAATTCAAAGGTATCACGAGTTCCCTACAAAATCCCTTTATATTTCGAACTAAAACAATACATTTTTATACACTTGGTAATTCGAACGAAAAAATCATTGCTACGTAACAAAACGACGCATTAATTCGAACTCATCGGCATCAAACATTCGACAATTCAAAGTTGTAGAGAGAAAGAGACAGAAAGATTGTAAGTACATTTTGCGACAAGTTCAAGTTCATTCTTCGCAAATGCTTAAAAAATTAAAATTGTTACCTGCGATAATTCGAACCTCTCTATAATACGTAATATTTTAAGAGTCCCTCGAGTTTCGAATTAACGAGAGTCGACTGTAAATGTATTTCTGTCATATTCCCAGACTTAAATCGCGGCATGAGAGTGGTTGTAATAGCTGAATTTCCAGTTCGGAAATTCACTAAAACGTTCTAAATTAATTTTACCGAAACTTTTGCAAACTGTCAGCTGCGTGTATCATTTTTAGGATCTCGCACCTTAAAAGAAATAGCGTAACCCTTATCAGATCACTCCTGTGTTTGTCTGTCCGTCCGTTACAGAGGGTACTTGAAATTTGAATAATATCAGACTTTGATGACGCGCATATATATACCATGTGAGTTTTTTGAGAGTTGCCATTTCTATTACAACCAAATTTTTATGATAGAAATGGTACTAGAAAAGGTTCTTTTCTTGGATGTAATGGAAATGTAACCAAGAAAAACACTATCGGTTGAAGTAACCTCAAGTACATATGCATATTTTTACCGCCTGACTGATAAATTAACGAAAAATTAAAAAATTAAACTTGGGTAAAAAAAATTGTTTTGCTCATTTATGTTGTTAATTAATGCATTAGATCAGTTTTATCGGAAAATTAATATATAGTCCCATTTAAAAATCTATAAGTACGCAGGTATCATAGCTCGAAAACCATAAGAGCAATAAAGCTCCTGACTATAGCAATCGGTTGCCCCCGTCGATATCTACAACTCTTATTTGAACAATTTTTCGATTAAATCAACGGTTTGGCTGTACTAAAAATGGCAACTCTCGAAAAACTCACACAGTATATATCGCTAGTCAATAATTAGAAGAAAAAATTATTTTGGATTAAAATAGAAGCAGGGGGGGCAGTGGTGTCAGTTTGATTTAGAAAAATGTTTTAATTAGTATATCCTGTGAGGTATCATTTGAAAGAGGTACCTCTAAGGAATTGTAATAAGGTTTGGGTCCAGTGATCTTAATGTTCTAGCTCAAAATTTACTGGAATAATAATGAAGCACATAATGTGATTAACGTTATGATACTTCATGGTGCATATACTTTCCTAGCGTGTACTAACTATCGCACTTTAATTAGAAGTGTGCAATAAATCTGTTCTTATGTTTGTTTACAATGTCGACATATACACTAGGTATGTGAATAGACTTCTATATATGAGTCTTCGAGAATATTCATAGAAGAATCAGTCAAATCAGTGTTTAACTCTTTAAATGATTAAGACGAGTTAACTCGTCCTGCAATATGGCGGCTCAAAATACTGTAATCTGTATATATTCTCTGGTACAAGTGCCGCCATCTGTGACAGATTTTCCGAAATACGGTTTATGTCTAAATTCTCTAAATAATGTTCAATTTTATCAACATAGTTTAGTATAATTTATATTTTGTAAATTCCTAGGGTTCACTTTTTTAATGTTGGGATCTTTTATTTTTCTTCTTTTTGTTTTTTTTCGCTGGCAGTAAAAAGTCCGGCATTTTGAGACAAAAAACTTTTTCCATATGGTTTGTTTAAAAGGGGTTAACTAAATTGAAGGTTTAATTTTAATTACTAAATTATTAGTTAAATGTCCATATTTTTCGAAATATTCTCTTTCAAATGATTCCAAAATTATTTAAATTTTAAAAATATGTTTTTGAATTATTATAAAAATTTTTATTATGATACAATGAATTTAGGAACACCTTTATACAATAAACAAATACAATTCGGTGTGATCTATACTTTCTCTGGGTGTGTACCTATGTCTTAGAATATTGCCAAATCGTAGAGCAAGCACTAACTATTTAATTGGTTCTCGACAATTTCTCCTCCATAAAATGTTATTGGATCGTGTAATAACGGACTTTTATTCATTATAAATTAGTCGCAAATTTTTTGTAATCAATTGTATAAAAATTTTGATTTAGAGAAAAGAACTTAAAAAGTCTTCTACTCTCGTCAGTGCCTATATTCTTCGGTACAAGTTCTAGGCAACCTCACACTGTAACCTCCATTATTATAATTTTTCTTACATTTTCCAGTATCTTCCAACTACTATATTAACGTAAAAAAAACATTAAGAAAATCTAATTAACATTTTCATAATAATTGATCAATCTATAGAACTTTATGCAAACAGTTTTACATCTAGGACGATCGACTGCCTGACCGGTCGAATAGTTTGATCGTGATGCCTAACATTAGAGTACTCGTGATCGGGATGTAGTTCACATAAATGCAATGGTGGATCCGTAACCGACTAACCAAATTTAGTGGCTGCTTCCAAGAAAAAATAATAAAACGCTTGTCTGTGAATTTTAAATCTCTTTCTTATTCATTTCTTTTACATGTCTTGTATCTTTCACATCATTCTGGAACTTACTGGGACATTTTTTGCGATAATGAATGTATAAGACGCAGCCAGTAACAAAAACAGTCTTTAGTTTACAGTATTATCATAAAATAGAAGGATCGGCGTCCATAATATTTTTGTACTCAAGAATGTATCGTGAAAAACAAATTATTAGAGCGATTAACAAATAAAACAACGTAAAATCGATTCCTGCTCAATGAAGAAGTGAACATCCGCTATCCGATCCGAAAGCCACATCAGAAACACATCGATGAAAAAGTATTTTTGGCATTCCTAGACATCTATGTCTCGAAGGGAAATTACGTTTGGCCTGTGAAAAACGGAAAATTATGCATTGCGTTCACAATCAGTGTATGACGACTTTGTAAATACCTCACGTGACCGCACCTATACTATTAAACAAATGACAGGAGAGACACCAGTGCTTCAGATTATCAGTTTCAGTCGTAATGTCATCTCTTAATCTTTTGATACTCCAAAAGTAAGGTAGATCTCCCTGATGTACTTGAAACATTTCAAGCTATTCGAGTTCTTTGTAAGTACATATTATGCTAGAGTAGTATGTGTACATTGTGTACTATTATTAATGGATTTTACATTTGTAAAAAGAGAACTTCCAAGACTTGATTCCTCTTTACACAAAAATCCGTTCGTTTTTCTTCGCCTTCGGTTCTTTCAAGTTTATTTTCTCAACTAAATATTTGTTTATTTTATTATTCCTTTTCAAATAATGAAAATAAAAATGGAAAACCAAACAAATCCAACTACTATCAATAGATTCAGTCATTCGCATCTGGTAAAGTATCCAACCCACTTAAATAAAACTCTTTTAAGAATGTGTAAATACTTAAAATAATAGTAGTACATAAGGCGCATGCAAGTAGGCAAGCGTTTGTACGCTAAAGTAATGATATTGCATACATAAAATGATGAATAAAGTAAAAAATAGTGAATCTATAAATTAGAAAATTTTATCAATAAGTATTTTGGGTATGAAATAACCCTAGAATCATACGTACTCGTCAAAACGACGAAAGAACTTCTCTACCTGCTCCAATACTACAACTTGTCGTTGCCTGCTTGCTGTGAAACTTCTGTTATCTAATTTATTTGTTATTATAACACATAAGACGTATAAATTTTGTTTATAGCTATTGTCGTTTTTTCATACTGAAATAGCGTGCGTCAAAAGGACGACGATGTATGATTAACCGATGTTTTTTTTTTAAAGATTTTGTACTCCACATATAAAAGTTTTCCTAATTTTTCTAAAATTTATTAAAGATATGGATGTTATAATTAATTTATTCAATGATTATGATAATGTGAAAGATGATTACAGCTGTTTGACTTATAGAGACGACATAATACTGAAATTTTTATATATCTGCATATTGAATCGAAAACTAAAGAATGCGTTTCGAATGACTCAATAAAAGATTAACAATTTATTTTGTGGAAAATATTTTAATGTTTATTATTTTTTGAGATCTTATTCGAAAAATTACTAACAAATTTTAGAAAATTTACAAATGTGCCTAATGGGGAAATAACTACATATCTATAGGAATATTTATGACTAAGAAATTTCACATTCTGTAAAGTCACACATGTCCATTGACTCATAATAGTTTATAAATTAATTATTTGAAAGACATGTTTTATGATACAATTGATATATTTATCTATTTTTTAATTTTTATAATGAAAATATGCTTTGATAAAAAGATTAAAAAAATTAACAAATATTTATATTAAGAAATTTTTCCAAATGTATACATATAATGTTCTAAATGTAAGTAATTTTTCCAAATTTGCCGATGTATGATTAACTTGACTCGTAGACCAAGTATGATTCTAGGGTTAAGGAGGAGGACTTTAGTAATTTGAGGCCAAGCATTACAGTTAAAAATTTCATATTCAATCAATTCTACGCTTTTAATTTTATCAGAAATTATAACAGAAACAAAAAACCTATGATTAGACTTCAGACTTTTATGATTTATGAGTTTTATAGTCTAAAAACGGTTAAAAGTACATGATGAGGTCACAGAAATAAATTTTAAATTTTCTCAAATTAAGCGTCATCCACACGATTTACTATTTCTTTGATAGAATTTTAGTAATTTGGGACTACACTCAGAGCCGGATTTACATAAGGGCACAGAGCCCCGGGGGCTCGATACAATAGGGCCTTTCAAAAAATTATAGTGAATTTCTCAAAACAAGAGTAGTATGGATAAGGGATTTTATGTTTAGTCTTTTTTGTTCGTCAACCCTGTTTTCCGAGAAATTTTGAAAAATTTCCTTATTGCTTTTCAAAGGGGCCTCCACAAAAGTTCTAAAATAGGGTTTGTGCAAGGACTTTAATTTTATCAAAAACTGGGAACCAAACATTTTCTCGTGGTAGAAAATAGCCTATACCCAGGCCTGTCGAGAAAAGGGGGCAGCTGGCGTTGCAGTCTCGGGGCCCGCGTTTGAAGAGGAGGCCCCGTAGCTGTTGATAGGAGGCTCGAGAAAAAGTATACCAAAAAGCTTTTTTTTGATTGGTCATTTATTTTTTTTTTTTGAAAAATTTTAAAAAAATGTGTCATTCACGGGGCCTGGTTTTTCTTGCTACGGCTCTGCCGATACCCTTTTACGTCTTCACCATTATCACTTTGCAGTTTCAAGTCAATTAATTAAGCGACTGATACTTTCGCATTCATACCTGCTGACGTCATAAGGACTTACTTCATTAGAACATTTCCAAATAAAACTACGTTTGATAGAAAAATTTTATATTTATTGAGATCTTACATTGTAATGCTTTTTTTTTTAAATAGAAATTTAGGAATGTTATCAAATTTAATATAATCTTACTAATTAAAATTTTTTCTTAATTATCTCTGTGATAATTAGTTAATAATATAACAAATATTTTATAATTCTATAAAAAATTTACAATTGCACTCTACAACTCTCTGCTTGGACGGCATTTTTTAATTATTGTAAACGTTTTCGTGTCTAATTTACAATTTTACAAAATATAAAATTCTTTTAATTGTATTTACAAAAGGCAGTAAAGAAATTATTGAGAAATTCCCTAATTTATAAAATACGTAACTTAATTGTAAATTGCACCAGAATCTTTTTTGAATTTAATTTTAAAACTTTAGTGAATTTCAAAAGCGTATTCTATAAAATAAAATTTGAACAATTCATGATTTTGACGTTTAACGCTAATTTTACCGCTAAATTTTACATTTTATATCGAAATATGTACATACAATTTTTTAATACGTAATTATTTATGTAGATGACACTACAAATGCGTGATAATATTGCAGATATCTGTAACTACATACTGTATGTGATTTTGTGATTTTAAATTTGATGTAAAGATGACGTTAGTAGTGACATCAAAATAGAGTCCCTATAATAAATAGTCGTGACATGTCATCCATTTTCTGTCCAAAACAAAGCGGGCAGCTTCAAAATTAATTATCATATGTTTGAGTAAATATTTTTGAGTACATAATTATTGTTAATAAGTTATGAATTAATGAACAATTAAAAATTTTTAATTTAATTATTCTTTCTAGGTTAATCTAAATGATTTTTGTTAATATTTAATTTATTTCTAATGTATTTTACGCAAACTGTGGACAGAAAATGCCGGAATTAATCTGCGTTCAGCACACATGTCTCGACACTATTTATTATAGGAACTCTATGTAAATAGAGTTCCTAATCTCCTATACTAAAGTCGGGACATGAGTTTTGATAGTCCGCCATTTTGTATTAAAGGTTCGCCTAAAATAAGTTGGAAATTAAATGTTTAGAAAAATAATTTAATTTAACCTAAAAATAATAATTTAATTAAAACTTTTTAATTATTTATTAATTCATAACTATTAATAATTATGTATTAATTCATAACATTAATAATAATTATGTATTCAAACACGTGATATGTAGTTAAATTTGACATTTCGCACTATTTTTTTGATGAAAAATGGCTGCCATATTCAGACTCTAGTATAGGGTCTCTACGTTAAAACGAGTCAAACGGGTAACCACGGATATATTTAAATTATGTAATCTTTTATAAAACTTAAAACGATCCCTACACCAGTGGGGGATTTACCAGCAGGCTGAGTAGGCTGGAGCCTAGGGTAGCAAAATTTAGAATGTTTTTTTTTTTTTGCTCGCCACTTACTTTTTTAGGAAAAAGTGTTAAATATTTATTAAGAATTTTTTTTTAGTTTTCTGGGATAAAGCAGGGGCGACATTTTTTACGGAGCCTAGAGCGGCACTTAGTGTAAATCCGCCACTGCCCTACACGTTCAATAATATTGCACAAAATTTGAGGTTGTACAATATTATGGATAGTTTGTAGCTTATGTATATTGAAGAGCTGTACAATATACTGTGCTGATCAAAAACAGTTATAACGCGATTTGAGCCCGGGACTATGATAGAAATTCGTTTTGAGGTCCTTAGAAACCGAAAATGACATTCACTAAAATTTATATACATATGTATGTATGTATTTATCTGCTCGCACGATAACTCTTGCACGAAACATCCTATTTTTATAAAATCTGCTGAAAACTTTGGAAGTGCAAAAATTTTGAATGAGTTCGTTAGCCAGACACGTTTGATGCCCAGAAAATGGTTTTTTGGGCATTTTCGTGAAAAAATAAGGTTTTTGCCAAAATTTTCCTAAGTTTAAAAGTTTTTGCGACATTTTCTTACACGTTTGAAATGAGGAGAAAAAGCACATAAAAAAGGTTTTTGAACCATTGATCTTTGTCAACTAGTTTACGAGGAAAACGATGTTTTTAAACTGAAATTCGCTATGCTATGCAAGATACTGCGACGTGAGTATTTCAATTTCTAAGCATCTTTTTAAGGGTAAGTCGCTCGCCTAATTACCAAATATAATATATCCGTGGTAATTTTTAACAAATGAATAATTCAACAAAATTTTGAAAAAAAGAAAACAAAAAATAGTTATAATCCTTTAACTGAAAGACAAATTTTTCGAACGTTCATTTATAAAATAATTTCAAAATTTCTAATCCTTAATTCTCAGTCGAAATATTTAAAAAATAATTTTTTCTTATTACAAAACGCACTTAATTATTCCTAAATTAATAAAAATATATACAATAAGAAAATGTAAAAAAAAATACAAAAATTTCTCAAAAAAATTTTGAGAAATATATCGTCATTTGTATACAATCACATTGTGACTAAATATTAAGAAATAACCATTTGGAAATAAAAGAAATCGGTTGAAATATTACCGTTTAGAAATTTCACAAAACTTCTAGAAAATTCTATTCGATAATATTCGTACCTTTTATCCCCAAATAAAACACGTAAAAAAATTGTATTTGACTAAAAAATATTTTAAGTTCATGTGCTTCTTCGAATCAAGCACAAATTTTTCTAAAAAGGCACTTTAGTGTCACAGCGAAATTAAAGCCAATTTTTTACCGCACTCCTATTTACATTGCTGTCTCTAGCGGTTGACTTTGGCTACGACTAGCCTCCGTCATCGGATTCAACACGTTACCGTTACTAGGTTTAAAATCGAAGTCGGTTTCTAACAACGCTTCACTTTTTGACTTCATTTTTGGCATTGTCACATTATTACTATCAAAATCAGTCTCTAACAGGGTCGCACTGGATTTTGGACGTTCTTGTTCGGAGGGGTAGTACGGAACTGGGGACACATTACTATAATTATCGGGGGTGAAATTTAAATTTTCGATTTTGTCGTCATAATCGGGTGAATATGGGAGACCACTCTCGTGGTAGCTGGGCGTGGGTGGTGTGGGCGGTTTCGGGAGGATATCGATGTATTTCTGGCCGAAGGTTGTCGGTTTCATGGGGTACGTTTCTTCGGTGTTGTACGGGGGCATTTTTGATTTGAGTTCTTGCAGAAAGCTCAATTTCGGGCTTTCGGGCGTGTACACGTATTCGGAGTCTAATGGTATGCTTTCTTCGATTTCTTTTTTGAGCTCCAACGTTGAGTCCGATTTGCCCAGTGAACTGTGTAAGGGTAATGTGTCGGTATTGTAATAATCGCTTGCGGGGTAATCGCCTTGGGAATGGATGATGGGTGTTTCTTCACTGGGGGTTGTCACGTTGTCTTGAATGCTTTCGGCGCGCGACTGGAAATTTGAGTTATTCCGACTGGCGAATGTTGAAGTGTCGCGGAAGCCTTCGTTTTTGTATGCCAGATCGAAGGTATTTACGGGAGTTGAAGCGTAGGGGACTGTTGTGGGTTTTGTCGGGTGGGGGTCAGTGTACGCGTGCGTAAAATTGGGAAAACCAGCCGGATTTGGATTGTGCGCTTCGTAGATGTCGTACGATTGGTTGTCCTCGATGGAGGAGTTGAAGGTCGATTTTTCCATGCTGTCGATGGAACCGTTGCTGACCATCTTCTTGTAGTCGGAATGTTTTGTGGTTAAGGTGTCCGTTGATCGAGTGCTCTGAAAATATCAACAATGTATATTAGAATTAAAAAAGAAACATCATCGGCCTCAATATGTAACCCTGAGGAACTCCATTAATACCAACCGTCGATTTCCAGCTGACACTCTTTTTCTGGAGCGTAAGTATTTAAAAAAAAATTGACATTGTTAACATACACTTTAAATTTTTGAAATATCAAAAAATTTTACTCACCATAGTCGCTGGTTTCCCACGTCGATACCCCAAATCGCCAGCAAAGCCATGACTCGAACCAACTGAATGCAGCGATCGTAAACTTTGTCGAATACTGTTCCGTCGTTCCAACCGTTGCACATGACGATGCTTATTCTTACTACACCAGCACGCTATGGCGCCGGCTATCAGCAACAGTGTTAACGCCAGAGAACTCAATACAGCAATTGCGACAGTGTCGCCACGCCACGAAAGCGGATCAATCAACACTTTCGGATCTAGAAAAAGAGCAATTTTTTTGCTCATTATGAAAAAATTCGTTAAAAAATCCACAAAAATCTTACCGATTTCACAAATGAAAGGATTTTTAGCATCACAATTATCGATTTCGATTGTTTGGTACGTGAATGCGGTACATTTGTTGATCTTGTCAATATGTTGGACCCAAACTCGATCCGAATACTGATACCACTGATTCTGACTTCGTAAGAATTGATAGAGTCCAATATAATTACCCATGATATACGGCATCGAAGCATTATCGGCCTAAAATTAAAAAATATTTTTGAAAAATACAATCGAATAATTGAGGAGCCCAACGTGGGACTTACAATACAAAATTGTCGGGCTTCTTCGAATGTCATCGGCGCACCAATGAACATATAACACGTGTCACCAAACAGGCCCCAGCCAGGCGGACATTTTCCGTTCAAGATTGTTTTATTATTCATATAGAATGGTTCGTAATTTACTTCTAGAAGATTCGGGTCATCTGTCACGTCACGTATACGTCCACTAACAGCGATTGTGTCATTATATCCCCAATAATTGTACGTTGCATGGATTTTCGTTTTCCAAAGGTCAATAGTGCTATAAAATTTGCAAAAAAATAATTAGAAGGTTGATTTCTTAAATGGTTTTAGTAAAAAGCGATAGAGTTGTTTTAGGTTATGTTGATTTGGGAGTGAAATGTGATGAAATTACGGAATAATTCCTGGATTTTTAGTTTTAAAATTTTTATCATGCTCTACGAAATACTCTGTCAATAAAATCTGTTTAATGTCTGAACATGAGATGATTCATCTGTGATTGGTCCGCCATGTTTGTCAAGTTTTTTTTAGTTACGTTTATGGTTTTCTTTCTCTTTCACACATTTTTGAAAAAAAAAAAAATACACTCATGTCCAGATTAAAAAAATTACAAATAGATTTCCACGCAACTTAAGTATGCTTAAACTATTTTGTGACTAATAACACAAAAATTAAAGCAAATCTTACCTGTTCCAGATAAATCTGTCATGCAGGCATGCAACAACATAAAAGAAACAAAAATATGTTAGTATTTTACGATATAAAATGTTGGTACTACTAAAAACCCACAGATAAAAAATTCAAAATTAAAATAAAAACCTTATAGTGGGCATCCAGAAGGGAACAAGTAAAGAAAAAAGGGGTAAATAAATTGTCGTCCATGTAGTTGTGAGTGTTTTGGGCGTGGCGACAATGTCTGCCGGTGATAAATGAAATGAAACTATAATCAATTTAAAAAAAAATATTTTAGCAGTAACTAAGCATAGTTGTGGCACTCAGTTGAGACTTTTAAATGAATGACATCAGAATCTCGAATATTTCATATACAATTTGCCAGACACAGCCAAGGATAAACAAGGTAATTTTCATAATGCTAATGTAGATTACACTAACAGACAGTTGACTGAGTCCCTTCTGGCTGAGCACTACGGAACTAATTTTTATGATTTAAAATGAAAGTCCATGAATTTACGCAATGGGGTGATGTTTTACAGCAAGCTTCACAAAGAGAAACTTTACGGGTCTTTTTTAGTCCATCATGACATGAAATTTACAAATGCGACTACTAGAGGGTCGCATAAAGGTCTATGGGTTTTTTACATTGATTTAAATTTACATCATGAGATGAAATTTGTGAATGCGATTACTAGAGGGATCTGTTGTTTTTATCTGTGGTGACATTTTAAGATAACAGTCTAAAAGTATTTTAAAAATATTTCTACTTATCAATAATAACTACTTTTACTGACTCAAAATGCAAATTTGCATTCCAATAAAATTACACAAATGAATTTTTTTACGTTTCAAATTGAATAATTTAAATTTGAAAGTACTTACATTGATCGATTCACTGTAATCATCTCGTAATCGTTATCCGGATTGAAGAAAATATTGTCAATATACTGTTGTCCGGCAGTTCCTGCCACAACTGTACTTCGACTATCCCGTTCCACTGCCAAATTTCTATAAAATTCAAAATTTATTAACAACGGATTTTTTTAAATTCAATATTAAAATGTTTTTTCATCACTTTTCACCAAAATATAATTCATAAAATTACCCATAATTTTATGGCAACTGCAGGATATTTTTTTTATCGAAGTAAAATTTTCGTTAAACCTTTAATCAAAAAATTGTTCAGATAAGACTTGTAGCTACCATTAGGCGTAACTGATTGCTGTAGTCAGGAGCCTCATAGTTCCTTAGTTTGAAATTTTAGTAAAAATTTTTTAAATAGGAATCTATTCAAATTTCCATTAGTTTATCACATCTTTTTGAGTAATTACGTTTTAAAAATCAGTATGAATATAAAAAAAAAAACGTAAATAATTTTCAATGTATTAATAAATATGGGTCAAATTATTAAATTACCAGTTAATTTAAATACTAATCTTTTAAATTTATTTATTTGATTGCAAAAAAATTAAAACCATTAAAAGTTGAGGCATGGCGTCTACATTTAAAAAAATAAACTACCTGTTGAGCTATCTATTAATTGCTGGTTCGATTCTTGGGAAAATAAATAAAACTACTTCAATTGAACTTAGCCTATTATACAGATAACGTATCTGTTTACCGCAAAATAAATCAATTTAAAAATTATTAGCTGTAATAATTAATTTTACGAGCAATTCATAAGTCGCCTCGTAATTTTATACAGGGTGGTCCAGAATTATGTACCGTAATTGCTGGAGCTGATAGTATGTTCAAAAATAATGGTACCTTTTCATCTACACTTTCTTCCAAAACTCAATAATAAGGGATATAAAGCAGAGGGGTAAAATGTAGAGGGGTGGAACGAAACTGACTTATTTTTTTTTTAAATTTTTTAGGCGCTTTTGATTACTGGATTCATATTCTAGGGGCGCGTATGAACATTAAGATAATTAAATTTATGGTATCGATTATTCGATCACTTATGATTAGGGGATAATTTGGAAATAGATACCTCTACTTTAAATTACTCGAAAACGGTAATATTTATTGAAACGTAACAAGTATACTTTTTTTGCGTGAAATTGTCTAAGGAATTATATTATCAGGGATTTTGTTTAAATAATTGCAAATTAAAAAAGAAAAGATGTGATAACTCACACCTACCACCCAAAATCACCCATTAGTCATGAGTAGTGGAATAAGTGTTGACATAAATTTAATCCTTCTAACGCAAAATAAGTACCCCTAAAATATCAATCCGTTATCCAAAAGCGTTTGGAAAATATTTAAGAAAAAATGGTTTTCGTTTCACCCCTTTACAGAGTTGTATCTCCCTTATTATTGAGTTTTGAAAAAAAGTGTACATGAAAAGGTACCATTGTTTTTGAACGTACTACGAGCTCTACCAATTACGGTACATAATTCTGGGCCACCTTGTATTTATCGGTGAAAAGTGGCAAAGAAAACACTGTCATATTTTCAAAATTTATTTTTGTTTAAAGTAAAAAAAAAACTTACGCGTAGAAACCGTTGTGTGAAGTTGTCTGATAGATTGGTAGACGTACTTTATCGAAACCAGACACTTCCAGGATATGAGCACCATAATTGTCGTGGATGTAGTTCATGGTGAAATTGGAGACAACTTGTTTGAGCACAATAATATTTTTGTACGGCGCAAAATTTTTCGAGAAATAATTTCGATAGATGATCACTTCTTGGTACGGCGAAGATTGTCGACCTTCCACATAGAGACTCGGAAGATTTTCGTTGCTGACAAACAGATTATTGTGGATCCATCCTTTTAAGGACGTGGCAGATCCACGAGAATCCGCACGGATGGCCAAACCGCCCTGATTCGCTTTTATTAAATTATTCTGCCAAATAAAAATCAAATATTTTGGATTTGGACATAGCTTTTGGCACGCCAAAAAAAAATATTGACTTACCCTAAAGTATAAAATTTGCGTGTTTTGCATATCCATGTTGATCGCTGCTTTACACGTCGTGAAATTTCCATAAAGTTTTTCGCAATTGTAGCTAAAATGATTCTTTTCGATTGTGACAATGGGGTTGATTTCCCCGACCGCGGAATAGATGATAGCACCTTCACGATTGTTTGTGATTTCTGAGTAGGAGATATTGTGCTGGACATCACGATCTGTGAAGAAGACCAGGGCAAAATTAAGCCAAAGGTGGTTTAATGTGGGGGTAGGTAATTATGCAGAAGCACAGCTCCACCTATTTTTGGCTCTAAAAAAAACTAATGATCCGATTTTAATGATTTTTTTTTTTAAAATGTTCGTCGCTACGGCGGATTAGTATAAAAACATACTATAAAATCGATACCTATAATGGAAATGCTGGGAAACTGTTTTAAAATTTGATAAAATTCAATTTTTTCAAATTTTCTTTTGTCATTTAGTGTGTGTGCGTTAATATGTGTGTTTGAGTGCATAGTCTAGTAAAACTGACCAAAATAAATACTTTTTCAAGAATAAAAAAAGATATTTCGTTGTATTCTCGAAATGTTGAGCGCGAAAATTCGAAAAATTGACTTAATTTTGACGACTACGATTACCTCAACGCCGTAATTTGAGTGAATATTCTGGTAAAATGGATCAAAATAAATAAGATGAGGTGATATAAAAACTAGATGGTGTTAGTTAGAGTTAAAGTTAAGGTTAGTTTAGTTAGTTTTGATAATATATTTCGACTTTGATATAAAAACTAGGTGAGAGGTTAGTCAAGGTTAGGTTAGTTTAGTTAGTTTTGACAATAAAAATAAAAATCTAAAAAATGGATATTTTTCAAATTTAACGACAGTTTCCCAGCATTTCCAGTACTGATATCGAGATGTAGTATTTTTTTTAACTAATCCGCCATAGCAGCGAACATTTTAAAAGAAAAATCATTAAAATCGAATCATTAGTTTTTCTTTTAGAGCCAAAGATAGGTGGAGCCGTGCTTCTGCATAATTACCAATATGGGCAAAATTTTAGGGCGTATGAGGTTACTTACTGAATCCAATTGCTGAAATTGGTAACGTGACAACTTCTGCGATGAATCCGTAATTGGACGATGCACCATTTGCAAATAGTTTCACACTTAATCGAGGTCCTTTCGTTTTGAAAAATTTCTTCTCATCCTCAGCGCGCACTACAATCATTTCTAGGGCACTTAACGACGCATTATAGATGTCTCCGTCGTACAATTGGATTGAATCCGGCTTCGAAACCATGGATTTTGAATCAAATAAATTATATTGTAACAAACGGAAGCCAAACGGCTTCAAATTGTACGCACTTTTGAATATCTTAACACAATTAACCGGGTGATTGTCATACTTATAATAGAGGAGGACTCGTTCTTCTAAATAGATTTCTTTTGAAGTATCACAGATATCGATCATACTGAACACATTATAGGGTAAGGCAATATTTTTCAGGGGTGTAAAACTTGATTCGTTCTCTTCGCGACCCTCGCCAGTCAACGAGAGTACATTTACCCCAATACCCAAAATATTGTCAATATTATTGTACAATAGTTGGACCGTATCGGGCGGTGAAATCAAATTTATACCGTGTGACGCACAATTGGTGATATTTACAAAACTAATCTTTGGCGTTTTTATGACACTCTGTATTGCCGGTGATTTTTCGTTATGTAACATTCCAGCACCGCTGATATTCACGAATTCCAAAATGGATTCGGCGCGTTGCATATTGCCGTGCGTGTGAATGTCGTGCAGGCGATGTTCGTACAATTTTTGTTCGAATTCCCCACTGGCAATTCGAATGCCGCCCCAATATTCATACTGCGACGCTAAATTGCGCTCTCCACAACGGATAAATACAAATTTTGAATTCCACTCGCACCGGTGGTAACGTCCGTGCAACTGACCGTTCAGTCGAATCGGACATTCCTCGTAACGGTGTTCGGTTCCTTTACATTGGAGCGGTTCAGGCCACGACCATATCCGTGTTAGCGAGTTCGAATGGTACTCGATACGAATGTCGTGATCGAAGAACACGTTGATGGAGTCGAAACCCAACTGGCGACAGACCACTTGGGCATTGCGTTCCGTGAAACGGTCATCACAGATTGGCACCCACTGGAACGTGGTTGAATTGTAGTATTCCAAGAAGCCTTCATTGATCTGATCGTGGTAGGCGACGTCGGAACAATTTCTCCCGGTGCACAGTCGAATATTTTCGATCAGCGTGAACGCTTCCAACGCTTTTCGTGGCCGAACACCATCCACGGCTCGTCTTTTGATGATTCGATTGTCTTCCAAATTTCCCGCTTTGGTGATCGGTCGCATAAATATCTCGTAGCCTCGTAGACCTTGCGCTTTTAGCGTGCCGAGTACCAGTATACCGATATTGGGAGCGAATTCTAGGATTACACCAGGCGCAATGGTTAGCGTGACGCCTGGCATGACTGTTAAGTCGGACTTGATAACATATGGTGTATCCCGAGGATACAGTGCCAGGTCTGTACTTAAACGTCCGCCCAAATTATCCAAGTCAACTTGTAGTGTGTCGTCCCACGAGATCGAAATACTCGATTCAAATGAATCTTCCATGAGGAATGGATGGAATTCTGCCACGGCGTGATCATTCCAATCGTCAAAATCGAAGATTTTTCGTTTGATTTCCCGAACGTCGCTAGTGCCCCACCAATTTTCACTGACCACCAACACGTTGTTGATTTTCGCCGTACGAATTCCAGCTATCAAATCGTAATCCATTTGATTCATTCCAAGTAAGTTGCGACGCACCAAAACTTTTTGGATCCCTTCAAAAATGATGACACTTGTCGGGGCATTGTATTCTTTCGTGGAATATATATTTTGCTTGAACGAATTTCGCTTGATGTCATTCAGCGCGAACAGAGCGAACACTTCACCCAAAATTTCCGATTGCGAATCCGCTTTGAATGCCACCATAAATTTACCGAAATTGTTGGTGATTCGATTCTCACTGATATGCATCTTTTTCTCCATGCCAAGCATTGCTATCAACCCGTCCTTACACGTGTTATCACTGAATGTGTTTCTGGTGATATTCACTAACGCAAAATGGCCGTCAATAACCATACCGAAATTTTGATTATCCCGCCAAGTATTATTATTCAAATAAACCGAATGCGTAAAATTCTCATTATATTGCCAAACGTATGGTAAATTGATTTCAAAACCACTTGCGTCATTACGTTCAATCGTATTATCCTGTAGCACATAGTGGAACAGATTGTTTGCACTGCGCATGTCACGTGAAAAATGGTAAATCCCACGGCCATTATCTGTGATCAATGTATTGTTGATCATGAAACGAATTTCGGAGATATTGCTCACGTAAGTGTTCCAAAATGGCGAGTGCACGAAAATCGCTTCATTTTGATTGTGCGAAATATCACAGCCGATTAGTTTAATGGTTTCGTTAGCTTTTCGTAAGTAATGGTCGCCTAATTCGTTATTGTAACGATTGTAGAACGAAGCGGCCAAACCCATTTGATTCGCCTTTATTTTACTGTTGACTACGACGAGGGTTGGTATAGGGCCTTTAATGATTCGATTTTTAATCGTTTGCAACGGGGCAGGAATGGCCGTTAGGACTAACACAACACCACCCAGGGCGTTGTTTCCACTTTCGTAATGTAAGACAATCCCGTAGCTAATAGATGTCGTTGGGAACGCATTCAGATCACGCCTCAATGACCACATTGTGGAAGCACTGTTTATATTGTAAGCATCGTAAATATCCATAATTTCGGTGCTCAAATTTTGGATTGGATTCAAAAGTTGGATTCCAATCACATATCCTGGACGGCATTTGATCACATAATCCCGATAAATGTTATCAGGAATAATCACTTTGGATGTTAACAGATATTTTGTTTCTCCAACATCTAAATCAATGTTTGGCGATGCTTGTGGGATCAACGTGGCCTTGTAATTTGCATCCTCTACGTGGACATTGAACCATCCGGCGATTTCTCGCTGCTGAATGGCAGTCAGTGAAGGATCATGACTAATTCCTGCTTTGGCGTTGTTTTCGATTGTGGATCCTTGGATTTTCATGCCCAATTGTTTGAAACTGATTCCGTTACCGCGGTTATTCGTGATGATGGAATTTTTGATCATGTTTATGGCATCTGCTGAATAAATGTCGGAATAGATGATTCCGATTCCATCATGGTAATTGTCTTTGATGAGAACGCTTTCCAGACTATGTTTGGCGAAGTCAATTTGCAGGGCGGGTTTGAAGGAATTCGTGGCGTAGTCAAGAAGACCCGATTTTTCCACCGTGATAAATTGTAAGTCGCATCGTTCAGCCACTGAACTGAATCGCACTCCGGCCCAAGAGCTTTCGTAGCATCGAATTCCAACATCTTGTTCGTGGGTACAAGAATTTTCAAAATTGCGTTCAGATTTACATTTCGTAATATCCGTGTCTTCGTCGTCGCATTCCACGTTGGATAAGAGTACGCGTTCGGTTGTTCCGGCTGATGGGATTTCGTTCCGTTCCAAAAACCAATCGTTTGGATTCAAAACCAGTCCGAGTTGTTGGCAGACCAACGCGGCATTCTTGATATTCCACTTGTAATTGCACACAGTACCCCATTCGTTGTTAATTTTCACCTGGAGACGACCTTCTCGCGCCGATTTTCCTCCGAGTAAGCGAATCGGAACATTTAATTCGAGTTCCACAAGATCCGGTTCAACCATATAGTGTTCCGTCTGATCCACTTCGTACGTACTGTTTTCCGGTATTGGTATCAATTCCTCTTTCAACGTGAATTTAATATCGTTTGGAAATCGTCCTCGAGCGTCCAATTTCCCGGCAATCATGATACCAATTGAGGGTGGAAAATTCAGAGTGACACCCGGTTCAATGATCAATTTGCCCCCGGGGCGTACATTTATGTCTCGTTCCACAACATATTCACCCGGCTTCAAGATTTCCAAACCTTCTACTTCGCCTCCCACAAGATTCGACCCTGACGACGCGAATTGTGGAACATACATTTGATGTTGAATAGTCGTTGTGGCTCCCGGATTCGAATTGTGGAGTAAATAGGGCAAATACTGAATTTTCGCCAAATTATAACGATCTTTTCGATCAAAAACCCTAGCGTAAATCTTGGCTTCCTCGCCAGACGAAAGCCAATTGTACGTACAATTGATAACTTTACTCTGATCTTCCAAATGGCTTCCAATTTCATATTTCGAATCGACATTGTGGAGAATATTTCGGAAAATATCAACATTGGCAGAGGAAACGACCACTGGAGCTGCTACACGACTTCGAGGATTCAATCGGGATGCAGTGCCATCTTCCAACTCAAACGGTTCTTTGATACTGTTTCCACGCACGAAATTTCGCGTAAATAATAATTTTTGGTAATCGGAATAGGGGGAAAGTCCCAAATTGACAACATACACGCCTTTATTGTTGTAGAACTCGTTATGTTGTACCAATAAAGTGGTCCGGTGAATATTAAACTCTTCAAAAAGTTGGTTTCTGATCAAAATACTTCCGTATTGGTTATTCCGGAAATGATTATATTCAATGCGACCTTCTAAATTGAGCGCTGGTTTGATTTTGATCCCCAATCTTTTGGATGAAAAGAATTTATTGTACCCAATAAATAATTTTGTGCTTTTATTCGTAACATTCCAACAGGAGAGCAGTTCCACAGCGATTTGGGCGTCGGTGAAGATGTTGCCAGTAATATTTATGTACGAATTATCACAGTAATTCCCGTGGAGTACCCCCGTTTCCAAATTTTTGAAAATATCCGAATATTGTACCACGGTTGTTTGGTTGAAAAATATGTATTCGGTTTCTTGGGTGTTGTTGATCCAAACTGCCACACCATAACCTCGATTCGAACTTATGGACGACCGAGAAATATTCCGATTTCCCCCGGTATAGGTGATATTGATACCATCGCCATCATTGAAAGCGATCCGACTTTCGGTCACGTTAATATCACCCACCCCGCTCACCACATGGAAACCAGCCACATGATTATTATTAGAAATCGACGATTTATGCACCAGGATTCGTGATTTCAGATTTTCAATCGCAATGCCACGCCCATTATTATCGGCAATGTTCGTTGAACTGATATTGACATCGTACGTTTTCGAGAACGCTGAAGTTAGACGCATATAAACGTACGTATCGGTACGACTTTTCGCATGGAATTTAACAAACATTCGATTTCGCGTCGATGTGACACTTTGGATTCGCGAGTTATTCCGGATACTGAATTTCCCAAGGAGGTTATCATTCTCTGAAGTGCCATCGTAAATTTCGATTGTCCCGCTATTGTTTCGACTCGTTTCGATTCGTATAAAACTTAGTGTTAACACTTGGCCATACCGGCCATAAAAATTTTTCAAGCAATTTTTATCTTGCATCGAATATTTCACATGTTCGGCATACATCAGTACCGGGTACGTTTGGCTCACTGTTGTCGGAAATGTACAAAAGTCGGAATATTCCTGCCGATCCAATTTCTCTTCGGGGCGTTCCTCGAAATTGACATATTTGACGCCGTCCGCGCCATTTTCGTTAATCAAACTGTTATCGATTTTCGTTAAACCGTACGAGGAATTTATAAAAATTCCGTAACCGCGATTGTTACGGATGGTACAATTTTTGATCAACACAGGACTGTCAGGATACGTCACGTTGATTCCATTGTATGCCGAATGTAAAACCTGAATATTTTTCAGAATTGGGGGAACACCCTCGATATGTAACGCACTAGTGGCATTATAATCACGACCAGAACCTGCAAACAGTATATCCAAATATTCCAATTTGGATCGGGATGTTGGAATGTACAGGGTATTTGAAAATGTCAAGACATTATCAAATTTTGCATTCTCAAATCGCACTCCACGCCAATAATTGGAAACTTTCAATGTATTCTCATGTCTTGGTAGACAAGATATTGCTAAATCGGGATGGTAATCGCACACGCCGCTACCTAATTGTCGATTTTTCCATTGGCAGTCGAATAGTGAGTTTTCGGTGCCAAGACATTGAGGTTCTTCGTAGAGGAGTCGCGGTTTTAATGGCATTTGACGGTCGAACCAATTATAGAAGGCGCCACCTTGAAATCCTAGTTGTCGGCATGCTGTTTCTAAATCGGCGCGTGTCCAGCTGAAACAATTCAGAAAATTCGGTTTAGTTCAGACTGCCAAATCTTTAGAAGATTAATTGTAACCAGAAGAAACTAGTGAAGGTCGTTTAGGTTCACTTCTAGGGCACTTTAACCCATAAAAGACCACAGTATTATATGTAATACCGTGGGTTTTCTTTGAATCTATTCCTCTCTCCCTTTGTAAAAATTACAATTAAAAAACTTCCGACTGAATTTTTATACGAATTTAAAAAAGGCAAGAAACTAGAGTAGGTCGTTTAGGTTCATTTCTTGGGCACCTCAACCCATAAAAGACCACAGTATTAGCGAATTTCGAAAACTCGAAATTCAGCTATTACAGTAGGTGTCCTGACGCGACCTAAGCCCGGGACCATTACAGACATATGTTTTGAGGTCCCTAGAATACGAAAATGATATTCACTAAAATTAAAATTTATATATATATATATATATATATATATATATATATATATATATATATATATATATATATATATATATATATAGTATTCTAATAGATTTAATAGTATTCTAACTAACGGTGGAAATGATTCCCAGGCTAAAAGAAATCTACTCAGGGTTAAAGAATTGTTTTTAAACATTTGACATAAAGTGTCGACAGAGCGGATTAATCCACTTTAGGGCCCTAGACATTTTCTTCTTGCGTTTTGTTTCATTTTTTCAAAATTTTTGGGTAGGCCAGGGCTTATCCTACCTACCCACTAAAGTCGCCACTGTAAAACTACTGCCGTATTTTAATTTTTAATTTTATTGAGGTCATTTAACCATCTGTACATTACAATGAAAGTTATTATAAGAAATATTTTACATAATATTAAAATTAATATTAAAATACATCTACATACTTAAGTCTAATTTATAATATTTGCTAATTGGTTTTAATTGTCACTATTGCACTTGAAGATTGTTTTATTACAGTAAAAGATTTTTTTTTAGAACACTACGGGTTATTAGTCTTATTAACTTAATGTAAATAATTACACAGGAACTGGAATTAAACCGTACTACAGAGGCGGAAAAAATATGGCGGAACAGACAGTTAACGGTAATTTCTTACACAGATACGGTTATAATATTAAAGTAAGTATTTCTGGTATTAATTTTATTCCAGGCTAAATAACCTATTGAAACTTTTTTTGATATCGACGTAGTACAGAAGCAAAAATATTCATGTCAAAATCGAATGCATGTCTTCATATTTATTATTTTAGTGAAAGTTTTTGTATTCGGTGATTTAAATTATCATACTTTAAGTAATTATTTTATTGAGAAAAAATTGATTTTAAGTAATTTTATAAAAACAATCAAATTATTACATAAACTTCCGTTGTTTAATTTCGGATTATGGAAGTTGATTTCAAAAATCAGTTTGCACATTCGATCTAAAATTAAGCCATTATGATTCGTTCATATATTTTTAACTAATAAGATTCATTCGTAAATTTAAAAAAAAAAATCGTCAAGTATGCACTGAACACGCATTAAGTCAGGGTTCCTCAGTAGTAACAGCTTCTTACAGTTTATCATAAAAAAAAATTTTTCCGAAATTTTATACAAGGTTTTTAAAAACAGACTCCACCGTTAAAATTTATTAGCGAATTTTCGAATCGAAAATTCAGCTATTACAGCCACTGTCATGACTCGACTTGAGTCCAAGACTATAGAAGAAATTGGTTTTGAGATCCCTAGAATATATATATATATATATATATATATATATATATATATATATATATATATATATACCATGTGAGTTTTTTGAGAGTTGCCATTTCTATTACAACCAATTTTTTATTATCGAAATGGTACTGGAAAAGGTTCTTTTCTTGGATTTAATGGAAATGTAACCAAGCAAAACACTATCGATTGAAGTAGCCTCAAGTACATATGCATATTTTTACCGCCTAACTGATAAATTAAAGAAAAATTAAAAAATTAAACTTGGGTAAAAAAATTTGTTTTGCTCATTTATGTTGTTAATTAATGCATTAGATCAGTTTTATCGAAAAATTAATATATAGTCTCGTTTAAAAATCTATAAGTTTGTATCATAGCTCGAAAACCATAAGAGCTATAAAGCTCCTGTCTATAGCAATCGATTGTCCCCGTCGATATCTACAACTCTTATTTGAACAATTTTTCGATTAAATCAACGGTTTGGCTGTATTAAAAATGGCAACTCTCGAAAAACTCACACAATATACAATATATAATATATATATATATATATATATATATATATATATATATATATATATATATATATATATATATATATATATATATATATGTATATATATATATGTATATATATATATATATATATATATGTATATATATATATATATATATATATATATATATTTGTGGCCGCACGATAATTCTCGAACGAAACATCCTATTTTTGCGAAATTTGGTGAAAATGTTGGAAGTCCAAAAATCTTTGATGCCAGGAACATGGTTTTTTGGGCATTTTTCGTGAAAAAAAAAGTTTTTTGTCAAAATTTCCCTGAGTTAAAAAGTTAAAAGGTTTTTGCGATATTTTTTTTACACTATTATAAAGAGAAGGAAAACCCGCATAAAAAAGGTTCGTAAACCATTATTCTATGTCAACTAGTTTCCGAGAAAAACTAATTTTTATAAACGAAAATTCGCTATGTTATGCAGGATGGTGCGACAGAGGTATTTTTAAATATTACAATAAAAAAGAAAAAAATAATTAATTTACATAGAATTTCGAAATATTAATGTGTTCTTGAATGCTTATTACGTTTGCGTTTTGAACACCTAAATGACAACAATTAATTTAACATTAGCAATGACAAAAGAAAGATTAGCACGCAAAAACAATAGAAAATAATAATTTGTGAAAGTTTACGTATACAGTTAAAAAATCATTTAGTTTTTAGTACGGTGTCCTTGCTCTAATAAATTTTGTCCAACAACCGAAAAATGTACACTTGAATTGTTATTTTTATTAAAAATTACACGGCATTAAGAAAGTAAGACGAAATCAGTATTTACACAATTACTAAATTTTCTACTGGGGTAACTATTCTTCAAATGTGCTATGATATGCTTTGATTAATTCGGAAACAAACACAAAGAAATATAGTATTATAATTTTTGTAAGTTGATACGTATGCAATAATATTGTGACCATGGTGCTAACTGTCGGCCAAATTGATTACTAATAAAGGATAGTTATTATTTAACTCTTTGCACTCAAGCAAAAAAAAAGTGAGTTGTAAATAGGCTGGTAAGACATGTAGCACATGACAACGACCGACGTTCTTTTTTTGATGGATTCTTTTGACGTTCTAACCTTGTTTCCCCAAAGTTGAATACTAAATGCGCTAAATATGTCCTCAATGCTGTTTTTATTAGTTTTTAATTTTAAAAAGATAATTCAACGTGATTTTGTATTATTTTATTTACAATTTTTCTAATAAATGAATGTGTTTGCAGTTATTAAATAAAATATTCATGTAATGTGAAGTATGAGCAATCATTACAGTTCAACATTCAGTGTATCATGTGGTACATGTCTTATGATCCAACAGACAAAACACCTTTAAATATGGTACAGTTAATGGACAAACCACCTTGTCATGCTGTACATGTCTTATAAGCGCAAAGGGTTAATAGCTACCCTGGTCTTATATAAATTTTTTTCACATTGGTAGCCGCCATTTATTTAAATCATTAGCTTTTTTCAGTTCATTTTTCAAAAATTGTGCAAACTTTTTTGGGTATTTCAAAAACTAGAACTCATAATCTCTCATAAGTAATTTCATACGTATTTAGAAATAATTTTCACATTACAGCTGAACCTTTTTTTATGCGGTCCTTTTTTGTGCGATTTTTTTATGCGATTTTTAAAAAAAATGGCCACTAAAATGCATAATATAAATCAAAATCAAGAGACAGTAAGAAACTTAAGCATTTACTATAATAACTTTCTTTGATAAAAATACTTTTTAACGGCTTTTAAGCATTTAATCAATACATTGCATAAGAACATAAGTTATTGCATCATTTAATTTTTTTACAGATGTATTTTTCAAAATTTTCATAATATTATAAAGTTGAAATAAAATGTTTCTACGTGTAAATTAATGCTTTATCTTGTTTACAGAAGCAATTTCTCTAAATTTTGAGCGTTTTGAGTTATGTTTTTTCGATGAAACTTTTTTATAATTATTTATTTATGATATTTTTGAATATATTTTTTTTTTGTGCGATTTATTTTATGCGGTCCCTATCCACCGTACAAAAAAAAATCAAATGTATTTATTCGTACATTAGCGAATAATTCGTTTAAAATACCGGTTACTGTGGGTTAGGTAAAGTTACAATCCTTTGCAAAACATTGTATTTCAACGTAAATATGTAATAACTGGAGCAACTGTTCAAAATTTCCAGTCTGCTACGTTTTATGTTAGACATTACTTGGAATTAACAACAAAAACCTGGAAACAACAGTGGTACATTTCACTAAAAAACATAAGTAGGCAAAGTTAAAAATTCGTTGACATCTTAACCTATTAATTTTTTTAAAATTATTTTTGATTAGTAATTTAACTTTGGAAAATTTTATTTCTGGGTCAAATCAGAAGATTTTTATCATTAGTTTTTGTGTTCATTTTATTAAAATCTGAATCGAAAATGACGGTAAAGTTAAATGGTTCTTCGGTACCTTTAATTTAAAAAGTTTTGTATTTTATTACAAAAACAGGATACGTGAAATAAACTTACTTTCTGGAATTGGTACAAACGGACCACCACACGCCTTTGTATTTTAATTGAACACGTCCCGATAAAACGTTGGGACCGTCAACTAAACGTATGTCCGGAAATGAAGACACGACAGTTTCTTCATCCGGTGGTTGATGGCTTGTCAGTTTGATATGTTGGTCGGGCGTTCCCTGTAACAAGAGATAAAAATTGAATATTATAAATTTTTTTTTTAAATTATATAATAATTTTTCGATAAAAATATTACAACTTTTTGATTGTTGATAAAAATATAATTAAAATTTTCGTTTTGATTTCGAGTTTCAAAAAAATAACATTTTTATATTTAAAAAAAAATCGTTAAGTGAGTGTTGAACACGCATTGAGTCAGGGTTCCTCAATAGCTAGTTTTTCAGAGTGCCCGGGACCGTAACAGAATCAAATTTGAGTAGAAACCGGCTCGATGTTCACATTTATGGTCTTTTTAAAGGTTTTTAGCGAATTTCCAGAATGGAATTCAGCAATTACAGCCATTGTCATGACGCGACTTGAGCCCGGGACTAAGACACGTCCGATGCCCAAAACATGGTTTTTTTGGCAATTTTCGTGAAAAAAAAAAATAGTTTTTTGCCAAAATTTCCCCTTATTCAAAAATTTTTGTGAAATTTTTTTATACCATTGGAAAGAGGAGAAAAAATCACCTAAAAAGGTCTTTAAACTATGTATTATTCTATGACAACTAGCTTCCAAGGAAAACTAACTTTTATAAACGGAAATTCGCTATGTTATGCAGGATGCTGCGACAGGGGTATTCTTAATTCTCTTGCTGTTTTTAAAAATAAAAAATTTTACTTTGTGATGTCATTATACTTCGGAACCAAATTTTCAACATTCTGCTAATAAAAATAGAAAATTTTTCCCTCAAATTGGCCAGAATCTACCAATAATTTTACAGACAATCAGTTAGAAAACTTCTTTAACGGGTTTCTCATCAGTTATATTTCCATAAATGATTCACAGGTGGCGTTAATGATAGGTATAAACACATAAAACAATAAAGACGTTTTTCTCGAAACTACATTTTACAAAACGGTGGGCAGCGTAATTGTAACAATTTTCATCTGTTTGACTTATAATTTTACCTGCAGCTTCCCAGATAGATTGCCTAGGGCGGTACATAGAATTTTTGAAATTGGTTAACAAATAAATTAAGGTTAATTTTTTTAATAGTCTTGTGTACCGCCTTAGAAAAACTAATGTAAATGATGAAAATTTGAAAATTGTGATGCTATCCACCATGAATCTTTCGAAAAAAAGCGTCTGCGTTGTATCTGCGTCCACGCCGCCATTTTGTTTTTCTAAATAGGGCAACATTTTTTTTTGTGTACCTTAGATCATGTATAATATATTCTAAAAAGTTTCAAATTTATTACGTTATTCGTTACGGAGAAATAAATTATCCAATAAAATCTTCTTTTCAATATTAAAACAAGTTTAATGATTGAAGAATAAATTCATTACGCTATAGATCCATATAAGATCAATAGACACATTCCAATGATGACAAGTTTCACTAGTACAGGTAGAAACATTTCTTTTCATCTGACAACAAAAACAATTACAATCGGGAAAAATAAACTAAAAAAAAAGTTTTTTAAGAAAAAGCTTTTATTTAAAAATGGGCTAAAAAAAATGAAATAACTACTGAGTGAAGTTTGAAGCAATATGCAACATAATTTATAAAAGCTTGAGGCGTTATCATTAATTATTTCTGTTTTGGATATAAGTGTAGCTATTTTACTTTTCAGTACTTACCAAACTTGATTAAACGCCTCAAGCTTATGTTTCATATTGCTTCAAACTTCACTCAGTAGTTATTTCATTTTTTTTAGCCCATTTTTAAATAAAAGCTTTTTCTTAAAAAACATTTTTTTTTTACTTTATTTTATTTTCTACTCTTTAGTCTGATTACAATTAATTTAAAAAAAAATAAAGGAGTAATTTTTTTACCTATATTTTAATCGGTTAATTTACCCTAATCAAACATAACTATAAAAACAAAAAATTGAAATGTAAAATCAATGGACAATACTTGACAATTCGAAATGTCAAAAAGTTGCATAGGACTAAAAATCAACAATTTTGGTTTGGGGAAATTTAGGGAAAAACTAATTATACAATATTGCATTGTCATCAAGGTTAGAAACGTATGCAAAATTTGAAACCTCAAGCTCAATTAGAACCTGTCTAAATTTTGATTCCAAGATTTGATCTAAACCAACATACTAACATAGCAAGTTAAATAAAAGCTTTTAAAAAAAAAAAACGCTGAACAGTGTGCAAAATCATTAAATATTAAAATGATGCGCCACTGATTATTTCGGCTCGTATCAACTTTCATTAAATTTTCTCACTGTAATACGATCATACAAATAAAACTGATATCTTTTTTCTTTAATTTTTATATTTGCGCATATTTGCTAATTAAAAAAGTCTACTTAAAAACGAAATCAGATACATTACAAGACCAGTAGTCTTAACATACTTGTAGCCAAGTGGTTAGTTTGTGTTTCAAACGTTTAGACCACGTACGACAATTCACGTTAAACGAGAGAAGGTATCTTTATCATTTTATTGTTGTAGAGAATGCCATTGACCTAAACTGAACCTAATATCGTTACACAAGTTAGAGCCGTATAACGTCATAGCGTGTTCTTCGGCTGCATCTTGTAAACAGTGTAACATAATTCGAATATACACATAAAATCGATATTACACTATCAATATTGGAATGTATCATATTATAAAATGACAAAAATAGTCAAAAATGTTTGTTTATGGCGACAATTTAACTTCCATTGCTAAACCCTCACTTTTACCAAGAAAAACAATTAAGACTGATATTTACAGTGAAAAAAATGGTACAAAACATATCATTGATCATTTCATTGTAGATAAAAATGAAACAAAAATTTTTGCTAAAAAATATAATTGATTTCAAAACCATAGTAACGAAATATTAAATAATAATATAAAATATATTATTACACTCGAGTGTTATATTTATTCTAAATAAATTTGTGTTTTTCGCAACTCAAACTTATTGCCTAAAAATCGATTAAACCCCGAAGAACTTAATGCAAAAATATTCCGGCTACGCTATCGTGTTTTTGCTAGTTGACAGTTCTTCTCGTTAAATTACTACTAGGCAACAAATTTTAAGTGATAATATTAACTCATTAATTCTTCATCCCTTACCCCAATATTTATATTTTTTGAATTTCAATAAAATTTTATACTAGTGGTTCCCAAAGTGTGTTTCGGAAGCATAGAAAGGAAGTATTCCACGAAAAATGTTTCAAAAATGGCGTCCGCGAAAAGCTGGAAAAGAAGAATACTATATTTAAACTGCTTTTCTTTGCTCGTCAACGGTATTTTTGGAAAATTACTGAACGACTTACGTCTTAAAATCAGAGTCAAGTTACTAAAAGGTTGCTTTTTTGCTGACCAATTATATTTGAAGTAATGGTCCGTACAAATTTAAGAACTTAAAAAGTGTTCCACGTTGAAAAAAGTTTGGCGAACACGGTTTGACACAAAGGTTTAAAAGTAATAGGCTTCTTACGTGAAAAAAGCAACTCTTTTCGTAATTTTACCCTAATTTTGAGACCTTGTGACCTTGAGACGTCACAACACATCCTCAGAAAAACTATAATAAAAAATGTTACATATTTTATTTAATTCGCAATTTTGTATAGAAGATACAAAAACTGTATCTCTATAGTGGCATCTATGGACAAGAAAAAGAAAATATATTATGTTCAGCCGCTTTTATTGACTGATTTGTACACAACTCAATAAGTACTTATAATTTTCTATTTACGGATTATGTATAGTCTAATATCGTCTTTTAAAACGTTTGACCGGGCATAAAGTGAATTCATGCTTACTGATTTAAAACAGAGCATAAAAATATGCAAATCAAAAGTAATAAGGAATAAATTAACAGATGTGTGTGTTTATTTTTCATTTCATTATTAAAAAAAAAAAAAAAAAATTACAAGAAAATTTATTGGACCATGCAAAGAGATAACACGAGCAGATATTTTATAATACTAGACGGTTTGAACTTTTAATTAAAATATAAATAAAAAATTACTTCCTTTATTCCTTAGTAGAAAATACGTTTTTTACCCAAAACCTATAATTTTCTTGTATTATCGGAAAATCTAATTCGAAATACTAGAGTGGATTGATGCACGCAGAGCACGTGCGCAATCGCTAAAATCATTATCAAGATCGTACAGTAAAATAAAACTGCACATGGTAATTTTTCTATGATCACTATTGTACATACAGTCTGTTCCAGCGAAGTAAAAACATACAAAATTTAAAATGGGAAAAAATTGTTGGGATCAGAGTATGCTTTATTCTTTATGGGTATTATTTTTATACAAATATCCATAGTTATTAAAATTTTCTTTAATTGCAAAATACCCCTGTCGCAGCATCCTGCATAACATAGCGAATTTCCATTTACAAAAGTACCTTTTTAGAAAAAACCTTCTTTATGTGACTTTTCCGCCTCATTCCGCCAATTTTTAACGAATATATATATATATATATATATATATATATATATATATATATATATATATATATATATATATATATGGGATCAGATGATGAATATTAATAATTTATTGTTAGTATTTATAGTATTTATTGTTAGGAAAAAATTTCCTTAGGTTCGGTTAGGTTAGGCCAAGTTCCGTTAGGTTCAGTTAGGTTTAAAAAATTTTCGTTCACTTCACCCACCGCCGGAGATTTCTAGAACCGCCCCGGTAGCTGTACCTCCTCCTTGGGGTCGGTCAAAAAAATCGGGTGGTGGGTCCAGAACTGTCCAACCCACTACTGACTTTTTTTTCTTATTATCTCAAAAACTAGCTAACCTAGAATAATAGTTCAAAAACCTTTTTTATGTGATTTTTTTCCGTCTTTGCAATGGTGTAAAAAAATGTGGCAAAAACTTTTAAATTATAGCAAATTTTGGCAAAAAACTAATTTTTTGCAAGAACAAAAGCCATGTTCCTGGCATCCGACGTATCTGGCTGAAGAACTCATGCAAGATTTTTGGACTTCCAACGTTTTCACCAAATTTCATAAACCTAGGACATTTCGTTCGAGAGTTATCGTGCGGACACACACACACACACACACACACATATATATATATATATATATATATATATATATATATATATATATATATATATATATATATATATATATAAATTTGAGTGAATATTATTTTCGGTTCCTAGGGACCTCAAAACAAATTTCTGCCATGGTCCCGGGTTCAAGTCGCGTCATGACAGTGGCTGTAATAGTTGAATTTCCATTCTGGAAATTCGCTAAAAGTAAATTTAAAAACCAAACAATAGGTGTCCAATTTTCTACTAAGCAGTATTATTTGTTAATAAATATTTTAACATTAGATTAAGATTTATTTATAGTTATCTCAATAAATTTACTGCTATTGTCTTTTAATTACTTTTAAACATTATTTTGACGCGATATTATTTCAAGTTTTGCTAAATATTCAACAATAATAAAATAAAGCACCCCTTGAACATAACAAATTTTCCGTGTTAAAATTTATATGTTCTTAGTTGCTTGAAACACCCGGTAAAACTCCATGATTATCTCAGCAATGACCCCCGACATGTCTAATTTTGGTAATTTTATTACCCTGATGACGTCATCAATATTAAAAGTTTGTTTTTCTCAAATCAAGCTACTTATATGAAAATGATTTAAATTACGATGATTGGTGGAACTTGAACAATTTGGCTGTGCACTTTTCATTTTTGATATCAAAATGACGAAATTCATTTTAGAGATATTACAAATTCGGCAGAAGTCATTTTTCTCGTGGTGTGACGTGTGTAATTTTGGTAAAAATGAAAAGAACGACCTCGAAAACCTACAATTCGCTACCAATTTCATCATTCTATCATTTTATTTACAATTTTTAAGACATCAAAAATTTTATTACCCTGATGACGTCATTAAAATTAAAAATTTGTTTTTTCTCAAATTAAGCTTTATGTAAGTGATTTGAATTTCTATGACTGCTTGAATTAGAGTAATTTGGCTGCGAACTTTTCATTTTTGCTATCAAAATGACGAATTTCTTTTTAGAAATATGACAGATTCACCATCAAGTCTTTTTTAGCGAATTTCCAGAATGGAATTCAGCTATTATAGCCACTGTCATGACGCGATTTGAACCCGGGACTATGGCAGAAATTTGTTTTGAGGTCCTTAGAAACCGAAAATAATATTCATTAAAATTTATATACCACGTGAGTTTTTTGCGAGTTGCCATTTCTATTACAACCAAATTTTTATGATAGAAATGGTACTGGAAAAGGTTCTTTTCTTGGATGTAATGGAAATGTAACTAAGAAAAACACTATCGGTTGAAGTAGCCTCAAGTACATATGCATACTTTCACCGCCTAACTGATAAAGAAAAATTAAAAAATTAAACTTGGGTAAAAAAATTTTTTTGCTCATTTATGTTGTTAATTAATGCATTAGATCAGTTTTATCGAAAAATTAATATACAGTGTCATTTAAAAATCTATAAGTTTGTATCATAACTCGAAAATCATAAGAGCTATAAAGCTCCTGACTATAGCAATCGGTTGCCCCCGTCGATATCTTCTCGAAAAACTCACACAGTATATATACATATATATATATATATATATATATATATATATATATATATATATATATATATATATATATATATATATATACATATATATATATATATGTATATATATATATACATATATATATACATATATATATATATATATATATATATATATATATATATATATATATATATATGTGTACGCGAATTTTATTACCTTGATGACATCATCAAAATCAAAAATTTTTTTCTCTCAAACCAAGCTTTATGTAAATGATCTGAATTACGATAGCTGATTGAATTAGAGTAATGTGGATGTTAAAACTTTTCATTTTTACTATCAAAATGCTTAAAATTTTAATTATTTCCGTTTCTTTGAAAAAAAGGAAGTACCTAATGGAGTTTATTTTTTAGTTTTTACTTTTATACATATTTATTTTAAAACAGTTTCTATTTTATTTTTATTAAGCATATAAATTTTTTAAGATTACTTATACGGCTTATACATACTAACACAAAAGTAATGACCTAGATAGATATTATTTTTTTTTAGATTTTAATATCAAATAAAACTGACTGTACCGTTATTGTTGAATAAATTTGAACTACTGTGAACTATTAAAAGTATTTTTTTCCACTACCAAATTTATTATACACCTTACCAAACACATTCGATACAATAAATCTTACTCTCTTTCCTTGTAATGTAATATACTATTACGTATGTTGAAGATTTACAGATGACACTGATGCATTTCCATTTACGATTTTTCTTTCAACTCCAGTTAACATAAATATTTTCCATATAAATAATTTTGATAACCTTGTATCAGTTTTTCCCATCAATTCTAGTTTGATTTGAACTAGTGATGGGCATAATCGTATTTTTTCTTCTTTTATTTATCACCTAATAATATACCCTTGTGTACACTTACCCCACTTTCATATTTCGTACAGACAGAGTTAGAACTAACAATACCTCTGTCGTAACATCCTGCATAACATAACAAATTTCCGTTTATAAAAATTAATTTTTGTCGGTAAAATCAGCTTACATAGAATAATAGCTAGTGATGAGCAAATGCAAGACCAAGACCAAGACTTGGCAGTCTTGGTCTTGGTTTTGTTTTTGCATTAAGAATCTTGGTCTTGGTCTTGCTAGAGCAGTTTCAGTCTTGATCTTGGTCTTGCAAAATGCAGTCTTGGTATTGTTCTTGGTCTTGGTATTGCTAAAGAATCTTGCACTTTCTTGCATTTTTTTATTAGCGAAATTTCCTTCTAAAATCAGAATTTTCTCTCTTTACGGTATTAATTATACTTTTAAACTATTTAAATAATTTAGCAAGAGTCTTGCTTTTTTCTTGCTATTGTCTTGGTCTTGCTCACTTGAGTCTTGGTATTGGTCTTGCAGTCATACTTGTAGTCTTTGGTCTTGGTCTTGCTCTTGGTATACATAGTCTTGGTCTTGGTCTTGCAAAAAATGCAAGACCAAGACAAGACTAATTTTGCTCATCACTAAATAGCTCCAAAATCTTTTTATATAATTTTTTCTTCTCTTTCTAATGGTATAAAAAAAATCGGAAAAAATTTTTAACTTGGGGAAATTTTGGCAAATAACTTATTTTTTTCACGAAAAATGACATGTTTCGGAAATTGGACATATAAATTTTAGTGAATATTATTTTTGATTTCTAGGGACCTGAAAACAAATTTCTATTATAGTCCCGAGCTCAAGTCGTGCCATGATAGCGACCGTAATAGCTGAATTTTCGATTTGAAAATTCGAGGAAAAAAAGAAGCAACCATATAGTTACCGATTATTTAAAAGATCGGATTATCGATTATTTTTAATTCAAACTATCCCATCACTAATTTTAACCTTTGTGTTTAGATAATGGAATAGTGAATTTAAAAAACTGCATTGTTGCAACTTTTTTGTTAGTAATGAAATAAAAAAATAAGGTCGGAAATTACACTGATTGCATAATAATCAGTTAATGCAGCATAGGTAAAAACGAGTGAAGGTAATTTGTATTAACAGATGACTAATATGTATCAACTAATATGTTGAAAAAAAATGACTGCATATTAGTTATGAATCATGTTTACAAAACGGAAAATATCTGATTTCTATTAAAATTTTAAGATGAATTCATATTAAATTTCCTGGTAGTTTCAGTTCAGGAAATAAGGAAAAATAAATGTAAAGTTTCTTTGTCTTGGCATGCGACACATAGAAGCCAAAAATATCCCAACTGCAATATTTTACCGAATATAGTGAATTTCCCTTTTTGGCAATCATTAATTAGTACCCCGTATAAATCTGTATATTTGTAAAAAAAAAAATGTGAAGAAATTAAAATATTTTTTTTCTCGAAAACTAATTTATATAAAATAGTGGTTTAAAAATCTTATATGATCTTTCGGCTCTTTACGATGGCTCTTACGATAAAACTTTCAAAAATCTATTGATTTTTGAAAATATGTTTCTTTAATTTTTTCGAAAACTCTAGTTTACTTAAATAAATGGTTTAAAAACTCATCTTTATTTTTTCTATTTTTCCTGGTGGTGTAAAAAAATTTTGGAAAGTTTTTGAATTGCAACATAACAAAAAATTTATCTTTTTTGACGAAAAATGGCCAAAAAACTATGTTCTGGGCATCAATTGGATCTGGGGTTTGCGGGCATTCAACGTTTTCGCAAATTTCATAAAAATAGGACGTTTCATTCGAGAGTTATCATACTGATACATAAATACATACATACATACACATACAAATATTTGTGAATAACATGTTTGGGATCTAGAGACCGCAAAACAAATTTCTATCGCAGTCTTGGGGTCAAAACTCATCATGAAAACAATTCCTTCTAGAAATTTGCTAAAATGTAAATTTTTTCCTTTGCCTTGTGTGGCAAACGTTAAAAATTATTAAACTGTGAATAATTTCTCAAGAAATCAATTTTTAATGCAATTTTTTGGAAAAACTTGAACCAGATCGCAATTTTTGACCGATTTTGAAAATCAAAATTTCTAACGACTCGTCAACTACCAAAATAAAACCATATTGATTAAGTCAAACTTTTCCGCGCACTGTGAAGAAAACCCAGTTCAGACAATGAGAGAAATGTTGAGAATTATTACTTATGGCAAGATATTTGTTGACTCGTTCTAATAGGGGAGAGCGGGGCTATACCGTACAGTGAGGCTAAACCGTACACCCATTTTTCGTGTCTAGATTTCAAGCTAGACGAGTCCAATCGGTGTCGCAACATAGCGCCTGACCGCGAAATATCACAGGATCAAGTTCGTTTTGCTGTGCATATAAATGCCAATGTGACGGTGAAAAAACTTGTTTTTATTATTTCTCTTATAATTTTGGGGCACTGCCAAATAAGAGTTGGGTGGAGAACCTTTACTTATGAGCTAGTAGCTATAAGATCATAAGAAACTACTTTTCTTAAGCTCTCTCTTGATCACTAGTGATGACTAGTTAGGCGACGGAATTTGAGGTTAAGTTACGAAACTCCCACAAGGTATAGGATGGGGCTAAACGGTACAGAAGTGTACGGCTTAGCCCCAAATGGTTTAATATGGCAACATTAATAGATTGTAGTTGATGCAGGAAATACCATAAACATTATAGTTTTAGTGCTGTCGAGTCTGCAGACAACTTTACTTGTGATTTATGTTTAAATGTATAAACTTTAAATAAAATACTTTCGTTCTATAAACTTTATCACTTTTTATGTCATCGAAGGATGATATATTAATATCGTTGTGTGATCATAGTGGGGGAAACATTATTATAGAGTTGTATATCCATATTGAATAATTATAGAGTTGTACATCCATATTGAATAAACGCAAGAGGGCTGTAGAGTTAACAACTATAGAGTTAACAAAAAATCATAAATTAATACTTTCACTGAGGTGACATTACTTAGAGCGTGTCAAAAACACGCACTTAACGATTTTTTTTTGATAAAAGTTAACCTAACACTTTTTATACTTTTGTAAGTTGAACTAAATATACCGATAATACAAGTTACGTTATGATGTTTCTTAGTTGAGTCGACAATAAGTAATAAAATGTGTTTTGTACAATAATTTATTGCATTACTGTTATTTACTTCCTTAACAAGATGATTTTTTTACTGTACGGTATAGCCCCTCCCACCGTACGAAATAGCCCCGACCCCCGGGGCTATTTCGTACAGAGACACTTTTTTTGTAATTTAATTGAAATATGTAAACGGTGGAATAATTCAAATTTCTTTGTGTGAAATCAATAGCCAATGGTCCAAATTATATATTGCTTATTTTCTTATAATTTTATATTCGATATTAGCTGAACAATAACAGCTCTCCCTTAAGTGTACGGGATAGCCCCGCTCTCCCCTATGTCGAGAAAAAACCGAAATTTAGTATACATTGGAATGGATTTCACACGAGCGTAGCCCCAAGCAGGTGTAATATAGTAGTTATTAGTGATTGGCGATTGCCTATGTTTTGTTTATACGAATTAACATCCGGTAATTTGAATCCATAAACATGATACCGATATAAAATTACATATTTTTATTGGACGCGATAGACAAAATAAAACTTATCAATAATTATTATATTAAAAAAAAAACTTCCAACAATTTCCGTTAAAAATGTCGGTAATATAGATAATATTAATAACTGACACGCGAATTTCATTCATAAGTGTATTTTTTTTTTTGCTTTTTAAATTATTATTAGTAATTAGAGTCAAAGTAAGTATATATAAACACGTAAATACTAACTACTAGCGGCTACTAAATTCATTCATACGAAACTTGACATCTTTTGTTTCTGAATAATATTAAATAGTGTGTTCATTTCAATTTGGACACTCTCGTACGAGTTGAAGAAGATGAATAAGAAAAAATAATCACAATAACCTCATTATTTTTACTTTTAATTTTACTTTAAGTATTGTAAATTACAAATGTAACAACTAACTATGTCGAGCTGAGGAGTAGTTAGTCGATTAATTGACTAAAGTTATTATTCATACAAAATTAGTCATTAGTCGAAAATATCGAGCATATAGTAGTCGCCTAACCGACTAAATATTTAGCCGAATTCATGTAAATCTTTCAAAATTGATGTTTCCTTTTGAATTTAGTTACTGGCTAGTAGGTACTTTTTTTAAGAAAAAGAAAAATGACAACATGTTACAATGTGCTAATCACATAAAAGTGAAAAATTATACAAATAAATTTTTAGCTTCCATTTTTTTGAAATTCAATAAATAATACCAAAAAAAATTATTAAATCAGTTGTTTTCGAGCATTTAAAAAAAATCAATTATTTTAGTCATTTAGTTGAAGGTAAAATAGTCGACTAAAAAATGACTGAATGTAAACAAAATTAGTCGACTAGATCGATTAATCGATTAATCATCCGACATCGCTAGCAGTAACATCATTAAAGTTGTTTTTCAATCAAAACTAATCACTGGTCAAAAATATCGTAGAGTAGCCTATGTAACTATTTTAAAAGCGAAATCTTCTTTTGGATTTAATTACTGACTTGCAAATAGTTTTTGTGTACAAGTAGATAAAAAATTTGCGATTTTTGGAAATTTGTTTGTACTGAAATCTCCTGCTATGCTTCATTTAATGTGACGTCGCGAAATACTACCAGATTTTGACAACGATTCTTCTGATCTGATAATATTAGATTTTTGACATCATTTTCCATAAGATGTATATTAACCTGTTTAATTTTATTAGTTTCAACTGTTTTTCATATTTTTTTTCGTAACAATCTAAACTCTTTAACGACATGAAAATGACAAATTTTCAAATTTTATAAATAATGCTAAAAGTAATAAAATTACTTAATCGTTTTCAGTCAATTGAAAAAAAAATTAATCATTTTATTTAATTATTTAGTGGAGAATAAAATAATCGACTGAAAAATGACTAAATTTATAAAAAATTAGTCGACTAAACCGATTAATCGATTAAAGACTCCACATCAATAGTTATTTTCTGACTTAAATATTGCTCATACAAGTATTCCCTTCGCCAAAACACAAAATGAGCTCGGAAAAGTACTGTAGAAAACATAAGTAATTCATTGTCAATTTAGCATACAACTTATCCATTTCAAATAGAAAAGACAAACTTACTTAAGCTTAGTATAGTAACATATTTCAGGTTAGTTGTCCAATTTCAAATAAATATACTATAATCTTAAAAATATCTTTGGTACATATCGTTCGTTTGTACAATTATGTTACTTTGATAATATTAAGCATAACTATCCCCCAGCTACTGACGAGAAACTGGACGACATTAACGATATCCGGCCATTTAATTAAAATTGTAATTTTATGAATGATGGAATACGACAGGCTTCTTATTTATTACAATCATATGTGCAACAATTTAATATTTTTTATTGTTTTTTTTTTTTTTTTACAAGTGCATATACATAATTATGTAGTTGACACACTGCAATTATTGCAGGTTTTAATGCAATTTTTATGCAGACCTTTTACGACAATCAACATTAATAAAAAGAGCCGTATTTGGTACACATTTATAAATTAAGTTTTCCTGCATCTGAATGCGCATTTCTGGAAACAATTGCAACTTTGATCAATTTACGCATGCGTTGCGCACGTTCTATGTATCCACTGTTTTATGTTGACATTGTTTGGTCAACAATATCTGTTATTATTACAGCGGAACCTTTTTTTGTGCGGTGGATAAAGACCCCATAAAAAATTACACAAAAAAACGCTATTCAGAACCTTCATAAATAGCTATAAAAAGTACAGTTCGATCCAGATTAAAAAAAAAAATACTTTCTTTGTACGGTGGATCGGGACTCATGGAAAAGTTTCATAGAAAATACATGACTCAAAACGCTCAAAATCTTACAATTTGCTTAGAAGTTGTTTTTCTCAACAAGATAAAGTATTAATTTACACATGAGAACATTTTATTTCATTTTTATAATATTACAAAAATTGCGATAAACACATTTATAAGAAAACTTAATGATGCAATAACTTACATACTGTGTGAGTTTTTCGAGAGTTGCCATTTTTATTACAGCCAAACCGTTGATTTAATCGAAAAATTGTTCAAATAAAAGTTGTAGATATCGACGGGGGCAACCAATTGCTGTAGTCAGGAGCTTTATAGCTCTTATGGTTTTCGAGCTATGATACAAACTTATAGATTTTTAAATGAGACGGTAAAAATATGCATATGTACTTGAGGCTACTTTAACCGATAGTGTTTTTCTTGGTTACATTTCCATTACATCCAAGAAAAGTTCCATTTCTATCATAAAAATTTGGTTGTAATAGAAATGGCAACTCTCAAAAAACTCACAGGGTATATTCTTATGCAATGTACTAATTAAATGTTTAAAAACAGTCAATAAGTTATTCTATCAAAGAAAATTATTATAATTAATGTTTAATTTTCTTACTTTCTTTTGCTTTTTATTCACATTATGTACTTTAATAAGGAATTTTTAAAAACCGCATAAAAAAAAAGTTTCAAGTTCTTACATTTTTGGTTTTAATGAAAAGTAAAAATTTTCTGAAACATCTTGTATAATGATTCAATTTAGAATCCACCCACCTGAAAATATTATTCAATTGTCATTCAATTAAACAGGGCGCTAACAATTATTACGTATTCCAATTAATCTTCTACCATCAAAGACCTACTGTGACCTCACGCGGTAATCAACTACTCATTCATTTCTTGTGACTTGACTCGACCTAACTCGACACAGTACATAATTCTATTTAAGTTTCATTTAAGTTGATCGTGTTTAACGCATAATGCACTCTTGAACACGCTAATAAAGTCCAATCTTCATGTCATGGTCAGTTCAGCCAGTATAAAGCGACTAATTCAGCGCACACTGAACCAATCTTTTGCTCAGGAATGTTTTTTGATTTAATTAAGTTAATGAGCGTTTTTAAATGAATGGTAAATAAGAAGAACAAAGAGATGATCTGTATACGATCTCTGTATTAATGGGATTTAATGATTTATGGGTGACTAAGGTTATTAATGAATACAGAAGATTTCCTTTCTCTAACTTCTTGAGACAAAAATTTATCCAGTCGTTTTGATGTAATGCCATCTGAAAAAGGTGTCCTCCACGTTGCGATCAGTCTATACTGTCGTCAAAAATTTTAACAGTAAGAAAATTAATGGTGTTGAGAGAATTTTTGATCGTTTGACTGAAATATTTTGTCCGAATTACCTATAGTCAAAAAAAAAAAACAAAGAAATTTATTAAGACAACAAAAATATTGTTTTCGAGACTACTAAAATAGCGGAATCATTGTGATCACTTCCTGAACAATTTTGGTTTCATGTTTTTTTTGTCTGTCGATCCGTCTGTGTGTTCACCAAGTGACATAATTTCAGAACTATTCTATAATTTTTGATGAAATTTTTAGAATTTGTACGGTTTGATTCCTGCTGGAGGGTCCTGACACGAATTTCATCGAAAATTCATAACTCAAAACACTCAAAACCTCACAATTTCAGTAGAAGTTGCTTTTCTAAACAAGATAAAGTCTTAATTTACATGTAGAAACGTTTTATTTCATTTCTATAATATTATGAAAATTTTAAAAAATACATCTGTAAAAAAATTAAATGATGCAATAACTTATGTTCTTATGCAATGTATTGATTAAATGATTAAAAGCCATTAAAAAGTATTTTTATCAAAGAAAGTTATTATAGTAAATGTTTAAGTTTCTTACTGTCTCTTGATTTTGATTCATATTATGCATTTTAATGGCCATTTTTTACATCAATTATATATGACCTTGCAATTTTATGCCAATTATAGTAAAAGTAATACATAATTATAAAATTATGTAGAGTTGGCGCACCTCACTACAACGCATATTGGCACCAAATAGGTACGTTATTTAACTAACAATGCTGCTGATCATTCTATTTATATTCGATAGTTTAGCTATAAAAGATTGGTCAACTAAAAAATTAAATAATTAACATTCGAAAGGTTTACTTTGTGAAAATTCATATGAACTATATGAGAGATCGTTTGCTTCGTCACTTTTCACCATAAAAATATACAGAAGGATTCTTTTTATAATACACGTGCGAGAAAGAAAGAAACATATTTCGTAATCTTTTTAAGAAAGAAAGAAATATATTTTTTATTCCTTTTAAGAATGTACTACGAATATATAATTTGTATACAGGATGTTTCATGTATGAAATATGAAATGCATTTTTATTTAATACGAAATACATTTATTTTTTTATAAAAGTATAAGTTTTTAACTGATTATTAAATATTTTACACTAAAATGTATTGCAAATATTATCATATAAATTTGTATTCTATATACATCTAAACCGCAAGTAATAGTTATCAACCTGTATATTCTGAATTTGTATTTAAAAAGAGATAGAAATATAATTGCATTTTTATCTGATCAGGACGTATTATAAAAATAATCCTTGCTGTATATGTAATATGAACGAACCGACTTTCGGTTTTTACACTATCCTTACGTAAAATACAATTATAGATTTTTCATTTGGGTGACAATCATTTTGTAGCATGAAACGGAAATATATTTTTTCAGCAACTCTATAATTTAGAATTCCAATCGTTGACTGGCGATATATGGTATACGTCATTAGGACCTAATACTATGCCAAATTTCAAATTCCTACGTTACATAGTTTTCGAGAAAAACCGCTATGACAAACGAATACAAGAGTAATTTTATAAAGGACTCGTTTTTCGTTTAAGATACGAAACCCTAAAAACTGTACAGAAGTTTCTGGTTATTTTTCTTAGTAGATTTTCATGAACCATCTTAATTTAATTCATCTATAAACAAATGGTATTAATACCAGTGTATATGTAATTTTAAATGTTATAAAAATTGTTACAAAGATGTTTACTATGGGAAACAAAGATGCCTTGAGCAAATATGATATCACTTCGTATTCAAGTACGTTCATTTTGTTTTTATTTAATTCAGTGCTCTTGTACAAGCAATGGAGGAGGGGCAAGAGAAATTTTTTTTTATGAATTCAATTCAAAAACCGAACAAAACGCTAAAAGTAAATTTGATAATATTTCAAATTCAAAAGAAAGTTTGGGTTATTTTAATTTAATTTTTTGGGTTCTGAAGAAACTTTTCAAAAATCTTATGGTTTCGTTAAATGTGTGTGTGTCCGTTCGTGTCCGTCACATCCTCCATAATTCTTTTAAACCAATTTTCATTTTAAAGCCTCATTTCGTGAAATATTCAACGTCAAAATTTATATATTTCCTATTATAACAGTTATGGGCGAGACATATTTGAGGCTCTTGTCGAATATATTTATCTACTAGCCGTACCGGCGACGTCGTTCGCGCAAAGCATTGTTATAAATTCAATGAGAAGTATGTAAGTGTAATAATTATACAGAACTTGCAAAGAAAATTTTTGTGTAATGCATGCACATGCTCAAAATGGTTTTTCTATTTTCCCGTGGGAATGAGGAATTTTCCCCGAGTAAAAAGTATCTTAAATGTTGACCCTAGTAATAGGTTATCACCACACCAAATTTCATCAAAATCCGTCCAATAGTTTTTGCATAATACGTCCACATGTCCAAAATGGTTTTTCTATTTTCCCGTGGGAATGAGGCATTTTCCCGGAGTAAAAAGTATCTTAAATGTTGCCCTAGGTAATAAGTTATCACCACACCAAATTTTATTAAAATCCGTCCAATAATTTTTGCGTAATGTGTGCACATGCTCAAAATAATTTTTCCATTTTCTCGTGGGAATGAGAAATTTTCCTGGAGTAAAAAGTATTTTAGATGTTGACCCAGGTCAAAAATTAGTTTTTCTCGGAAACTAATTGACATAGAATAATAGTTTAAAGACCTTTTTTGTGTAACTTTTTCTCCCCGTTTCAATGGTGTAAAAAATGTCGCAAAAATTTTTGAATAAGGGGAAATTTTGGCAAAACACTAATTTTTTCGCGAAAATTGCCAAAAAAACTATGTTCCGGGCATCGGACGTGTTTGATTAACGAACTCGTCCAACGATTTGGGATTTCCAATATTTTCACTAAATTTCGTAAAAGTAAGACATTTTTCATTCGAGAGTTATCATGCGGAAATATATATTTTAATGAATATTATTTTCAGTTTCTAGGGACCTTAAAACAAATTTCTGCCATAGTCCTGGGCTCAAGTCGCGTCATGACAGTGGCTGTAATAGCTGAATTCCATTCTGGAAATTCGCTAATATACTTAAATATCCGTTCTTTTTGTTCCGAAAGCGGTGAAAAATTCTGACCACTGAAGAACCCTGACTTAATGTGTGTTCAATACGCACTTGACGATTTTTTTCGAATTTTGTTGGTATCAACAAATTTTTACATGGTATTAAGTTGTCTTGAAAGTATACGTTTATACTAATTAGTTTTTAATTGTTGATAAATTAATTTTTCACTTGTTGTAAATAAGTTTCTAGAATTTAAAAGAAGACATATAAATTACTTCATATTGTTTCAGTGTAACTGAAGCTACATCGGGGTATTTACTTACACATATCATTTACATCGTTTCCCCAATTATTTAATTGGTACGATATCCACATCAAATATGTACATTCACAGTCCAAAATACAAAATTACATACGAATTTAGGACATGTTTTAAAAAAAAAATTGTCTGCCTAAAACCACACGACCAAAGTGAAAACTTCTGCAGCGATCTCGTAACCGATTCGAAACCGTAATTATGTCACAACAAGTGCTTCTGAAGTTGGACTATCATAATATGTAAGGTTTTCATTATGTTTGTTTTAAAATGATACTTTTCGTTATTGTAAATTTTGATCGTAAATATCTCGTAAGCGGTGCGTCATAGCAAAAGGCTTGAAGGCTTACGGCAAGTTATAGGTATTCCAAATATATTACGGCTATCACAATATGTTTTTTGTTACCGAAAATTATTGATATCGAAAATAATATCACACATGCTAAATTATACTTTTCGTTATCAAAATTCTTTGATTGGGAATAGCTCGTGAACGTGTTATTCATTGTTATTAACAATACTAATCACTAATTGTAATGCAAAATAAGTCTAATTTGATAAGGTATATGCCTAGTTTTAAATAAAGTTATGTTTTGGTCATAAACGTTTCTTTGAAAACGGTTAAATCAAACTTAAATAGTTCCGGCCTCCGGATCTTTACTTGTTAGTAGTTAACACATAACCTTGCCATCTATTAAAAATGGGTAGAATTCTTTTGTACACCTAATATTACCAAATCATTAAAATCAATAAACGAAAGAGAATTTTTTTACACAAAATGGTGTAACCCGACAAACAGACTTACAAAACAGTGACTAAGTGGAACGTCGTTATCCGGCGCATGACTACAAACAATAGATTACATTAAAAATGACATATTTTCTCTATGACTTATTAGTTTCTTATCACAAAAAATTATTTCAATTGCCATTGTTCTCAGAGTGCATTATTTTTTTTTTCGTCTGACACGAAACCGTTACAATACATATAATGTTATCACTTAAGTTTCATATGAAGGGTACAGGGGAAGAACTTGATAGCTACCATGTGACAAATTTTACAACAGAAGAAAAATAAGATTTTATTAATATATAACTGGGTTTACGTCCGCCCTTTTCTCAGAATTTTGTCTTTTTTACTTTTCTCCAGCCAGGGCCGGATCTGGGCGGCGGGGGGGGGGGGGAGGTTGGTAGCGGTAGTATGTGCCCCGGGCGCCAGGTTTTAGTAGCGTCAAAAAATAATTTAAGAGGGCGCCAAAATTAGAAAATAGTTTTTTTTTTGGAAGGAAAAAACTTTGAAAGAAATATTTATTTTTCTACAGGGGCGCCACTTAGGGTAGGTACGGCCCTGTCTCCAGCTATGTGGTCGTATTTGTATTAGTTGACGGTTCTTCTTGTTAAATTACTAGACAACGAATTTTCGTTATATATATACACAAATTTATTTTTGAATATCCGATATGTTTGACTGACGAACCTATCCAAGCGTTTGATATTTCCAACCTCTTCACCAAACTTCATAAAAATTGGATAATTCGTTCGAGAGTTATCATGTTGATAACTATATGTTTACGAATCTCACCGTATCATCCGCTGTAACAGCAGAATTTGCTTTAAGAAAATTTACTAAAAAAGAAGTTATAGTGGAAAGAACGACAACTGGAAATGATTCATTCACATAAATTTATGTTTTAGACAAACTCGTAATATAGCTATCTCTCACAAGATTTACTATCTAATATATTGAAAAAGGATAGTAGAAATTATAGGTAATAACTTTAATATGTGACAAAATTTTATTTTTGAAATGAGTCATTTTTAGTTCTTAAAAATTTGGGGGACAGGTCTACCCACACTGCTAACTTCCCATTGGGTGTCCTTAAAGACTAGAGACTACTGTACATAAATAACTTCCTATGGGAAGTTAATAATTCTTTTTCCATTTCGGGCAACTTCTCCCCTGGGCCCCCGATAGAGGCTTTACCCCTTGCACCATACCGGGGGCTTCACCTTCTGTACCTAAGGGTGGGGGCTCCACCCTTATCAAAAAAACGATAACATCATTTGTTCTCAAGATATGCGAGACAAAATATTTTTCAAAAACAGTTTCTTATTTAGTTTTTTTGTTTTTTTTTTTAATTTTATAATAAAATACTGGCGTTTTTAACATCAAGGAAGGTTCTTAGGCCATTATATAATAATGTTATGGTAAAAAATCCATATAATTTATTTTATTTTAATAAAGTTAATTCCGTTTTTCTACCACAAAAAACAAACCGCTAATCCGAATTTGCTGAAAACTTTATCCGGTCTTCATTTTTTGATTACGTATCTAATGAAATTAGTCCGGAGTTGATATCATCATTTGTTCAAGGAACGAACGAACGAACGAACGAACTAACGAACGCACGCACAGACATCACGCTGAAAACGATGGATTCGGATTCTAGTGACCGTGAAACGTGGAGATATGTCAAAATTAGCGATTCGTAAAATCGGACCCATTACAATAACTTCCTATGGGAAGTTAAAAATAAGATTATATCAAGTTCTTTCCCTGTACCCGTCATATGTAAACATATAAGTTGAAAATATACATATTAAGTTACACTCATAATACAATAAACAAGATACCGTAATATTCTGCTCCTACTGGTTATAAGTTACGATGTAGAAACAAGTTATTTTTATAGCAGCAGCTACGAAAGAAATTGTGAAATAAGAATTTGAACTCACCGTATGCATACTTTCTAAGTAATAAGTTGCGAACAATTTGTTCATCGAAGGGTAACAAAAAAAGTCCCCGTTACTTTCTTAAGTATACTCATACAAATGAAATTATAGCTTTTTACATGTGTGAAAGACAATTGTTTAGAGAATGTGTCACTATGGAATCCTTTATATAACCTTTCCAAAAATTTCGCAAATATAACAATTTTTGAGACTTATTTCTCTTACACCCTGTATAGACAAAATGTAAACAAACTAAAATCAATTTTTTTAAATTTTTCTCAAAAAGTAATTTACGTAGAATAATGGTTCAAAAACCTATACGATTTTTTGCACTCTTTCCAGTGGTCTACAAAAAATTTCGAAAACTTTTGAATTGCGGCTTTAAAAAAAAAAAAACTCATTTTTCGACAAAAAATTCCCAAAAATCCACGTTCTGGGCATCGGATGTGTTTTATTTCTGTTAATTTTGCTTTTAGAATTTCGCTAAAACAATGTGTTTGGTCGTACCCAAAAATTTTTACAAAAACAATCTAAAACAACAGTTTCCAAACTTAGGTACACGTAACCTAGACTTATAACGTATACTAGCAGAGCCTGGTTTTGGCTGAAATAGGGTAATTTGGGTGCAAACATTTCATTTCTGCAATCAAAATGACAAAATTCCTTTTAGAAATACGACTAATTCGACAGAAGTGGTTTTTCTAGCTATTCAACACGCTCAATTTTAGGAAAAATGAAAAAATGAAAAAAAAAACGGTTTTGAAATCCTATAATTCGCTGCCAATTTCATCATACTACCATTTCATTTACAGTTTTCAGGGCACTGAGAAATTTTAGTAAACTCGATGACGTCAGCAAACTAAACAATTTATTTTTCTCAAATCAAACTTTATCCAAGTAATTTAAATTAGAGTGACTAATTGAAATGGGCTAATTTGTGTGCAAACTTTTCATTTTTGCTGTCAAAACGACCAAATTCCTTTTAGAAATACGACTAATTCAACAAAAGTCTTTTTTCTACAGACATAATTCCGTTACAAATGCTTTATTAAACTTACTAATAGAAAAATATTTCAAATACGTCATAAATATTAAATATCTACAATGATATGTTAACATTCTTAATAGTTTAACAATAATAAAATCGTGATATCCAAAATGAACTCATCCGTGAAACAAAAGATTTATTTGTGTGACCGTACGCCATGTACGCCATACCAATCCAGTAGACCTTACATTGTTTTATTTCTTTGTTTTTTTTTTTCATCACATAAAAAATACCAACAATATAAAGTTACAAATACAATTATTAGAACATAGAATTTGTTCTTATCTGTATTTAAATTGTGTAGGAAAGACTGAAATACCTATAATTCAATCTTTTTTTTATTAGAACTTTGACTCCCATTTGAACTTTGTGTTTAAATGTACGTTTCACTTTAAAAGTTTATTAAATTCAAAAATTATTTCAAACAAATAAAAACAAATCAACATTAAATACTTAAATAGTAACCATTAAGGACAGGGTAAGGTATTAAAATAATTTTTTTTTGACTTTTTCTTATTTTTTTAACTGAATGCATAATATCTCAAGAATATTGTCTCAAAATTTCAAGTTGATTGGAGCAAAACTGACAAAGTTATAAGCATTTTGTTGTTACCTGGCAGATGTTTCGCTCTCTATATATATCTCTCTCAGCTATATTATAGAAATTTCGATGCAAGTACAAATGTGTTTATACCTGTACTGTATATTTTGTCAGTGTAGGGTACAAAATTTAGTTTAGCAGTAAGTATTCTATATCAGTTTTATACAAGAATTTTTAAGTGTTCAAAACTTGAAAACGTTTTCCCCACAGCTCACGTTTTCAAAGTAGGTGCCCCTCATAACTTCAAAACTACAGCACCGATCCTTTTGAAATTTTGAACACTATTTCTGTACATAATTTACGAGGTAACGCTGGAGAGTTTTTTTTCAAATTTGTTAATAATTTTTATTTTACAATAACAAATTAGCCGATTTTTTTCGCAAAAAATCGCGTTTTTCCTTTCTAAGTGTTCCAAAAAAGTGAAAAGTTGAAATTTCGAAAAACCCTCCCAGCGTTACCTGAAGAAAACTATTATCTAACGAATGAACTTTAATTTTTTTATTTCGGATGTACCAAGCACCAAGTTTTGAGGGGTACCGCATTTCTACTTTTTTTCCGAGACACGTCCGAATAATTGCTGCCATTACTGTATTTTTTAATATTTCTTCGTGAAAATTTTATACAATATTCTTTGAATATCATACTTTAATGTACCACTGGTTTTAATAAAGAGATTTTAACTGTGTCGTTACAAAAAAATAACAAAAACATGCCTTTTTTTGTACGAATTAACCTTACCCTCTCCTTAAGGTTGTATTCTAGACTAAAACATTAGAATTTTTTAAAATTCGATTTTTTTTATTTCATTTTCTGAAAATACAGATCTTTAAAAATGCGTCCTCAAAATGAAATTAAAAAAATTTTAAAAATTTACAAAGTTCTAGCCATTTAATACAGTAGGTGATTCAGGTATTATACTTCAAAACTTGAAATGCATTTTTCTTGAAACTACATTATTCAAGCTGGTCGACATGGTCGAGTTCTATTTATTCGATCGACTTCGAATTTGGCATGTAACTTCAATACATCTTGTTTTATGGTACTGGTAGGGACTACGGATATTGCTTTTACTATTTCCAAAAAATAAAAAAACTTTGAAAAAAACGTCAAAAAAATAATTATTTTTCAAATAGCCGCCATTTTTAGGTATTTAAAAAAATGGCTGTATTTAAATCGCTGTAAGTTCTTAAATTTTAGTCGAGAGACAGGCTCAGTCGAGATTAACTCAATTCTCCAGCCGCTTTAAAAAAAAAATATCAAGTTAATCTTTGCAGTAACAATTAAGAGCTATTTGATAAGCTTTTGAAGTAATATAGTTTCGACTTTTAAACTCATCCCTTTAGACTTCAAACAATCCTTACAACTATCGGTGGTTATACAAGGGTTACAATAGTGCTCCAATATTTCATATTTGATATAAAAAATATGAATTCGTTGAAAATTCACCTTCAAAAAAAAATAATTTGACACACTTAAACTGAAACACCCGGTAAATAACGAATTGTAAAATGATAATATAGTTAAAAATGCGGTGCGTTAGATAAATCAAATTAGTGTTATCTATTATCACCGCGTAACATATGTAATTTTTACACTTTAAAATTGTAACTGATAACACCTTTAATTTAAATAGGTAATTATTTCAATGATACCTACTAAAAATACTTGATAAAGCTTTTCCGGGTAAATGTTTCAATGAGTTCGTTGAGTAGTATCAGAATTCAGGGATGTCATATTATTATACAATATTTTAGTTATTTTTTCATACATAAAAATTTTAGACACGTTATTTTGAATAATACCAAACAATATACGAATATTTTATCGATCCGCCCATTTACTCGGGATACTATTATGTAAATATGATAAGGATTCAAATCGTAACAAGTGAGTAACTCTGATATGCGTTATGCATACGGGTATACTAGCTGACAGGTGCTCGTTCTATTGTCATGGTAAATATGTCTGACTCTGTTATTCTTTGTACTTCATTGACAAAATAGAAAATGGGCATATTTTGAGAGCAATATTGTCATCATAAGAAATGAATTACAGTTTACTTTTTTACTTGGATTTTTTTACGCCACTGTGTTGAGACAAGTTTGAAATAATAATGAGTTGGGAACGGAAAATAATGCACGTGCAGATATTTTTTCGGTGCTGCTATAGTACGTCTATAAAACTACCAACTCTATCTTTAAAATTCTTTACCTAAAAGTCTGCGTTAGTAATTAACGAATAATTACAGGCCAGTGATAAAAATTGATAAAAGTATTCGAAAAATTCGTTACGGACTCTACTAGTGACAAATATTACGTAAAAAAATTACGCAGATGGTGATTTTGGATAATTAATAAATTAATCGGTTTAGTCGGCTAATTTTAGGGAATTTCCAGAATGGAAATGCAGCTATTACAGTAGGTCTCATGACGCGACTTGAGCCCGGGACTATGGCAGAAATTTGTTTTGAAGTCCCTAGAACCCAAAAATAACATTCACTAAAATTTATATATATATATATATATATATATATATATATATATATATATATATATATATATATGTATATATGTATTTATGTATCAGCACGATAACTCTCGAACGAAATGTCCTAGGTTTACGAAATTTGGTGACAACGTTGAAAGTCCAAAAATCTTGGATGAGTTCTTCAGCCAGACACGTCGGATGCCAGAAACATGGTTTTTGTTCTTGCAAAAAATTAGTTTTTTGCCAAAATTTCCACTTATTCAAAAATTTTTGGCAAATTTTTTTACACCATTTAAAAGAGGAGAAAAAATTACATAAAAAAGCTCTTTAAACTATTATTCTATGTCAACTAGTTTCCGAGAAAAACTAATTTTTATAAACGCAAATTCGCTATGTTATGCAGGATGCTGCGACAGGGGTATTATTTATATTTAGTCATTTTTTAGTCGACTATTTTACCCTCGATGAAATAACTAAAATGATTAATTTTTTTTTAAAATGAATAAAAGCCACTAATTTAATAATTCTTTTGTATTAGTTACTAGACTCCAAAAAAAAAAAAAAAAAAATTGTATGATCTCTAATTTTTATATAATTTACACACTGGTATGCAAATATCTTCTTTGTCTTAAAAAAAAAAAGAAAAAAATAAATATTAAAAGTCAAGAATTAAATTTAAAAGGAAATCGTTTTTGGAAGGGTTACATATAGATTACCCTATTTATGAATTAAACTAAAACTTTAGTCAATTAGTCGACTATTCTCTGCACGATATTTTCGATTAATGGCTAATTCTGTCTAAAAAACAACTTTAGTCGATTACTAACAGTTACTAACACTATACAGTTCGCGCGTTTACAGAAATTATGACTGCTATGCTATACCTATGTGTAACCCATGCTACGTTACCTGTCTGCGATAGTATCACACATATGTATGACCTCTGATCGCGATTGGCCTCTATACGGTTGTTCTGACTATGAAACAGATGCTGTGTCATAGCATAAAGTGTTAATATACCTACGTAACTTCTTCTTTTTTTATAGCTCAGGATAAGTTAGTCAGTCAGGGCCGTAGAGAGAAATGGCGAGCCCCGGGAATAGAGCACATCTCTTAAAAATATCCCCCCAAAAAATAAGCGACGAGCCAAAAGAAAGGTTCTTACTTTTTCCCAGGCCCCATTTTTCTGCCCGGGCCCCGGGGCTACAGCTCCGGCTATCCCACCCTCTCGTCGGGCCTGAAGTTAGTAGATGGTGTACTATAGTTACACGAATTTTTCAATAGATATCAATGATTCATTAATATTTTTATTGGTGATTATTATCCATTGTTTAGCAAAAATGAATATTGCGCGGAAGATTTTGGAGGAAAGGATACTAAAAGAATTTGCAATTGTCCGTTTTAAAATAATAAAAGATACTGGATCTACAAAGAGACTGTACAAATAGGGGCATTGACCATTGGCTTACAAATCGATTACTGAAGGGACTGAAGGTATTAACACTTATGAATTATGAGTGACACCTGTTATTTAAGATATGCGTATCACGCATTAGTTTACCTGAGGTGTCAGGTGTTTCAAAAACCACTATGACGATGAATGAAACTTTTATAAATTTAAAATATTTATCTGACTTCCGTCCCATCACCAATTATTTTTCGAAACTGCAATAGGGTCATTTCAGCCGTTTTAATAATTTTCGTAAATTATTGATTTTAACATCAAATATATCAGTGTAAAACTCAAATTATAAAGTTATCCAAAATGTTTTATACAGAAATTTTAACGATTTACTTGCGAAAATCCATATTACAAAATGAGTGAATAATTTACTCTGTCACTTTTCACTAAATGAAACTGTTCGATTACGAGCTGGCTTTCGAGTAATCAACTCATCATCAAGTAACACACAACTAAAGAGTTTCTTTCCGGATCACAACCGTTATATAGTTATTAAGGGAGGAGTTCACGCCAAAAACGGCTAATAAACTAATTTATTTCGAATTTCGTTTTTGTTTTTATTTTATTCTGTGGTTCTTTACAAACACGGTGATATATAAAACATGGCCAAAAATAAATTTTTTTCAAGTAGAAAAATATTTATTTGTGAGCCGCTGCACAATCAAGTTGCTGCTCCTTTGCAGAAAACGCTCCCCCCCCTTTGCGATTTGATCAGTAATATTTAGTTTTGGTGTGTACATGAGTTATAGTATGCACCGAGATAATATTCCTTTATTTGTATGCCTTTGTAGACGTTTTAATAAACAGTGAGTAAGCCGCTTCTTTTGTTATTATTTTTGTTTTTTACCGTTTCCCGAAAGTTGTGTTTTTCCCGACAAGGAAAATCATATCTCAAGTTCTAGAAAAGATAGAGACTTAATTTTTTTTTAAATTTTGTTCATAAATATATTGCGCATAAAGTGGAGTATGCTTTTTCCATTTGAACAATTGTAACTATTTTTAAACATTTTTTTTTTTAATAAAAAATTGGGTTTTATAATTTTTAGAAGTTTGGTTTTATAATTTTTAGAAAATTGGGTTTTATAATTACCTGAAACCCAGACAGCCTTATGGATAAGTTATTTAGGAATAAAATAATGAAAAAATATTTAAAAAATATTCATTACTTTTTGAGATATGGCGTTCCTTGTAAACGCTTAAAAACTTGTGGAAAAGGACCCCCTCCCCCCACAGGGAAGAGTAATAAATGTTTCAAAAACAAAATTTTCTATTTGAAACCCTCCCTAATTTGAAAAAAAATTTCAACAAGCAAAATAATTATAAATAAAACAGTTGCTTTTTTATTTCAACTCCCCCCTTAATTGGACAGTGTTATGTAAGCTAAAAACTCGAATTCTATGCAAATATACCTGATGTTCTGTAAAAGGGTAGATAGAGAAATGCCCTACAATACGTTTAAATTTGTGAAATAGTTGAAAACTGAAAATGGCCCAGGTAAACAAGCGAAATAACCCTATTTTTATGTCAAAACTAATAATTTTAAATTAAAACAAATATTTAAATAATATGATAATATTCAATTTTTGAAATATCAATAATCAGTGGCTTTTATCAGTCGGAATATAAATAGTTAACAACTATGTAGGTACTGTGTGACCAAGGTTACACAAAAATTAAAACAGTTTGAAAATATTAGTCATAATATTATTACATAACCCTGTTCATCGGGTAAATCGATTTAAAAAAGAATAAAATAAAATCTATCAGACATTATCGTCACGTACAAAACCTAACAGGTGCTTTAAATAAATATTTGTCATAGATATGATTATTTTTGAAAAGATATTTGAAAAATATTGACTTTAGAAAGTTTAAATAGGTACCCAAATATATTTACTTAGACAAAAAATTTCAAAATTTTATAAAAAAAAAGAAATACGTAATCAAATTTAAATAAATATGAATCATTAAAATTTATCAAATTCAATCCAAATATAAAAGTCCGCTTTGAGTTTAATAATCCCAAGACGTTTTTAATAATCAAGGTCAAATATTTTTAAAACTTTTTGGAAATGAAAATATTGAAAATAAAAAATGTCCTTAATCAACTAGAATTATCTCATTTAAAAATTTCTAAAAAAGTATTTTTATTTTAATAAATAAAATTTTATTGTTTGCATTTACTTAATTATTTCAGAAATTAATTAAATAATTAATGTAAAAGAATCGAATCACTATTTCTGAGAAATTATTTGACAAATTTCACTTGATCAAGTAATTATACATAATATGAATCATCTCATTGATAAACTAACCGGAAAATATCGATTAACTATTACTTATTGCATTCTGGTAATTACATATATGAGTCATACATGCTACAATTTTACTTTTTTTTAAATCAATCAAAAGTATGCACTTTTCTTACTATGTATGTGGTTTTTCTGTTTAACAGATGTTTTAAAAAGTGATAATTAAATAATAATATTGCTTGCATGTCAATTCACGGCAGTTTTAAAAGGACAAAAGCATAGATAATTTATATAACTACGTTATATAGATATATATCTATAATATAAGGACACAATATCACTTTATTTTCTTCCAAGCCGTCAATAAGGTGAGGTCGCTAGTGTCCAATGCTAGTGTCCATCTTGTTTCGCTTGGTTTCGTCTGGTTTCGTTCCATGTCGATCGTTTGTTTTGTTTCCGGTTTCCGCCATTAATAAAATCGTGATTTGATAAATCTGTCATATGTGCTAGAGATATTTTGTCATTTGTGAGTTTGTGAATTTGTGAATTTCGCGAGTTTGTGAAATTGTGAAACACTTTGTGAATTTTAATTAAAATTATCTAATAAAAAGTCACTCAAAAATAATATTTCAGAATTTGATGGTAAAACTTGCACGCCAAAAAACAAATCAAATTTTAAATACATATTATTTAAATATTTTGTTCGTAATATCGTACTCCGGTTAACTAAGTCATAAAATTTATTTGCACATGCTTTCTTAAAAAAATACATTTACAAATTAAAAAAGGAGACATGAAACATGCTTTATTAGTTCAGGTACTGTTTTCAAGAAACGTTTTCTTTTTTTTTACTATATTTTATTTTAAAAGAATTTTCACGTGAATTTTTTCAAAAAGACATGACCTAGTTTAATTTACAAATTTGAAGAAGGTATATATATAATAAAAGTATTTTAAATGTCAACTGCAAGTCAGTCAGCCTTTAGAGCGACTATTTAGCCAAATATTATTTTGAAAAATGAATGCATAAATAATTCAAAAATTACTGTACTATATAAAAGTATTAAATAAAAAATAATAAAAATATATTAAATGTGTTTTAATTTTATTTCTGAAATCCCTTGTTAAAAATCCTTTTAAGATCGATTTAACTTTGCATTTTTCTGATTGATATTTGATTTAATTGAATATGTTGATTTTTTTTATTAGATTGTATTTTCAGATACCTCGTTTGCACTACTTTTCTAAAAATAATTTTTTTTCAATGTAACTAAATCAAATATCAATCAGAAATATGCGTATAAGAGTAAAAATGTAAGATGAAATTTGAGTGTAGTGGCATTTCAAACGCGCGCTCCTAAAATTTTGTTTTCTTCCGGACCGAGAGATGGCATGTAAATAGTGGTTTAGCACCGTTGTACAGAGATAGTTATCTTTAGTGTATTTGATCTGTAGACAAAAGACTAAAGAGAGATATTATTTATAATCTATCTCTCTAAAACATTGGGGAATATAAACTTATATTCACGAACTTACGATCGAAAAACATGTCGGTGGAACTGTGCATTCAAAGTATTGTAAAGTGAGAGTTGACTACCTCTACGAATCTACGATGACAGACGAACTAAACGCATAATGATTTCATAGTTGTGCTAGGCTACGGAATCCTAAAACATAGCTACTGCCAGTAGATACGGTTCGTTTCTAAAGTTTTGACATTTTACATTATTTTGTGTTATTTAGTTTGCAATTTCTGGAATATTATTTTTCATAATTTATTGCTTACAATTTCTAGAATGGACAATTTTTTCCAAATTGCTACTTGACATAGTTTTTTCATTCGTCACTAGGTGCTGAAACATTAAACCACACCCTCAGTTAACTTTCCTATAGACATCCAACTTAACATAAAAGTGAAATAAAAGGATGTAACCTTTTTTCTTCACCCTTAACATATTCCTAGGGGCTAAGACACTTTTTTTTAAATTTAATAATGAAATGCGCAGTCTCCCTAATCGATTTAATTTGAAATGTAGCATTACTTTGACAGTAAACAAATGAAAAGAGTGAGATAGCACTGTCCTTAAGGATTTTTCTGTCTTTTTTACATCTTTCCTAAAGAGAAAAAATCGTATAAGAATTCATATGAATGTTGATGTTCATTTTTTAGACGACTTTTTGATTTGTTTCCCAGTAAGTCTTTCTGGTTATATCGTCGAACCTCGAGTCATCTCGAGTTTCTTCGACGATATATTGCAACGGGTTTGTGATCGGTCTGAAATATCATTTCGGTCGAATATTTTTTTGATTTAAAATTCTTTAAACAACAAATTTGAAATGATCTTGCTATACAAAAGTAATTTTATGTAACAAAAAATTACCAATTATAGCTGGTGCGTCAAAAATTTTTTTCTATACAATATTTTTTTACAATTGTTATTTATTTACGCATGACTTACGTTCAATTTAACGTAAATATTATAAAAAATTTATTTACAAAAAAAAGTTATACAGTACAATACGATATTAGTATATTTTTAGTATCAATGAACTAAATACATCGGTAATTCGAATTATGTAACACCGGTTTATAAATTCAAATAATTATATTCAATGACCGGGAAGGATATGCATTGTGACGAGATTTTAAACTAAAAATTGAACGACAATGAACAATGTTTTTTTTTTTTTTGAAAGAATTTCAGGAATTACACCTGGTTTTACTGAATAATACAAATTTTGGTTTATTCTTGCTTTTGCAAAATGATTTTAGATAACGAAATGTTTGGTTTCCATTCAAGATTTTTTATGTAAGTTGAAATGAATGCGGGTTTGAGAATATGAGGGTGCAATTTGCAAACAGAAAGAGTTGGGGAGACAAAAAAATAGAGAGTAAAGAAGATGTGGGTCCATTTGTTCCATGAATTTGAATAGAAACGATTAAATTATTTTGTTTTTCTTCAAAGCTTTTACATTAGTTTAAAAGAAAGCCCAAAATAATTTAATATGTGACGCCTATTTAAAGATTCTTGCGTTCAAATCTCAAATATCATGAAATATGTAATGTGAGAGTGTAATGAAATCCGTAATGGTCGAGAGAGTGTATAGAAAGCTAGTGGTAAACTAATCATTAATAAGTGATTAATATTTTTTATTATTCACATTATTTAATTTATCTACAACATTATTGATGTCATATTTAGACTTCTGTTCAGCTCGGTATACAGGGTGTTACTGAATAAGTGCGAAAGATTTTAGGTGATTGCTGAGGTTCTTTTATGTAAAAAAGTTCATATAAACCCAGGTCCGAAGACGCTTAGTTTACAAGATACAGGGTGTTCAGTTTCTCGTCTTTTTTAATATTTTTTTAAATATTTAAAAATTGTTTTGAAATATTAACATAAAACTTGGGAGCCCTTATGACGGGACAAATACCCATATTCTGAAGTAGACAGAATAGTTCCACTCAAACCAGTGACGTCTGTTCGGTCATACGATGACATATTTTTGAAGAAAAAAAAGGCACGTCAGTTATTTTTTCCAATTCGAAAATGTTTTTTCAAATGTTCCATAAATTGTTGACAAAAATGACCTCCTAGTATTTTGTCGCTCATGTAGCCGTTTTCAAGATAAAAATAATTTCCAGTTATTTTTCCTATCACAAAACCGGTATAGGTTATCTAATAGCCCGTCTACTCTATATCTTGGAAACTAAGCGTTTTCAGACCTGGGTTTATATGAACGTTTCTACACAAAAGAACCTCAGCGATCACCTATTAAAATCTTTCGCACTTATTCACTAACACCCCTGTGTATACTAATAGGATCCAATAGCATGTCACTACCGAGAAATTTTATTTTTAATGAATATTTCTTTTAATAATAATAAAAGTAAGTAGGTACGATTAAATTAATATTTCTATTTAATAAAAATTAGATAAAAATAAGTTCACTTTACTTTCATTATTATTACCTTTCATTTAATTTCTGTCTTTGTCAGATTATTAAAATTCAACAAATCTAGATAGAAACCAAAATAAATCAAAATAAATTTTAAAATTGAAACAACTTATGTCACATTTTGTCATATATTATTACAATGCATTTTTCTAATAACATGCAATTACAGCGAAATTTTTTTTATTCAAAAATTTGTTCAAATCTATTGGCTCCAAATGGTTTTCATCACTTTTTTTGTAGCAACTAAACCTTCTTAAATGGAACTTTAAACTTCCAATCGTGACTTTCAAATAAACAATAAAAGTTTTCTTTTTTATTTCTTCAATAACCTCGTTTTAATTAAAAATTTTGTCGATATTATTACCGGTAGTATTTGATCTTGTACCCGACAACATTCTTACAAATATTTTTACATACATACGTGGGTAAAACAATTTTTCTCTCATGATTAAATTACAATTACAAATTATTACTTTTAAAATCTATATAAATAAGAAACTATGCGCATATGACTCATTCATTACCATGAATGATCAAAACTATACACAATAATATCTCTAGTAATCAATCTATGGACTTAATAACACAATTTACGGCGTTAATTAAAGAATTAGTGAGAAAATAGAACAAGAAATATTACACCTTTTTATAACTTCGTTCAAACACATTCTCACTAGGTTATTGTCTGCAAAATTGAAATGGCCGCAGTATAAAACGAATTTTAAAAAAAATACGTTACACAATAAAGAACATTCATACATATTTGATATGAAAATTACCTGTAAAATTAATCTACCCATCTTTATCATTGAATTATTATTTTAAAAAATTACTGTACGGTTTTGTTAATTAAAGTATTGGTTAAAAACATTTGCAATTTACTTGAAAAAATTTCAGAAATTGACAACTCATACTTTTTTATATTTTACTTTCTCAAGAATGTGATGAATCCGAAATTTAATTTGATTTTTTGCAAGTTTTGGTGAAATATTTTTAAAAAGGTGATCAAAATCATATTAGGCCCAATTACAGACCAATGAACACTATTATATTATACTAATAGACTAAGTGTAAAGGCAGTTTGTAGACATTTTTCTTAAAGTTGGTAACAGAGTGAGACGGGTGAGATTTAAAGGAATATAATATTATGTTAATTTTTAAGCAAATGCGACTATAATTATTGCAGGACATAATTTGTATACGTACGTATTTTGAAAATAAAGCGAATACCACTATCTTTCTTTCAAAATTTTGCAGTTTCTTCTCAAAAAAGTAAAATTTTATTACCAATATTTTATTTTTACAATAATTATTTGAAAACGTTACTACGGATACAATTGGTTATTGCATGGATTACAATATTACAGAATACTATCCGGTCGTATCCTGGTCGTATCTGGTTGCCTCAATTATACATTTATATAATTAGTCTATATAATATAATATATTATATGTTCATTGGTCTGTGCGTCTGTGGACCCAATAGTACCAGTGAATAGGTCTCGTAATCAGTAAATAGAGTTTTTCAAAACTTTCTGAATAAAAAATTGGAAATTTAAGAATAGGTATTTTTTAGTCGAATTTTCTCCGAAAAATTAGACTTATACAGTCTATACGATAAGAGCTGCGAGAGGCGAGACCAGGGGCGCTATCCGTTTTCGGACCCGTAGAACACGATTATGTAAAAAAAAAAGATGTCTGATATATATATATATATATATATATATTTTCCCGCAACCTTTTAATATGTGTAGGGCCCCCCTATGGAAGTTAAGAGATGAAATTTGGTAAGTGGGGCTTATTCCGATGCACAACAATACTATCAAAGTGGGGTCAAATTTTGGGCAAATTTTTTTTCGGACCCGACCTTTAAGGGGGTGGTGGGGGGCGGAAAAGCAATAAAACTTTTCCAAATCGGTTTTAAATAATGTTTCGGTTAATTATCTACAACATATCCAAAATTCAGCTTCCTAGGATGATATGCAGGGAGTAGAGGGGGGAAAAACGATTTTCGCTGGATCTAACAGGCCCCCAGCCCCCCAGAATTAACGTAGAGGGTTGAAATTTGGTGTGTTGATAAAGCTCGTACCTAGGTTGTGCTTTTTGGAGGTTTTAATATTTTACCCCCACCCCCCTCATTTTTAAGCTACAATTTCATGCATTTTCGACGTTTTCGAAGTTTGTACCACTCGCACAGGTCACCCGAATAAACCTAGAGGGCTGAAATTTTGTATTCGGATTGAGTTAGTATCAAGGGGGTGCCTTTTGGGGGTCTCGACTTTTAACCCCAACCCCCACCATTTTTATACCCAAAAGAACATGATTTTTCTTGTTTTTTAACAGTTTCGTTCGGGTCAAAATCTCCCCAAATAAACCTAGAGGGCTGAAATTTGGTGTACAGGTTAAGCTAATAGCCAGACACTGTTTTTTGGAGGTTTCAACTTTTAACCCTTATCCCCACGATTTTTACGCCAATATTTCCTTAATTTTTTTGCTTGTTTTCTAACACGTCTAGAGACTCCATAAGGAAACCTAGAGGGCTGAAATTTTGTACGTGTATTCAGTTAGTATCCAGCAAGTACCTTTTAGTGAGTCCACATTACTTTTCCCCCCACTTCTTCCATTTTTACATCGGAATTGAATGCTATTGTTAAATGTGTTTTAAATGCATTACTTTTATTGTAAATACAAGTAGGCGAATAGTAATTTTAAAAAATTTAAAAAAAAGTGAATACAATTTTTTAACAAATGAAATACATACATATTAAGTAATTTGCAAATGTTATTAAAGTCACTGTTTATTTATTTATTTAATTATTATTTAGGAATTTTGGATTTTTATTATTTATAAAATAGAAATTTTGGATTTTTTTGGAAAGAAAAAATATCTTCATAAAAGCCTTCCAGTTTACTATTTAAGTTCCTTTTTTAATATTTAAAAGTAAAACACAAAGGCAATTGGCGGATAAGCATGGATAGAAATGCCCTCGTACGAATTGTGTTGGCTTTTTCCCTGTTAACTTCTATCGGCACAAAATTGAAATTTACTGAGATTCAGCCCTTAAAAACTTAAAATCTTTTTATAAAGCCCCGATCAACCGGACACTCATTATCAGTTTTGAAACCACCAAAATTACAAATCGCTTGTGGACTTTCAATTATATTTCGCTTGTAGACACTCAATACCGAAGAAATAATTTTTTATTTTTTTTATTTTTTATTTATTTTTTTTTTTTTTTTTTGAAAGAAAAAATATCTTTATAAAGGCCTTCCAGTTTACTATTTAAGGTCCTTTTTTAATATTTAAAACTAAAACATAAAGGCAATTAGCGGATAAACATGGGCAGGAATGCCCTCGTACGAATTGTGTTGGTTTTTTTTCTGCTACCTGTTTTCGGCACAAAATTGAAATTTACTGAGATACAGCCCTTAAATACTTAAAACCTTTTTTTAAAGCCTCGATCAGCCGAACACTCATCACCAGTTTTGAAACCAACAAAATGACAATTCGGTTGTAGACTTTCAATCACATTTCGCTTGTAAACATTCAATACCGAAGATGAAGGAGAAAATTCGACTACCGTGATGGGGCCCCGCTGCTCACGGCGTTTTTATGTTTATCATACAAATCAGGGGCGTAGCTACCGCCGTATTAGCCGTATCAATGATACGGGGCCCCCGGGTTACAGAGGCCCCTAGCGTGTGAAAACAAAAATTAGTAAAATGTTATCCACAATGTCACTTAATCTCGTGCTTCCCGGGAAAGAAACATATAAAAAAAACTGTCATACGGGCCTATAATAGAGTTTTCACTTCAGAAATGACAAGAGTCAAAAAATCAATCTCTTTTTTTCCCGGGTTAAGCGTGCGCCCAAAAGTTGGCAACATGGGTAACTTCAAAAATTAGACTTCGATGGGGCAGCAACGGCTATCAGACTTGTCACTATTGTCTATTCTGAAATTTTAGAAAAACTGAAACCGTCTTCAGCTATAGATGATTTAATAAATCAATTTGCCGAAAAAAAAAATTATAATTATAAATATACACAAGAGAAGTGTATATTTAATTTGAATTGTTTGGCTAGCTCAATTTCTAGGAGGAAGCGATAAATTATAATCAATAAATATTTAATTAAAATTGACATAGTGTTTGAAAAATTACCAAACTGGATCGGCTGGGACTCGAACCCGGATCTCTTAACCAAGAGATCCGGGTTCGAGTCCCAGCCGATCCAGTTTGGTAATTTTTCAAACACTATGTCAATTTTAATTAACATAATGAATTGGCCATTTGCCAAAGTACATCGAGTGTTCAAGTATCAGCCAAAGCTGGACATTGAAGTGAACATATGAATATTGGTGTATGTTTAAATACGGATAAAAATCCGCCATACACTAATAATGTTTCACAGGCACTCGATAACATTTGAAATTAAAAGTATAATAAATATTTACTTTAATTTGATGCAAGCATTTTTGTTTCTTTTGTGAGAAATCTTTACCCTTCATTTGGGCCCCCCAATTAATTTTGATACAGGGCCCCTCCAAAGCATGCTACGCCACTGATACAAATAGACAAAATAATATATTCGACAAGTTAAAACAATGTACCCAGGGCCGGCAAGATGGGGAATCAGATGGGGTAATTGCCCGGGGATCTGGAGCCTCGATTAGGGACCCGAATAAAGTTAGGAAACGTTTTTTGTTGCATTTTTGTGTTCGTCAGCTGTGTTTTTGAAGAGAAAACATGTTTGAATTTTTTTTTTTGTGCTCAGGGGCCCGTCATTTTTCTCGCAGGCCCTGAATATACCCATTATGTAACACTTTAGGTGTAACAACTCGAATTAATTAATTACGTGATTATTTGGTTCCCTATGTCTCTTTCGACCCAAAATTTTCGTAATAATTCTAGCTATAAATTCTTAGCAAATGCTACTATTTGTAATTTTTTGCAGATTTTTGGAATTCACAATTGAAAAGTTAGAGAGGTAGGTCACTTTAAAATTCAATATTTCGCAAATGAGACTGAAAAATGAAAAGTGACTAATGGATCCTCAATTTTAAACGGTCTTTCTAACGAAACACCACACGATATTTATGGAAAACGAAAATTTTACGCATTTTACAGATTTTTTCCTGATAATTTGGACTGGAATTTCTGGGCGGTATTTTTTAATATCGAAACATTATCTCAATCTCAATGCAAAATTTGGTTGCCTATATCTTCGAAAATTTCTGACATAACTTACAATTAGTTGAAATAATTGAAACACGATTGAAAAGTTACAGGGGAATTTAAAAATAATACCTTACTTTGAAGCTCGATATTTTGCAAAGGGGGCTTAAAAATGAACAAGTAATGGCAGTTTTATTGTAAGAGTTCTTCCCAACAATATCCAACATTATGTGGTAGGTCAGTGTAGGGACGGGTGTATCCAAAAATTTTATGAAAGCCGATAAACAATTTAATAATAGAGCCTAATGAAAAATTTAAAGCTTCAAGAAAAATTATACAAATAAGTTTGCAATACAGAAAAATTCGAGCCTACCCAAAATAAAAATCTTAAAATCGCCCCTGAACTACGTAAGAAAAATTTTCATCTACCCTTTCCAATAGGGAAAAAGTATCTCAAGAAATTAAAAAATTTTTTTTCTGTAAAAATTTTTTTCTGAAAATTAAAATTCACCCTCATTCAGAAGAATTATTATAATTTGGAAGAATTTTACAATGATGATATACATAATTCTGTAATTGTAAAAATTGTAATATTTAATGTGTGACGCTTTCCATATTGTATTTCAATGTTACGGAATATAGACATTATTATAATTATTATTATTATTATTATATTAAGGTACCATCATAGTGTGATCGGTCAAAAAATAGTCAATTTTTGCGATTTTTTTCGGATGGATAGAATGGGGGAATGGGGATGAATTTTTTTTTACAATTAATACCACTCTTTAACAATACAAAAATATTTTTTTTATTCATTTTCATTTTATTTATTTTTTATAATTATTATAATTTTTTGAAAAAAGTGTCTTTAACAAAGGGTGGATATTGTTGCCCACGATTGCGGCCCAGTTTTTATCTGGGGAAAAACAATCAAACAGATTATCAATCTGTAGGTAAGCCGCTATGTACCTATGGGAGCTTTTTTTGAAATCTTCCTATTTTTCCACACGGAAAACTATACAAAATTTTGCACTTTTTATTCAAACCACCGCCATTTTTTCAAATTTCAAAAAAAAGCTCCTATAGGTACATAGTGGCTTACCTACAGATTGATAATCTATTTGATTTTTTTTCCAAATGAAAACTGCAGCCGCAATCGTGGGCACCAATTTCCGCCCTTTTTTAAAAACACTTTTTTCAAAAAATTATAATAATTATAAAAAAAAAATGAATAAAAAAAATATTTTTGTATTGTTAAATAGTGGTACTAATCGTAAAAAAAATTCATCCCCATTCGTCCATCCTATCCGTCCGAAAAAAAGTCGCGAAAAGTGACTATTTTTCGGCCGATTACACTGTGATGGTACCTTAATTGAGATATGTATATTTTTTATATATCTGTAGCAAGTCCATGCAAAATTTCATGTTCGTAGGCTGAAAAATTTAGAAATTATGGGGAATTTTTTTGGGGGGTACTCTTGAGGAAATATATCTTTTATCAATGACGTATCTTATCTCGTGATTTATGACAAAATACCATAAATTTTTGAGGCAGATTAAAAGATATAATATTATTTTTTGATCGAATACATAATATCAAAATTATAGAAAATTTTTCTTGGATGACTTACCGCAGCCGTCAATATCCCGCGCACAGTAATCCCAACCATAGATCCAAAACGGATCTCCACTCCCGGATCAATAATCAGTTCCGCATCCCGTTCAACAATCAAATCCTCTCGTATCAAATACGGACTTTTCGATCGATTGATAACATGTTGCCCATCTTTAATAATGCCACCGGGCAATTCGGTAGCGGGCGCTAATGGCGTTGTCGTTCTAACGGTCGTTGTGGACGGAGTCGTTGGATACCAAGCCGTATATACGGGGGCATTTTTCGCATAATAATAATTATCCTGTTGCCCGGCTAATTGTGCCTCAATCAAACACAAATTAACACAAACGATAAAATAAATTTTTGGAAATATGGTCCATTTTTGCTGGATACAAAAATATTTTTTTGGTACAGTAAGCCACATTTTATTCATTGAATATCACAAAATTTCGTTTAAAAACATAGTAACTGTCGTAATTCAACACTATACTCAACACAAAACTCAACTTTCCACTATTGCATACAAACAAAGCATTCCAAAAAAAACGTTAGGTATAACAAAACCAAAAATATTTCCTTAAATCACAAAATAAACCAAAAAAGCAACAAAATTATTTTAAACAATTACATTTTCATACGGAAAATTTACACGAAAATTAAATGAACTTTTACAGTTTCACACTAATCTATACACGAAAAACTGTCCGCATTTAGGTATTACAACATCTTACCAAGATTACATGGCTTTTAATTTTAACTCTTTTTAACGTTAGTGGCTAAGGTGCGGTCTGTGTATATTTTTTTTATGTTAGGGTCCGTCCACACGACACAAGCTTTACCACCGACTTACTTGCGCAAACCAGTTTGTGCAAGTAAACATGTACGTATGGACGGGAAAAAACGTAGCGACTTACTTGCACAAACCTGGTTTGCGCAGGTAAGTCGGTGGTAAAGCTTGAGCATGTGGACGGGCCCTTAAAAAACAACTTTGTACAGGTACCACGTGATCACTACGTCACACAGGTAGATACTTTCATAATAAACCTATTCTTGTTGTAATAACAATATCGCCATACTCTGGTGCACCTTACGGCAGGTATGATTATTAAGAATAAAAAATTATACAGGTGTATTTAGTTATCTGTGTGTCGTATAGATAGAGTTAGTAGATAGATACTTAAACAATACAACAAAACCCTCTTATGATTCTTTTGTTTAATTTTCTTTTTAATTGTTGAACACTTCAAGCATAAAGGATAATTAAAACTAAAGTTTGTAGGCGAAGAATATACGCATGTGTCCATATGTGTTGTACACGTAACGAATTTAATTAACAAAACGTATGTGAACCCCCTCTACTCAATTTAAAAGTCTTTAAAATCATCTGGTAATAATATGTATGTAGTGTTTATTCAAGTATATGACTCATAAGTCGTCAATTTAATAAAACAATTAAGTTTCCTCAATGCAAATTAACGGAATGGTTCAAGAAGAAAACGTTTCTTATAGTTTAGTAACGCTAAGGGCTAATATCACCTTTAACACATTTTAGGAAACACGCACCCCTATGGTGTTTACAAATTCAATCATATTCTCAAATTTATGTATTTGAGAGACCGGAAAGAAGTTAGCGCCGAAAGTTGAAAAATCTTTTTGTTTTTTATATGGTTAAATTGCTCTCAAATTGCTCCTTTGAAATCAGTAATTGCTCCACCTGAAACTTAATTATTTAATTAGTTATTTATAAAAAAAAAATTTTTTCCGTTATTTAAGTTATCAAAATCTCCCAAAATAATACTTTTCTAGATAATTTCTTTACGTCAATAAATTGCTCCCAGTTTGCTCTATTTAATTTAAAAGCTAAATTTTAATTTTTTTGAATAATTATTAAAATATTTTGTTTTTTTATAATGTTATTTAACTTGTCAAAATTCAATTATCCTTAAATATATGCAAACGACTTAAAGGTATAATGGATTGCCTATACGTTTTAATAATACATAACCTAATTCATAATATTTTTTATTTTAATATATTTTAATTATTATTCAGAGAAATTAATAACTAACTTTTAAATTAGATGGAGCAAATTGGGAGCAATTTTTTGATATAAAGTAATTGTGTAAAAATGCATTATTTGACAAGATTTTGATAATAGAAATAGTCAAACAAAAAAGTTTTTTTGTTTGTAAATAACTAATTAAGTAATTAAGTTCCGGGTGGAGCAATTACTGATTCCAAAGGAGCAATTTGAGAGCAATTTAGCCATATAAAAAACAGAAAGATTTTCCAACTTTCGGCGCCAACTTCTTTCCGGTATTTGAGAGAAATGGAAAGGTTTTTCGATATTCTATTCCATTGGATGTAATAGTATATTGTGCAATAAAGGCGGGAAATTGTCGAATTGCCCACGAGAGCGAAGTTGAGCGCACGATCGTAATGAGTGCGCTCATTCGCTCGAGTAAGCAATCGACAATTCCGCACGAGCTGCACATACTACTTTTTATTAGGAATTTCACATACTTTTTTCCATTATTATTACTATTTTTTATTTATTTTTAAAATAATATTTTTGAGCGTTTGTCTTTTTTTTCTGAATTAAATATTGTTTAAATTATTTTGTTAGTGGTTTCTATAGAAATAATTATGAAATATTTATTAAATGAAAAATCAAGAGGCGGCTTTCGTGTTTTGATTTTTTGCGCGTTTTATTGTCAATTGCGTGTGGAAAGTATAGTTTTCGCAAGCAAAAAGCATGTGGGAATAGTAGAGTGATCAAACAGCTATTTTGCGAACAAAAATGTTTGCGCCAAGTTACCACTTCTCTCGCATGAGTAATAAAAAAATATTTTTATATATTTTTTAAAAATAAAAAAGTTACCCCTTCGCAAAGCAACCCCTTTATTTTACCGTCCAAATAACTGCTTCAATTTTTATTCGATTTACGTTAAATTTTAACTGTAGCTTAATAATGAGTTTCTCTAGTGAAAAATTGGTGCAGAATCTGTTATAAAATCAGTAAATTTTAATTAATTGAAAAGATTCTACTATGTTTATTAGAGAAATACATTATTAAGCTACAGTTAAAGCTTAGCTAAGTAGAAATCAAACAATATTTTCTGCTTTATATGTGTTTCATTCTACATCTACAAGTTCCGACATTACAGTTTTATTATCTCAATGTGTTACACTTTGTCTGAGACATACTGTATCGGAAAAATGCTAAATAAATCCATAGGGTACACGTGTCGGAAATTAGGTCGTAACCATGGTAATTGTTTACTTGATATAAAATAACTAATCACGCCAAATTACTGATACGATATAAAGAGGGTGTTAACCCCAGTTTGATTATTTCACTGAAAGAAAAATCGCTTCCTTATTAATTTAATTTTCTTTTTAATGAAAAAAATATACAAATTTTATGTGATTTGTTTTTAACATATTAAGTCATTAAGATAATTTAACGTAATTTACCTTAATTTGCCAATTTTGTGCTTTTGAATTAATTTTGCAGCGTTTGTATAAAAAACGAAAATAAAATTAGTGAATGTACCTAGTTAACAAAAAAATAAAATTTTATAAAGAAGCCGTGAATTTTATTCGAACCTATTACCTAGAGTCCCTATAATAAATAGAGTCGTGACATGTCATCCATTTTGTATGACACCCTATAATTTCGAACCCACAGAGGACAGAGGTACAATACGTATCTCTCCACTACTGGAATCAGTGTAATCAGTAAGAGACAGAAAATATGTTATATACACAGAACAAATAGAACGAATACATCTATCTCTTTTCTGCAATCACTTATGGGCATTTATGTGCATCTTAGGCTACTTAGTCCTCATTCATTCGCCAGCACTCAATGGGTATGTTTCAATTGTTGTCATATTGTTACCTCTCGTATTAACACGGTATATGTACGTGGTATACGTACATCATACGTACCACCACCACGTACATATTATGTATATATGTATGCAAGACACCCATACACACAAAATCCAACGGACTAGCACACACAACTCCGCGTGCGCATATATAACATAGTGGGGGTTTATTTACTATCCTTTGTGGTTACGCTCGTTTCCCTAGTAATGTTCGTTCTCTTTGTTCTCTGGTTATATACGTGCACGGTGTTTACTTTGTATTGGCGCGCTAAACTGTGTATGTGTGCGTAATCTAAGATAGAAGTGACAGTCACGTGACCGTATTTAGCATACATATGTATGACACCACAATGCTCCGTATGGGAATGTAACAATGCAAACAATCTAATCCATTGTGCAGCGACTGACCTACACTCATCGACTGCCGATAAGCGTGTGACTATTAAGTGGCCTAACGTACACAGAAGTGAACACTGCAGATTTCATGATAGATATAGTTGCTGCACCTCTGCTCTGTGTTCGAACCGATCTACTTGTGCCATCTATGATGTAGAATTTGAACTTTTATTTTGATGATATAGTAGGTACATACCTAGCCTACCTAACATTGGTAACAGTAGCAACGTCAACCACGTCAACGATTTATACAATTTCAAGGTGATTTCAAGTAAGTTTACATGATTTTTTGCAGCTGAATCCGAGACAAAATAATCTTAAAATGTAACAAAATTGTTTCATTTTTAAACGTTTGATAAAACCATACTCATCAATAACTGACAAAACTTATAATTTATCGTTTTTGTTTAATAATAAGTACTACTCTCATCTTTCTTATTGTGTATATTTTGGTAGATATTTATGGAAACAATGAAGAGGTTTCGCTCTGCTACCAAATATGATGAAAACCGTATATCGGTTATAATTTTTGACGATTTTCAAATATCTTAAGGCTTCAGCGAGAGTAAAATTTCGCTGGCTTTTTTGTATGGATATTTGAAAGTCCTTAAACCAATAAAACATACGAACATTGCTTCATATACAGAGATACAGACAGGAAAATTGTATGCAAGGGCTTCAAAAAGTTTTCGAGATTTAGATTTATGCTCTGCTACCAAATACAATAAAAATCGTATATCGGTTATAATTTTTGACGATTTTCAAAATATCTTAAGGCTTCAGCGAGAGTAAAATTTCGCTGGCTTTTTTATGGATATTTGAAAGTCCCTAAACCAATAAAGCATACGAACATTGCTTCTTATATAGAGATAGACAGGAAAGTTGTATTCAAGGGCTTCAAAAGGTTTTCGAGATTTAGATTTACAGGAAACAAAGTACCATAAATTTTGAAGAATAGCTCGAGGGTTGGGTAACAATTTATGACGACAGTTCACTAAGTCTTACGCCGCGTCGTTGCAATCGAAATTTTTCGTCAAGTTTTGAATTTTCAGATTCAAAATTTAAAATTAAAAATCACGAATTTTGACGTACAAAAATGCCTACATTTTTATATCTATTACAATACGTTAAAGTTCCATTCAACGTCACTAGATGGCATACTCCTCATTCCTTGTTTCTTGTTTCTTATTCCTTATTTCATTGATTGTGTATGAGCCATTAGTGATAAAAAAGTCATCACGAACGTTACTTTTTCATGAATTTTGATGTACAAAAATACCTAAATACATTTATCTATGAGCAGTTAAGTTAAAGTTCCGTTCAACGTCACTAGATGGCATACTTCTTATTCCTTATTTCTTATTTCTGAAAACAAGAACGCACCTTCAGGAGTAATACTACCTTGTAAGGCCAAAATCAAGGGTGATTTTCATGAATTTATTGTGGAAAGACAAAACATTTAATTCAATTTCGGTTTTTTGTACATGATTACAAATCTCTTAAGATATACAAAAATATTTTTGTTTTGTATTGCTCAAAAACAAAATGACGACACAACAGCTATCGAGATGAAACGTTGTTTTTTTTTATGTCCTCCCTTGCCGTACTCCTACAGGTCGCAAATTCGCTCAGCTATAACAAAAAAAACAAAAACAATTCTGAAATTAGAACTTTTCGAAATATTGATTTTGAAAAAAATGGCGACGATTTGAAGAAAAAGCTTTTTCCGGATAAATTGACCAATGGCTATAAAATCGGTAAATTTTCACTAATCAAAAAGTTCTACGGCCGTTCACTAGATAATTCAATTTTCTAGGCTACAGTTAAAATTTCAAGTCGATTGGTTGAAAATTGAAGGCGCTAGCGGTACTTACGGCAAGTTCAAAAAACACGATTTTGAGACAAACGCGTTTAAAGTTTCAAGTGCATATATGTACTTATTTAACGTAATATATTTGGCCATCTCACAAAGTCTACATTTTGAGTTTGACAATGAACGTGTTAAAGTTTCAAGTGCATATATTTCCATGTAATTTTTTATTAGCGAATTTCCAGAATGGAATTCAGCTATTACAGCCACTGCCATGACGCGACTTGAGCCCGGGACTATGGCAGAAGTTTGTTTTGAGGTTCCTAGAAATCGCAAATAATATTCACTAAAATTTATTTAAATATATATATCCGACTTTTACGAAATTTGGTGAAAATGTTGGAAGTCCCAAACCGTTGGACAAGTTCGTTAGCCAGACACGTCCGATGCCCAAAACATGGGTTTTGGAGCATTTTCTTAAAAAAATTAGTTTTTTTCCAAAACTTACACCTATTCAAAAATTTTTGCGAAATTTTTTTACACTATTAGAAACAGGAGAAAAAATCACATAAAAAAGTCTATTATTCTATGCCAACTAGTTTCCGAGAAAAACTACTTTTTGTAAACGGAAAAATTCGCTATGTTATACAGGATGCTGCAACAGGGGTATTTACCTTTAATCAAACGCCTTAAACGACTTTCCCGCAAATCTAGTTTCCAAAAAAACTGGTTAACGGGACGAATTGTATGGTTTTTCATCAGCATGAAGTTTTTCATGATACCGCAGATTGCTTACGTAACGAAACATCTTCAGACATGTTTGACATTTGAATGGCTTTTCGCCGGTATGAATTCGTGCGTGTCTCGTTAGAGTGCCCGAATGCGAGAATGTTTTAGCACATACCGAACACTTGAATGGCTTCTCGCCCGTGTGAATTCTTACATGTTTCTTTAAATTACTCGAATCCACAAACGTTTTAAAACATAGACGACATTTAAAACACTTTTCACTCGTATGAATTGAATTGTGTCGCTTCAAATTGCCCGCCTGGGAAAATTTTTTCAAGCATATATCACATTCGAATTGTTTTTCACCAATATGAATAATGTTTTCGTGCGTTTTCAAATGACTTAATTGCGAAAATGATCTAGAACATGTATCACATTTGTATGGTTTTTCACCCAAATGAATTTTTTCATGTGTTTTCAATTGACTGGATTGCGAAAATGATTTCAAACATACATTACATGTGAATGGTTTTTCACCGAGATGAATTTTTTCGTGCGTTTTCAAATGACTTGATTGCGAAAATGATTTGAAACAAATATTACACATGAATGGTTTTTCGCCGGTGTGCATTCTTTCATGTATCTTAAAACAGCTTAATTTTGAAAATGTTTTAAAACATATTTCACACTTTAATGCCTTTTTATTGTTACAAATATTTTCATAATCGTTTAAATTGTCTTTTTTACTTTCTGCAAAATTTTCGAACGTTTCTACTTCAGTCGAATTTTCATCATCATTTAATTTAATTTCACTATGTAAACTTGTAAAATTTAATAAATCAGCGGAATCGAATTTTTCTAATTTCGTTTCATTTTTATTCAAAGAATCAGATATTTCCGTTTTTATTACATTTGAAAGTGAATTGTTTACATCTAGGAAATTTCCTTCGATTTTTATGTCAACAGTACATATATCGGCAATTGGTGTGGATTCTTTATTTTCCATTTTCTTTCTGATAGATTTGAATCAAGGTTTGGAAACCTTGGATTTGAATGTCCTCAGATTTTTGACATTTGACAAGTATGACGTTAGAAGGAAATTGTTCAGACGTTGCCAACCACAGAATATTGCCAACAGTCACAGTGATCTGTGTTGCCAACCTTCTGGTGAATTGATATTTGAAAGGAATGACTGCGTTTGACTTTGTTTCAAAAATGTTTAGTTTTAAGCGTTTTAAGTTCTTCATTTTTTCGATCTTTTCAATTCGATTAGCGATAGTAAGGCCGTAGTCAAGGGGAATCACAAGGTTTTGACTTCACTTCCAAAATTTTATTAGGACTAAAATGCAGACATTATGTATTTCTGTAATAATAAAATAAAATTTAAATTTTGAAACTAAACCAGTTAAAACGAAGAAATTTTTCCAAAAAGGCCTTAAGTAATATTTTTGATCAAAAATATTCTCCAAAAAATTTTTCTGCTACTTGGGTAATGGAAGTTGAGTTAGCTTTTTTCGATTTAAATCAATAGTTAATAATTTTTTAACTTCTAAGTTCTTTTAAATAAAAATAAAATACTCAAATCCATCAGATGAAAGTGCCCGAGTTTTCGTTTTGTTCAATTTTAAAAAATGTAGTTTTGAAATAATTGTGTCGTTTGGGCTGCCATTTTGTTTCTTTGCATTCAAAAGAATTTTTTTTGTATACCTGACTACATGTAGAATAAACCCTTAAAATTTCATTTTGTTTGCTATTTCGTTTTCACAAAAAAAAAATTCAAAGCTTCAAAGTATGATTTGTAACGCCTCTAGGATTTAAATCTCTTGATTTTTCGTAGTCTGAACTTACAATTTATTTAATGTTGATTTTTCAAGTTACTAGTAAAAAATTCATTCTCAAGAATGTACATTGTAAATTTACCTTCGAGTTAGGATATGTGCGGGTACATGTAATTAGGAGGTTTTTCTCTAATTTTGCGCTGTAATCTTTGTGCTGTAATTTACAGCACAAAGGAGCGAACTAAAACTAATGTAAGCTATTTTGTTTACTTTTAAATTTTTAGGATTAATACATATTATATTAATGAAAATAAAAGAACAAAAGTTGATTGTTTTATATTTTTTATTTATTTTTTCCTTGAAATAAATACAATATTAATTATAAATTATATTTAAGACTTTTTACAAATATAAAATAATTTCTCATAATCGTTTTCGAAATTATAGAAAAAAAAAAACGTTAAAAAAAATATCATTCATTTAAAATTTTAAGAAAATGATTATGATGATTTAAATGAGTATAATGGAAGTTCGTAAAAACCTTTGTATCCAACAAATACTTCATTTTTAAAAAAATATTCGGATAAAAGCCCCTATACTTGAACGTGATCCAATTCTCGAACAGTTTTGATATTTTAAATATTTCTGAAAGAAACCGTTAAATATCAAAACTACTCGATTATTGAATCGTGTTCGAGTATAGGCGCTTTTACGCTAAACGAAAATTTTTGATTTGAAAGAGTGAAAATCGGCAACTCTTAAGTATCCATAATTTTGCCATCTGATCGAAAATCTTAAATCAAAATTAAGATCCTATAAGGATCTAAATATTACAGTCACATTAAAAAAAAATTAAATATTTCCCACTGATTTTAAGGAACAAAGTATTTGCATTAACAAACGATAAACGAAATGAGACCGCTAAACGAATTCACAAAGTCAGTTTAAAAACGATTTTTTTTAAACTTTTTGTGTTTTAAATACAAAAAATCAGATAAATACGGATAATTGACGCAAAATTATGTCGATGAAATGAAATAATCAAGTGGTTCGACTCTCAGTTAAGTACAGTCGTCACCTATGAGATGAAATAAATGAACTCCAGTTGCTGGAAGAATAACCTTATGAATATGTTCACAATAAAACGCAGTTTGTAGAGGTTCACCATATTACTAATAGTCGGGTGGGGAGAGGAATTATTTTGCGAAATATTGCCTAAATAAACTATATTCTATAAAATATAGTCGCGAATTATTAAAATATACAAGATACTTTTAGAGACTAATTAGAATTAAAAGTTACAGATACCAAAAGGTCAGTCCATAAAAAACCAACAAGGCGCTCAACTGGACTAGCACAGATTTCTTTGAAATTTTGGTTAAAAATGTACTTTTTAACATCCTGAATTCAAATATGATTTTTAAAAAATTCTAACTCTTAGTTTTTGAGATATAGTTTTGAAAATCGCAAAATGTCACCTTTTCTTATTCACGCTCTCAGCATTACAAAATAATGCTCTAATTTCACTTCTATAAATCCTAGAGAGTTGGGATTTAATGGGCTTTAATTTGATATGGTTCATTTCAGTTAAATTTAACCATGCTTCGTCACTTTGAATTTAAATAATTTCCGTTTTTTTGGCTTTATCTCTTTTATTACTGCATTTATGTAAATTTTAAATTTGCAGTTTATTTTTAGAAAAGATTGATTTGTTTCGAATATAAGAATTATTTAATTTTTCAACGAAAACTCATGATCAATTGTATCTGAAATGAGGTATACATCTTCACTTTTTGGAAATTTTTTTTGGAGAAATCTAAAATTTTTTTTGAGAGTGTATTTACAATGGTGACTTGGTAAATGCACCATAAAAATTTCAAAGTGGGACCATTATGGGATCAGTAATTATAATAAAAAATGCATTTTATTAATATTTTCAATAAAAATTTTTGAGATATCGCCAAAAAAATTTTTTAAAGTGTTCAAAATTGGTATCAAATTAAAGCCCACTAAATCCTCTTTAAAATGAGCTATCAAGTAGCTCTCTAGGGTGTATAGAACTGAAATCAGATCATTTTATAATGTTGAGTGCGATTAAAAAAAAGTGATATTTTGCGCATAAATAATTGTAGATAATTTTACTTTGTGAAATTCCATAATGAACTAATAAGGTGAAAAAATTTTTAATTTTGTTAAATTTTCACTTAAATATAGAAATATATTATTTTTCACAAACTATTTTTCGATTGATTAAATCATCTTCAGGTGAAAACTGAACTGAACTGAACTGAATGTTCAGTTCAGTTTTCACCTGAAGATGATTTAAGCAATCGAAAACTAGTTTGTGTAAAATAATATATTTCTATAGGTATTTGACAAAATTAAATTTTTTTTTTTGATAGATTTGAGCGTTACTTTATGGTATTCCATTTTAAAATTAAAACACAATTTTTACTTGGATAATACCACTTTATTTAAAAACTTTAAATAAAGTGGTAATAGCAAAGTAAAAATATTTGGTGTTTTAATTTTAAAATTTTTTTTCACCATATTTGATATTTTGCGATTTTTAAAACTGTATATCTCAAAAATTAGACGAGTTAGAATTTTTTAAAAATCATATTTGAATTCAGGATGTTAAAGAGTGCAGTTAAGCAAAGTTTCAAAAAAATCAATGATAGTCAAATTGAAAACTAGTTTCTTTTTTTTGGTTGATTTTAAATGGAATGCCCCCATTAAAAAAGTTCTCAAATTTGTCTCAACTTGAACATTTTTAATACCTTCCTCTAGCAACTGGAGATCTTGACCTATATCTGGAACCTCCATCGCTGTATCCACCACTTCGTCCTCGGCCGCCACCTCCGTACCCGCCGTCACGACTTCCACCCCCGTAGCTGCGACCCCCGTCACGACTACGTTCTCTACTGTAGCCACCCTGGCTTCTACCGTAGTCATCGTACCGTCCACGACCACGGCTGCTACTGCCGCCCCGGCTGCCACGATAGCCACCTCCACGGTCCCGGTATCCACCGCTACGTCCAGGTCCACCGCCGCGCGAGAATCCTCTACCGCCCCGCCCACCTCTTCGGCCGCCGCCACCTCGACTTGAACGTTTGCCCCTGGCTATTTCTACGCGCAATTTCGAGCCCATTATTTCCGTTCCATTTAAACTGTCGCACGCTTTTTCCGCCTCGTCGTGATTGACGAATTCGATGAACGCGAAGCCGGGCGGGTTAAATGCCACCCACACGGAATTCAGTTTGCCATATTTTGTGAATTCTGATTCAAGATCCTCCTTCTTGATGCTGTCGCCCAGATTGCCGACGAACACGCGCGTACCTTTGTTGTAGTCGCCCATGTCGAATACTCTGTGGAACGGACGACATTGATAGTTTAAGGAGCATTTTGCTCACTTTTGTGTGTAAATCGAAAGGGCGAATTCGCAAAGAAATCGTGGTTGTGTATTTACATAAATAATAAAATATTTGTATAGATATCGATTATTACGTTAATTAAAAATTTGTAGCAAAAGTCGGCGAATAAAATTAATTTTTTCAATATTTTGTAATTCGAAGTATGGCGTCGAAATTGCAACAACGTTTTGAAAAATAATTAATTAAAAATATTTAGTAGGCTGTTGTTGACAATAATTCGTCGCTAGATAAACTATTTCGGTGCCAAAGTCAAAAATAACGCCGATTTTTTCTACTTGGTATGTATTTTTTTTTGTATAAATGGCGCGGATATACTTATCCACCCAAGGTGAAAGAAGAATAAATTTAAATGTAAAACAACCGACGATATTCGCTGCCAAAAACGTAGAAATAAAATATAAATATTCGTAGTTTAATAAATTCGATAGTTCGATGTGTTAGTTACCCTGATACTCGAAGTGAAGAGTCGTCGAATTTCTTAATTTACTTTGGCACTTTTATAACAACGTTATCAATTCGTAGCTTTTCAAACAAGAACGCAGTTTGTTAATGATTCCGCTTACAAAGGAAGCGGCTGATGCGTTAGAGAGGGGCAAATCAATATTTTCGTTAAATTTATTTTTATTTACATTTGTTAATAATTATTCCGCTATATTATGTAATAATTAATGATAAAACATTTAAAAATGTTCAATTTGATATGAATGTATGATTTTTTATTGTATAAAATGATAAATTTTTAAAAAAATATTGTTTAATCTCGAAGAAGACACGCCGCGCCATTTTCAAATTGTTATACGTCAGCAATATTTACACCGGGTTCACCGGTGGCATTTATATATTTTTATGAATTGTTAAATCAATTATTCATAAAAATATAACTTTCTAATTTTTTTTTATTTAAATCTATATATTGATTTATTTTTATATTAATAATTAATATTATATAAAATAAGTAATTATTTATCCACTTTTTCTTATTATCAACTGTAACAACCATTTTATTATTTTTTATTGAAATATTTTAAACTGAGAATATGAAAATAAATTTTTAAAAATTCATTTTTGTAACATCATTATATGTTCTGAATGATTTTTAATCGTTACAATATAAAATTGAATTAATTTTTGACCATATTAAAGCTATAGAAATGATTAAAAACGTATTTTTAGACTCTAAATCATATTTTTGAACGCAAAATTAAACATTTGGATCGTAAAAATGGGAAATTTGTGTCTAAATTATTGCTATTTTACAAAAAACATTTTATAATAATAAAAAAGCTATTATTTTTAATAAAGAACACAGAGCCGGGTCTATAGTTATTAGGAGGGGGAGGGCAAAATTTGCTGTTGGCGCCTTTGCGACCAAAAATATCAAATTAAAAAATTTTGGGGCATCGATATTTTTAAATTTTCCTCCTATAAAAAGCAAGTGATGAACAAAAAAAAATTTTAATTTTAATGCCTCAAAATTTTGTAATTTCACATTTCTACCGTTTTGGCGACCCTAAAAGCTTCCAGAGGGGCACGTGCCCTCCTAGATCCGGCCCTGACAAAACATTTCCCTATTCTTATGAAATTCAAACGATTCTGCTTTTATATCGACTTTAAAACGTGGAGATATGTCCAAATTAGCGATTCGTAAAATCGGATCCATTACGATAACTTCCAATTGGAAGTTAAAAATACGAAAAAAATTCCATTTAAAAATATATAATTGTCAAATATTAATCCTGGAAAAGATACCTGCATTTTTCTTCAAGAAGCTCATTTTGTGTAAGTGTTACACTCAAACTGTGTAAGTTCATCAAAATCCGAAAGGAAAAAAATGATATGATACCTTTAAGTTAGGATACGTACGGATATAAAATGATTCGAAATTTTTTCTTTCAAATCATACACCAAAGCGAAAATTGGTCCAGGTTTTAAAGAGTTTCAAGGAAATAAATAAGCGACAAAACTTACTGAACAAGTAAAAAAATTAATTTTTAATAACGAAAACTGTGTAATTCATACATTTTATTTAAATATATTTTATATATTTATTACGTAAAAAAATTAACTTAAGTACTACTTGATAAACTAGCCATAAGTAATTCCATTTTATGTAAGAAATTGCGACCCTCCATTTTCTCTAAACGTAATTCCCGATACGAGCTACATAAATGTTCCCATTTTCGTTCGGTGACCAGTCGTCCCGGAAAGAAATCAGTCCGCGGCGACTGCGCTATGGACACTTGAACACCACCAGCTTGCGGTTCACATCGAACCGCGATTAATCGGTCCCCTATAAACAAATTTAAATTAATCTTTTAAATGATAACAAAAAAATTGCTGCTACTACTATAGTACGTGGTCTATTGACGTGTTAAAACTTTTACTAATTGCTGAATAATGGTTGGTAAAATTAGTAAACCCATTACAAACCATGATATTACATGTAATATCGCGACAAAACCATCTTTATGGGCAGTGTCCTTTACAAAAAGAATGATAAAAATGAGATTCTCTTTTCTGAATTTTTTTTTCCCAGCAGGGAAATTATTATTAAAATACTTTGACAGATAATTAACACGCATGTTAAAAAAAGCTAAAGTATACCAACAGAGGTTATTCCACAAATAGTTTATTGTAATCTCCCGTTGCAAACTTCAGGGTATTTAAAATTTGTGAACGAGAGAGAAATGATTCAGTTTAATTAGTTAGACAAAGAAACAATGAACAATAAATAAGTTTGTAACAAGTTGAATCAAAAGTTTGATAATATGAAAAATATTAAAATATTTGGAAAATATTCCGTGTGAAGATTTCCCCGAATGTAGTGAAACATTAGGAAAACAGAAAAAATAATTTTTAATTTTTTTAACATTTTTTTAATGCACAACCTTAAATTTATTTCAAATTTCCCGCCGAAATTTTTATATACAACAAAACTCTGAGTACTGTATGTAATACGGACTTTCTTTACTCTTATTCTAAAAGGGTTACAGAAATCTTTGCAGATTTGCTTAATAATTCTGCATTTTTAAGTGACTTGTCAAAATCTGATGTAGAAATAAGTGTGGATTTTAATGGGTTAATGATTCACTAAAAAAATGAATCGACTGCAAACATTTAAGTGCTTAGTATAAGATCAGCGTAGACCACGTATTATAGTAGTACAACTGAATCTTTTTTATGCGGTTTTTAAAAAAATGGCCATTAAAGTGCATAATGTGAATCAAAAGTAAGAGAAAGTTAGAAACCTAAACATTCGTTACAATAATTTACTTTAATAAAAGTACTTATTGATAGTTTTTAAGCATTTAATTAGAACATTGCTTAAGAATATAAGTTATTGTATCATTAAGTTTATTTTTACAAATGTATTTATCACAATTTTCGTAATATTATAAAGATGAAATAAAATGTTCTTATGTGTAAATTAATCCTTTATCTTGTTTAGAAAAGTAACTTCTAAGCAAATTGTGAGGTTTTAAGCGTTTTGAGTTATGTATTTTCTATAAAAATTTTTTATGTGGTCCCGATCCACCGCATAAAAAAAGTTTTTTTTACAAGTTGGACCGAATTGTACTTTTTATAGCTATTTATGAAGTTTTCGTACATTTTTTTTTTTTTGTGAAATTTTTTTAATGTGGTCCTTATCCACCGCACAAAAAAATGTTCAGCTGCATTAATTAACTGTAAATATTACCGATAGGTGATGCTAATATACACGAACTAGCATTTCCGAGCGGTTCCACGGCGCCAATTCCTAAATGATTGCTATTCGCTAAGTATTGCCAACCCATACATTTCGCCAACGCTAATACGGCTAAAATTTGATGTTGATTTATATGATAGAAAATTAAATCTCTCAATTCCTGCGGTTCGTAGCTCATGTGCATCACGCGACCGTCACGACACACACACTTGAGACTCTTTTCGCCGACGTGTACCACCAGTGACGTTCGACACACCGCATCGTAACCGTGCGTTAGTATGTTGATTTTCACGCACGCCTGTGTCGGACTATTTAAGGCATTCCAATGTGAAACAATTAACGGGTCTTTCACCTCCTTCGCGATTGTATCCAGCACGTATTCGGTACGTTTACGCATAAAAAAGTGTTGAGCTTGTTGAATGATTTGTTCTAATAGAGTTTGAGATTTCGTCATTTCTAATAATTCGTATCGATCGGCAGCATTTGGTCCTGAAAATTGAAAAATGTTATTAAAGCGGTCTCTTAAGAGGAAATCTACTTTATCGAATAAATTTTTGCTTCCGAGACTACTAAAGTTTCCCCCTAAAATGAAAATTTTCAAATGTGTCGCCAGATTGCACCAGGTGGCATAATTTCTAAACTATTGGATTGTTTTTAATGAAATTTTCAGAAATTACGCAGTTTAGTTTCTAGATGGTCGTCTACGAATTTCATCGTAATTGAAGTAACGCTAGCGATGCCGCTACCGTGACATTCCATTTAGATACTAATTTGCAGCAGCTGGCATAACTTCTGAACTATTCGATTATTTTTGATGAAATTTTCAGAAATTATGCGGTTTGGTTCTTAGTTGATCCCCTACGAATTTCATCGCAATCAGCGTAATGGTAGCCACAGCGCTACCATGCTATCCCATTAAATTTCGATATCTTTCTTGCTACTAGTACTACTTCGCTCAAATTTTGCGAGTACTTGGGGGTTAGATATTTGGGTCTGTAAAATATATTTTACGATAGCGGTGCCGCTACCGTGACATTCCGTTTGGATACTAGTTCGCACCAGGTGGCATAACTTCTGAACTATTCGATTACTTTTGATGAAATGTTCAGAAATTATGCAGTTTGGTTCTTAGTTGATCCCCTACGAATTTCATTGCAATCAGCGTAATGGTAGCCACAGCGCTACCATGCTATCTCATTAAATGTCGATATCTTTCTTGCTACTAGTAGTACTTCGCTCAAATTTTGAGAGTACTTGGGGGTTAGATATTTGGGTCCGTAAAATATATTTTGCGGTAGCGATGCCGCTACCGTGATATTCCATTAAGATACTAGTTCGCACCAGGTGGCAAAACTTCTGAACTATTCGATTACTTTTGATGAAATTTTCAGAAATTATGCGGTTTGGTTCTTAGTTCGTCCCGTACGAATTTCATCGCAATCAGCGTAATGGTAGCCACGGCGCTACCATGAGATACCATTAAGTGTCGATATCTTTCTTGCTACTAGTCCCACTTCGCTCAAATTTTGAGAGCAATTGGGGGTTAGTCTGTAAAATATATTTTGCTATTATTTTATAATTTAGCCGTTAAATATTTTGAGTTACAACAAATTTTCTTGAATTGTACGACGAAAATGTAATTTCAAGGTATACGTTTGATGGAAAACTTGAAAATTTTGTACCTTTTTGGGCTCTACTAAACAGTTTACAAAGAAAACCTCAGTATAAAGTAGATTTCCCACTTGGACCAATTCAATTTAGTTACCTGCTAAACATCGTCGCTTACTAGGCCCCAGAGGACCCGATGCCGGATGCGGAAATGGATGATGTGTGTTTTTATGATGTACTTCGCGCAGAAGTTGATGAAGTGAGTGCTCTAATACATGATCGTGTTCGATCTTTGAAGGCGATTGATTCGTTTGCTTCTTATCGGTCCCCGTCGAATGACAAAGGCCAATTATTAACTGAATTCCCGGTAAAACCTACGGAAAACAACGAATTAATATTTTTTTCTGGGTTTAATTATTCTGGTGTTTTGGTGTTATTACGTTTGCCATAATTTGATTGCCGACAACCATGTGTGGTATGGGCGCTTGCAACTGGACCGCTTCCTTGGCAAGCTGATTAAATAGTTCCTTACAAAATAGAACATTCTGCGCAGCCTCGAGTTTCTGTTGCCAATGTATATCAGGATTTGTTGCCGTAGGGCCGGATCCCAATAAGTTTATTTGAGCACTACATAAATCTTCCTGATCTAAAATTTTAATTTTGTAAAATTAGAAAAAGGGGCTATTTCTCAGTATGCGTGCATGCATACGATAATTTTTGAAAATTTTCGGTTTTATATATTAGACATGACCCAAAACGAACGAAAATGTACATAAAAGTCGGCGGTCACGTCTAATTTTTGTGAAATTGGATTTTAAAAATTTGATTTGTTCTTATATAAGGAAGTACTTTAAATTATATCACTATTTTGAAATATCTACGACATAATAAACGTGAAGTTACTGAAATTAACTTTTGATATGAAAATTTAGTCTCGAATTTTCAGAAGGCTATTTTAATTCAAGACTATTTTAATCATTTAGTTTAATGTAGGAAGAATAACTAAATTGAAAATTTTTAATTGTCCATTAATTTATAACTTATTAACATGTGATAATTAATTAATTAATTTTGAAGCTTCCCGCTCTGTTTTGGAAAGAAAATGGATGACATGTCACGACTCTATTTATTTTTATTAAAATTTTACTAACTTCATTACATACTTCAAAACAGTACAGCTGAATCTTTTTTTATGCGGTGGATAGGGACTGCATAAAAAAAAACCGCGCAAAAAAAAATGTATTCAAAAACATCATAAATAGCTATAAAATAGTTCATTTCAGATTGTAAAAAAAAACTTTTTTATGCGATGGATCGGGACCGCCTAAAAAAACATTCATCGAAAACACATAACTGAAAACGCTTAAAACCTCACGATTTCCTCAGAAGTTGCTTTTCTAAACAAGATAAAGCATTAATTTACACATGAGAACATTTTATTTAATTTTTATATTATGAAAATTGTAAAAATACATCTCTAAGAAAACTAAATGATGCAATAACTTATATTCTTATGCAATGTACTGATTAAATGCTTAAAAGCCATTATAAAGTAATTTTATCAAAGAAAGTAATTATGGTTAATGTTTAAATTTCTTATTGTCTTTTGATTTTGATTTACATTGTGCATTTTAATGTCCATTTTTTTTTTACAAATCGCTTAAAAAAAATCGCACAAAAAAAGGTTTAGCTGTAATTTTAGTTTAAGTGGTCGTAAGTCAAATTTTTAATATTAAATTTTCCGAAAATTAAACGTAAGGGTAAATTTTTTCAAAAATTATCGTGTGTCCGAATATTAGAAAATTTCCGAAAAGATTCGACCAAAATTATACGGCCTAATACGTACCTTTTTGACACAGAACCTCAATGTACGCGACACCCTGTAATTCGGATGGAACAGTTACCCTCAGTGCGGAATTATTTTTGGTCGGGGGAGGCGGTGCTCCCGGTAACGGGCTTTGCGGTGGACTACTACTGGTACGATCCTCCTCTTCCGCCTTCGTCACCTCAAACATACCGGTCTGATTATACTTGGAGCCGGCCGTTCGATAGCTAAGGTCCCCAATAATTGAATTCGACACTTTTTTTAAACGCCAATTTTGTCGTAATCGTAACAGTTCTATATGGAAATCGGGCGTGGTACGATTACGAGCCAATTCGTTTTGTGACGTTCGTAAACGTTCGGCACCGGTTAAAAGCACATTAGCGGCACCGGCTAATGCTTTCTTACGCGCATAGATTTGTACCATCGGTTTGGTTTCAACCTGTTCCTGCGGTACCGGATCAAACACCATGTAACGTTTCTCCTTTGCGATTGCCAATACGTCGGCCAGAACACAAATTTCTGTATGTGCATTTCGAAGTTTATTTCGCACCGAATCCCACGGCCACAAACTGGACTGATATGGCTCTTTGGTGTCGTCTTCGGTGGACGCTTTCACGTCGCCATTTGTTTCACCAGGTTCCTTTTTAATGTCTGTATCGTTTGTTTTACTAAAATCGATGCGTTGAGCACATTTTGCTAAGCTTTCCGAGAGTGTTAATGGTCTATACGGGGAAAAAAATTGTAAATTTTTGGAGTAATAAAACGAATTTTATGTACTTACGCTTGATAAATTTCTTGGCCGTCGTAAGTAATTTCTTGAATTTGATTTTCGATTGGAGCCTCAACGGATATGTTGACCGAGTATGCCATTATGTTTGAATTTATTTTTTTTTAAATATATCACATCATATTTAATATAAAAATTATTTATACACTACGAATTATTTGAAATTGCATTTGGTAAAAAATTAAACTGAAAAAGTTATTGAAATTGACACTACTGACAGCACGTTTGACAATAGAAAACTAATTCTGAAATTAACGAAAAATAAAATCCCTAAAATTCTGGATGAATCGACAAAAAAAAGTTTTAATTTTGATTTGAATCTTCGGAATACTTAAAATAGATTGCACGAGAGTGCACTGCAAGTACGATAGTTTTGGTTTGATTATTTAATCAAGTCGAGTGGACTTAACATAGATGTCGTTAAAATATTTTTAAAATTCTTTGTCTTTCTCTTTGTAAATGTGTACATACTATATGTTTGTCTTTTTTATCGAAATTTTTCGCAAATTGATAAATTGGTAGATTTTTAAAAAAAAAAAAAATTAGTCATACATTCGTGACTAGAACAATAAGAAATGATGTTATGTCGATAATGGCTACTAACTATTTTTTTTGAGAATACTTCTCGTTCAAAACTTTGCTTTGAATGAAATCCTTATAAATTCGTCATGTATGTCGCATTAAGTTGTCTACTCGCACTTAATCACTTTTAAATAACCAGTGTCGGACTTTATGCAATTTAATAGTTATAAGTCGTTTTTTAAAAACTTGCTGATTTTTTTAAAAGCTTTTATTTAACTTGCTATGTTAGTATGTTGGTTTAGATCAAATCTTGGAATCAACATTTAGACAGGTTCTAATTGAGCTAGAGGTTTCAAATTTTGCATACGTGTCCAACCTTGATGACTATGCAATACTGTATAATTAGATTTTCCCTAAATTGCCCCAAGCCAAAATTGTTGATTTTTAGTCCTATCCCACTTTTTGACATTTCGAATTGTCAAATATTGTCCATTGATTTTACATTTTTTGTTTCCATAGTTATGTCTGATTAGGGTAAATTAACCGATTAAAATATAGGTAAAAGAATTACTTCTTTATTTTTTTCTCAAATTAAGGATGTTTGGGAGGTACAATCGGAGATAAAAGTACATGAAATTAGAAATTCGTGAATAATTGCGTTGTATAACAAACTATGAGGTAAATAAATAGTTATCTTTATTAAATAATAGCTATCACTACAACTGATTGTACAATACATCAAACTATAGCTCTCAGCTGAGTACATTCTGAGGATTTTTCGGAGAATTTCAAAATGCTACGAGACAATTGAAAATTTAGTAGAATGTTCCTCATTAAATACTAAGGCCGCTGTGAAAATTTCAAACCGATTCACTAAGCCTTTAAAAAGTTATTAAAAAAAAATTTTTACACGTACTCTTATGGAAATTCGAAAACAGAACAGATTAAATAACTTTTTAACGGCTTAGTGAATCTGTTTGAAATTTTCACAACGGCCTTAGTATTTAATGAGGAACATTCTACTAAATTTTCAATAGTCTCGTAGCATTTTGAAATTCCTCCGAAAAATCCTCAGAATGTACTCAGCTCTTGTAGTCAGCTGAGAGCTATAGTTTGATGTATTGTACAATCAGTTGTAGTGATAGCTATTATTTAACAAAGATAACTATTTATTTACCTCATAGTTTGTTATACAACGCAATTATTCACGAATTTCTAATTTAATGTACTTTTATCTCCGATTGTACCTCCCAAACATCCTTAATTGTAATCAGACTAAAGAGTAGAAAATAAAATAAAGTAAAAAAAATGTTTTTTAAGAAAAAGCATTTATTTTAAAATGGGTTAAAAAAAATGAAATAACTACTGAGTGAAGTTTGAAGCAATATGCAACATAATTTGCATAAAGCTTGAGGCGTTCAATTAAGTTTGGTAAGTACTGAAAAGTAAAATAGCTATACTTATATCCAAAACAGAAATAATTAATGAAAACACCTCAACCTTTTATAAATTATGTTGCGTGTTGCTTCAAACTTCACTCAGTAGTTATTTCATTTTTTTTAGCCCATTTTAAAATAAAAGCTTTTTCTTAAAAAACATTTTTTTTACTTTATTTTTTTAAAACTTATGTGGAAAATAAAAATTTCAGAGAGTCATATTATTAACAAATTAAAGGCTAATTTTAACATTAAATAAAAGCAAAAAATATTTATTCCGAGAACTATGAGAAATTCTAGCTTCGGACTACGAAATCCTGATTTAATAAGTGCTTAACACGCATTTAGCGAATTTTTGTAGATTTCGTTTGTTTAATTGCAATATGGCGTATGCCAAATATAGACCAAATCAACTAAAAATGGTCTGACGTGATTAAACAAATGAAGCAAAATAGGACGTACAATGTTAGGTTACTATAGTTACTTTAATATGAAAATAACAAAAAGGAAAAGAGCATTTTGCTTCATTTATTTGATGACATTAGATCATTTTTAGTTGATTTGACCTATAGCTCACTTTTACCCATTTTTATTTATGTACAAATGTTGCAAAGTAAATTTTTTTTTGGGCTGAAGGGTGGGGTGGGTGGAATTAAGACTTACATAGGAACTCCAATATAACGTACTCCATTAAATATGGTATCGTTGCTTTGTCACTTTTCACAGCAAAATAACAGAAAAACACGAGTCGACTTTCGGCTTTTACACCATCATCAGGTGAAAAACTTAACTAAAAATTGCTCTTTTTGGCGAAAACTATTTATAATATAGATCGGAGCAAATAATGCATTGGTGGGGGATGCTAGAGACAGAGACAGAGACAGATACAATCACAGTATACAATAAAATTAAAAATTTTTTGTATTGTTTGCAAAGGTAGTTTACAGCGAAATTTATTTTTAAAAACTCTAATAACGTACTCCAATATAACGTAGCGAGTGGTGGGGTACCCCTCTCACAGATTTGAAGACGTGAGACTGTATTTGTGTAAAGGTATACATAATCGTCAATTCAGGGACGTAGCAAATTTATGTGAGGGTCTGAGAAGTTCCCATATTTTCTCACATACACACGTATAGCATTCACAGTTTCACACGTAGCCATAGGTACTTATACACAAATAAATATAATCAGTGTAAATATATACACATTGACAACTATATATGAACTTGTTCAAAAATATTCAGATTCCTGTGAACTTTTACAGTAAATTTATCAACACCAACAAATAATTACACCAATATACAGACATACACGTACATATTATTTTACGTATATGCATACGTAGACAAATATGTGTGCATATACACATCGATTTCACGATTTAATTGTTTATGGAAAAAAGCCAGATAACAAATTTTGATAAAAGTTCCAGAATATTCTATTCTGAAAATAGCAAAAATGTCGAAAAACCGACTTAATTATTTGATAGTCTACCAAAGAAGGGACTAAACAGCGGAACCCAGCAAAAGTTCTAGAAAGTTCTATTTGGGATCTAGCAAAGATACCGGGAAACTAACTTCACCATCGAATTGGTCTTCGAATAAAAGCATAAATAATAAAAATTTAGCAATATTCTAGAATTTTCTATTCGAAACCTAGCAAAGATATCGGGAAACTGGCTTCACCATTGAATTGGTCATCAAATAAAAGCTTAAATAACAAAAACTCAACAATGTTCTAGAATGTTCTATTCGAGAACTAGCAAAGATATCGGGAAACTGACTTCACCATCGAATTGGTCATCAAATAAAAGTTTAAATAACAAAAATTGAACAGTGTTCTAGAATGTTCCATTCGAAAATTAGTAAAAATATTAGAAAAATGATTTCGCCATCGGATTTGTCGTCGCATGAAAGCCTAAATAACAAAAATTGAACAATATTCTAGAATGTTCTATTCCAGAATTAGCAAAAATATCAAAAAACCGATTTTATCACTCATTTAATTATTAAATAAAAGATCAAATAGCGGAATTTAACAAGAGTTAAGATACTTTATTTAAGAAAAATGTAAATATTATACTTTTTTTGCAATTGTATACGTTGGCGTAAATTTATAACTAAAACTTTTGAATAGCACCACTATTTGACCTTTTTCGCCAAGGAGCAATCTACTGATGAAGTCGCTTCCTCAATATTTTTGTTAGTTTCCGAATAGAATATTCGAGAACATTTCTCAAATTCCGTTATTTAGCATTTTCTTTGATGACCTATCTGACGGTAAAGTTTATTTTTTTTATATCTATTCTAGGTTTCGAATAGAATGATTTACAACTTTTGTCAAATTCCGCTATTCAACCATTTCTTTAATGGCAAATCCCATAGTAAAGTTAGTTTTCCGATATCTTTCCTAGTTTCCGAATAGAATATTCTAAACCTATTATAAAAATTCCACTGTTTGGTCTATTTTTCAATTGCTAACCAATAGTGAAGTCAGTTTTTTAATATTTTGACTGGTTTCTAAAAAGAGTATTCTAAAATTGTTGTCAAATTTTCCAGCTTATCCATTTTTCTAATATACTTACAACCAGTGTTGTGCTTATCTAAATAACGTTATCTGAAATTTTATCTAGATAACGTTTTCGTTATCTATTATCTTTTATCTAGATATTTTTAAAAGAAGTAATCTTTTATCTTATCTTTTTATTAAGCGAAGGAAAAAGATAAGATAATAAGAGTACATCTTTATTTCTCCTAAAAAAAAGAAAATTGAAGCTAAATTCACCATTTACCTATTATTCACTTGACCGACCATATAATTCAGATAAATTTTGACACTTTCTTAAGAAATACAAATATTTTTAAAAGAAATTATTTAATTTTAAACAGAATTCTTGCTGTCTGGAATCATTTCCGCCATTAGTCGGAATAACATTTAGTCGTGTAATATGAAATGTCGTTTTCCGACCACTTGATCGATCATGTAATGTAGATAAATACCGACACATTTAAGCACTTTTTTTTAAATAAAAAAATGTTGTTCTCTACGTTTGCTATCATGGGCCGTAAATAAAGAAACTAAATTCCAAAACACGTAATTTTGTCGCCAAAAACCTTTCTTGAACATTTTTGTAATTTATAATAATAAACACATCTTTCTGGGCACCGGTGAGCTACTTTCGTAGCCCGGCACCGGTCCACGGATGGGCGGTTGAGAAACACTGACCTAGTGCATTATTTCTGTAAATATTATCTGTTATCTAAAATTTTATCTAGATAACGGTTCAATTATCTGTTATCTTTATCTAGATGTTTTAAATTATGTTATCTATTATCTGTTATCTAGATAATAAAATTCGATATCTTGCCCAACACTGCTTACAACTACAATATACAACCATTGTGTATATGTATGTATTTAACTGAAGACGTGTGTTCTTGTATAAGTGGTTACGCGTGTGTATATCAATAATAAAATGCGTACGTGTTCGCATAGTATGTTTCTGTACCCCCTTAAAAAAATTTTACTGACGGCCCTGGTGATTCGATATAACGTACTTCCCCTTATTTTGTACCGGCCACTACGTTATATTGGAGTTCCTATGTATTAGGCACAGCTTGTGTCAAACTGGAATAATTCCACTTTCTAATAGTAATTGGAAATTAGGAAATAGGTAGTTCAGGATTTAACTGTGTTTTTGTAACGAGCTATTTCTTGGATTTTAGTGTTTTCCATTTTCTCTTCTCGTTTTTTAATTTAATGGATGTGGGTAGTACTGAAGAAAATGTTGATGGTTTTTTTTTCCTTTAAATACCGTAAATATATACATACACAAGTATGAATTTTACGTAAATAAAACTCGACGATTCGGGTCATGTGTGACATATAAACCAAAATATCTTTGTATTCATTGACTCTTCTAGAAATCTATACAAAAATTTCATGTTTTTGTACGAATTAATTTACATTCTATCCTGCGAAACCGAAAATACAGTCGACTCTCGTTAATTTAAACCTGCGATAATTCGAACCTCTCCATAATTCAAAGTTATCACGAGTTTCCTACAAAATCTCTTTATATTTCGAACTAAATCAATACATTTTTATGCACTTGGTAATTCGAACGAAAAAATCATTACTACGTAATTAAACGATGCACGTTAATTTGAACTCATCGGCGTCAAAAACTTGACAGTTCAAAGTTGCAGAGAGAAAGAGACAGAAAGATTGTAAGAAGTACATTTTGAGACAGACTTGTACATATCATCATACACGAGCCTTTGTTTTTTTTATTGTCGAACCATTTGATATTTCAAACATTCGATAATTCGTAACATTTTAAGAGTCCCTCGAGTCTCGAATTAACGAGAGTCGGCTGTAGTTAGAAAAATTTTTGGCCCGGATGTAACATTCGGCTTCTTTGTATTCTCACCACACATGGTATTCTATCTATTTTAAAGTAGAAATGCGCGTGAAGTTAGTTCCATTAGTTGTGTGTGTATGTATGTGTTTATATTATACCGTAGTTATTTTGGTTTGTATAGGTTGGCTGCATCAATCTTTCTAAACGAAATACATTCTTGGAAAAAAATATAACAAATACGAAACGATAAATCAATCCGAAAGGAAACCTGTCACAAGTTGTTTCACTGAAAAGTATAAAATGTTGTTTCTGTGAAAATGTTTTATCGAATAAATTCATGCATACAATAAATATAAATATACTTTTGCTACTATATTCATGCAATAGAGTAGAACAATGTTGATGGTATATTTAAATTTTATTTACATATAGTTACCAATATTAGAAAAACTGTTGGAGGTTTTTGGTTCTTCAGAAAACGTAATTTATGTATATTTGAAATACAAAAATATGAAAAAAGATTCTGTGCTGTTTATCTGTGACTGATATTGCTTGCGTTTCTTGATATAAACCACTTTAAACAGAGTATTTAGATAATATACACGTATCTATATATTATATTATGCATGATTTGATGGTGTAGGCACAGAGCAAGGCTTATATATATGTTTATGAGGTACACTAAATCCGTACACTACAATGTATTTCTTTCGGACTACAATCAGCTATGTTATAGCGTCAACTGATCATCACTTGATCATCAATAATAATTGTATATGTACTGTCATTTTTAAATTTTAAAGTATTATTTCTGAATAATTATTAGTTATTATAATATAATATTCAGTTTAATATAATTATTTTTATCAATTTTTCACATTTCGTTTGTTATTTAGTTATTTTATTTAATTTCATTAATTGTTGCTTTGAAAATCGCCATTTCAGGGCCGGCATCTAAAATCATTCTTACGTATTTTTATAGTCATGCTTGGTATATGGTGTTCTGTGCCAAATTGTTGAAATTCACAGTATAAGACATTAAATAAAGACGTTAGCTATTTTCGATATCCAAAAAAGGTGTAGAATAATGTTGTTGAATTAAGAACATTGAAAATACCTAAATTAATCCGTAATTAACAAAGTAAGACAGAGTTTTTCATTAATGTTTCATAATTCCCGAATTCTATGACATACAGAGAATGAACACATGTGTAACATTATCGAATATATTTGTATCTATTTTTCTGACAAACCGTAATAAATATATTTCAAATACTTATTTTATCTATATTTAATTGAAAAAATTATATTAATTATTTTTTATTCTTTTTTCTGAAAACGACTCGGGTATTTTATATTTTCATTAATTTAAATGTTTTTGTTTACTTCCAATATTACTAAGACATAATAAAAAGAAAAATATTCCGGACCTGGCTATACTGCAGTCCACAGTGAAGCGTCGTTTTCATTTGATTGGTGAACCTCATAAACATAAATAAACCTTGGGCACAGAGTACCTTGATTGTAAATGTAGCCTAAAAGTGATAAAAGTACCCTTAATTTGGGATTTTAATTAGATTTATTAGGAATAAAAAAAATGTTTAATTGAAATTAGTTGAGTATTTAAAATATCGAGTCTGAGTACCGAGTGTTGGGTCTCAAATATTGAAATCACAGAACAAATAGAACGAATACTTCTATCTCTTTTCTGCAATCACTTATGTGCTTTTATGTGCATCTTAGGCTGCGTAGTCCTCATTCATTCGCCAGCATTCAATGGGTATGTTTCAATTGTTGTTATATTGTTACCTCTCGTATTAACACGGTATATGTACGTGGTATACGTACATCATACATACCACCACCACGTACATATTATATACATATGTATGTATGCAAGACACTAATACACAAAACATCCAACGGACTAACACACCCAACTCCGCGTGCACATATATAACATAGTGGGGGTTTATTTTCTATCCTTTGTGGTTACGCTCGTTTCCCTAGTATAGACATAGTAATGTTCGTTCTCTTTGTTCTCTGATTGAAATAATGAAATTAACTCAATTGGAACGCCGAGGCGGCCTGCAATGCCGGACCCCTTATACAGGGCGATGAAGAGAAATTTTGGCTACCAAATCAACGCCCAAAAAAAGAAATAAGTTTATCCTAAAATATCAACGCCCAAGAAAAGCAATTAGAAAGTTACTTTTAACGATTCCGGGTCTCTTACGAATGGATCCGGAGCCCTCTGTTTACTGTCGCCCGGTACGGAACGTCCCTGTCGCCTCCTTAGTCCGCCTCTGTATTGAAGTTGAAAGTATCGATATTTAATCGATACCGTTTGAACCGTGATTTTTTCATTTATAAGGAAGTTTTAAGACAAATACATATACTGTGTGAGTTTTTTGAGAGTTGCCATTTTTATTACAGCCAAACCGTTGATTTAATCAAAAAATTGTTCAGATAAGAGTTCTAGATATCGACGGGGGGCAACCAATTGCTATAGTCAGGAGCTTTATAGCTCTTATGATTTTCGAGCTATGATACTAACTTATATATTTCTAAATGAGACTATATATTAATTTTTCGATAAAATTGATCTAATGCATTAATTAACAACATAAATGAGCAAAAAAATTTTTACTCAAGTTCAATTTTTTAATTTTTCTTTAATTTATTAGTTAGGCGGTAAAAATATGCATATGTACTTAAGGCTACTTCAACCGATAGTGTTCTGGTTGGTTACATTTCCATTACATCTAAGAAAAGAACCTTTTCCAGTACCATTTCTATCATACAAATTTGGTTGTAATAAAAATGGCAACTCTCAAAAAACTCACATGGTATTCTTGAGACACAAATGAGTTTGTTTGTTTATCTCGCTTTCACGACTCAACAGTTTAACAAACGGACTTAAAAAGTTTACATAATGATAGTTGAGAAGATGTAGAAGGACAGAGGCTACTTTTTATTCCGTGAAAACATCTCATTCCTGAAAGAATATGTATTTGAAACGAAACAATGATTAAGACGAAGCGTAAAGCCAGTTTCTAGACATTTTTCTTGAAGCAGATAACAAGGGTGAGACGGGTGAAATTTAATGAAATAATATAACGTCATTTTTTAAGCAAATGTGACTATAATTATTGCAGGACATAATTTGTATACGTACGTATTTTGAAAATAAAGCGAATACCACTTTTCTTCTTTCAAAATTCTGCAGTTTCTTCTCAAAAAATGTAAAATTTTATTATCAATATTATATTTTAACAATAATTATTTGAAAGCGTAACTACGGATATAAATCAATTACTATATAACAGAATGCTATTAAGGTCGGAACTTGGTCGTATGTGACTGCTTCAATTACACATTTATATTATATGTCTATATAATATAATATATAATATGTTCACTGGTCTGTGGTTCCAGACGTTTTTTTTGGACTTATCTAGGTTTCCTAGGATTTTAATATATTATAAAATTATAAAAGAATTGAATTGGGAAAGAAAACTAGCCTTCAGTAGAGTCATCCAATCGGAATAATTTTAACTTTGAGTTTAATAGAAACATTTTTTCATAAATGTTTTTACGTCTCTGAGATTTACATCATGGTTTTGGATCGTATTACCACCAAAATAGATGTGACTCTAATGTTTTAATCCCAATAATTAGCCTACATTCTTAAAATAATTAGTTTATGTGAAAACATTCTCATTTGATACTGTTTCAACAACCAATAAGAAACATAAAAGAACAAAAAGAGAAAAAAACACAAATGCATATAATTTCAAATATAACGATAATGGTCCGTTGCTATATTCTGATCTTTACCACTCCTCTACCCCCTCAGCCGACACATCTTATTTCCACACCCATAATATAAAATGTTTTTATTCTCTTTGTCTCTTTCTTTCTTTGATTCGCCATTTCAGTTTTTTTTTTTTAATTCTATTCCGATATTCTAGAAAATGAATAATTCAGAACTCGATATATATGTATTTTTCTAATAGAAGTTCAATATATTTGGCGCAAAGAAAATAATAGGTATTACGACGAATGCAAACGAATAAAACCGAAGTGAAATGGGCGTCGTCGATTTATATCTATGTAAGTACGTGGAGCGCTGGCTGCTTGGTGCGCCAACAGCGTCAATGTGCGACGCGCGAGGTACAAGAAGAGAGAATGATTTTAGAAATATGTTATATGTTTCATTTCGATGTGTACATATGTATTCGTGTATATAACTGTTCTTTATTACTGTTTTCCAAGTACTACGCTCACTAATACGTTCGCCCCTACCAGGCGCGGTGGAATGAGTTTTTTATTTTTATTCAATTTATTTGTATTCCATCCCGCGCGCCTCGCGCCGAATGGGCCGTTTTACTTCGTCTCTTTCTGTGTTTGTTTACTACATTTTCTTGGTGGCATAAAATGGACAGTCGTTTCTTTCTTTTTTTTTTGAATATTAAGAGTTTTTCAAGAGTTTGTTTTTTCGAAAACTTATTTTTAGATTTATCGAGTAAGCGTATTTTTTGAAATGTAGGTCGTATCGATCAGAATTTTCGAACGTGTTTCGATTTATTAATGATTATTGTCAATACACATTTAGTATGTGTTTCAGATAATATTACAAATACCACTCCTCTACAAGCCCCCTCCCCCTTCCCTCGCGAAATATTAGCGAATTTCCAGTAATAAAAACTATTTTTTCTCGAAAACTAGGATACATAGGGTAAAGATTCAAAATGTGGGGGAGATCCTTGTACCTGGGGACACTTTCGTTTAAAACTTCATAGCTCAAGTAAAAATTAATGTATGACTTCGAATACACCTTCGTTGCGTCGTTTCGTTTTGCGTTTTTTTCGAAGTTGCGTCGCTGCTGAATTAGTACTAATTTTCACTGTGCGTCGTTAGATTTTCGAAGTTGAGTTGTTTTAGGTTCGAGTCTTTAAATTTTTTTTCGAAATTTTTTGAAATTTTCTTTTTCTTCTAAAAGATGGCATGACTATGATCATAATTCACTTTGCGTCGTTTCAATTTGCGTCGTGTTTTTTTGGAACGTAACCACGACGCAAATTGAGGTATTGGTGTATTGAAAATTCTCTAAGCACACCACAATAACATCTAAATATTAGATACAATATATCACGATATTGTGTTTCATTTTTGCGAAAACTTGCATTGAAAAATCAAGGACATTTGTCCCAACGTACAATCACAGCTTGTAACTTGGGACACCAATGGTTGTACCTTGGAACAAACTATGCAAGCCACTTTAAGCCCTGAAATCAAAATATATATTCTATTTTTTTTTAAAACAATAAAAATTGTTTGGTTTTACTTGCAATCATTTTCATTATAGAAAAAAAATGACCATTTTAATTTTTGACGTTTTCTTCATTGGGCTTTGCCCGGGTGACTTTGTTCATACTTTGCAGCATCTGGATAGATAAAGACAAATATTGAAAACAAACTTACCTGCAAACCTCTGTAAAAAAAACCCAAGACCGTCCCAAGTTAAAAAAAATTTGCTGTCCCAAGGAAGAAATTTCAATTGCATACAATAAAGTGTGGTTATATTTTTTAATTAGGGAAATCCAGTGATATACGTCAAAATAAATAGTTACGAATGTGTATAATAACTATTTGTATCTTTAATCATTTACTCACCTCAAAATATTTCTAGTAAAATGATGATTTATATGAATTACAAAAAAAAAAAAGAAAACACGGCAAAAATCTCAAAACCTTGCATATAGAAGAAACGAATCAAAATGGCCGACTTCACTGCGTGTGCTTTGAGTATTTGTGTCAAATACTCATTAAATGTCACTATACTAATCATTTTACAATACATTGGTTCTCAAGTTATGGGCTTGTCCCGAGGTACAAGGCGTCCTGAGATACAAGGATCTCCCCTATCTTATGTGATTTGTTCTGTTCTTTTCTATGATATAAAAAAAATTTCGAAAACCTTTTGAATTGACTGTATTTCTCATTCAAAAATTTCCTAAGCGTTTAAAAAGTAAAAAAATTTATTTAAAAAAGATTTTTAGTTATTTATTAATTGAGATCTATATATAATGCGTGTAGAATATACATATAAAACTTCATGAAGGTATGAGAGTTTTGAGATTTTTCTTTGGAACCCTAATTTTTTCCGCTCTTTGCAACGGTGTAAAAAAAATAATTCGAAAATTTTTGAATTTTGGAAAATTTTGACAAAAAACTCATTTTTTGAGGTTCCGGGTATCGGACGTGTCTGGGTAAAGAACTCATTCAAGAACGAGAAAGCTATGTGTCACTTCTTCTCTGCTTTACACTTACATCAATTACCAGCCTTACAATTACCAGATTTCATCCCTGTGAAAGCTGGTAATTGTGTGTTGGTTTTAACTAGGTTTGAAGAAAGTCTCTAGATAAAAGTGAATTAAAAATTTTAACAAATCTTTTCAAAAGCTGGTAATTATGAGATGATTCTTAGCTAAGTTTGATAAAAATCGATCAAATAAATAGTTTTCCATACAATAAAATCTCTAAAAGGAAAAGTCTCGTAGTGTAGATATAATGTAATATGCAGCTACATTTAACTAAAATATAAACCAAAACTAATAAACTGATGAAAAAATTTTTGAAATAATTTTTTGAAAAACGTTAACAAATAATAGAGAAATAGAAGATCAAAATTTAAGGTGGAATGATTGAATTCTAATTCGCCTGTGACGTCAAATATCCGCACAATCGGACACAAAAGTTAAAAAAATGACATTTTAACTCTTTAAATGATTAAGACGAGTTAACTCGTCCTGCAATATGGCGGCTCAAAATGCTGTGATATGTACATATTCACTGGTACAGGTGTCGCCATCTGTGACAATACCATAGAGATACGACAATACGGTATAATTCTAAATAATGTTTAGTATAATTTATACATATTTTGTAAATTCCTAGGGTTCACTTTTTTGATCTTGGGATCTTTGATTTTTTTTCTTTTTCTTTTTTTGTAATCTTATCTATTGTATTTATCACTGGCAGTAAAAAGTCCGGCCTTTTGAGACAAAAAAATTTTCCATACGGTTTGTTTAAAAGGGTTAAAACGTTAAAATATTGAAATTGTAAGGGTGTCTACACAATCAATGAAATAAGGAATAAGAAATAAGAAATAAGGAATAAGAAGTATGCCATCTAGTGACGTTGAGTGGAACTTTAACGTAACTGCTCCTAGATATAAATATGTAGGTACTTTTGTACGTCAAAATTCGTTTTTTTTTCACTTTAGTGATAAAAAAAGTCATCACGAACGTTATTTTTTCATGAATTTTGATGTACAAAAATACCTAAATTCTTATACCTACGGACAGTTACGTTAAAGTTCCATTCAACGTCACTAGATGGCATACTTCTTATTCCTTATTTCTTATTCCTTATTTCATTGATTGTGTATGACCCCTAATCTTTATAAGAGTTCAATAAAAAAGACTCTTCGATCTATTTGCAATGCCGTACAAAAGATGACGTCACACAACTGTATCAGATCCAAATGAAACAGAACTATCTTTGTACAACTTTAAAGTTCCATAATTTTGTTAGTTATTGAGGTACCTTAATTTGTCTTTTACATTATTGTTTAATTTTTTTTTCATCTATTATGATGAAATTTGGAAGGTGGAACTACAAGAATTTTTATATTTTTAGAGCTTTTTCGTCGTGGGGTTTTAAATTTTTTTTATTTTAAAGACGTTTTACTATACTTGAAATGATGGTTTTAAAATATCTAAATTTTGAAACATAAAATTTCAACTCCATTGTATATTTATACGATAATATTTTAATTATTTTATTTTCTATCGGAAGAAATTTTAACATTATTCGTCGATTTATATAATATACTATATTATAGTACATATTTGTATTATTTTATAAAACAATATTTAATATAAGCAAGCATACAGAGTACCAATCCGTATAAAATATAGCGAGCATTTGTGAGTTCAGTTCACTCTGTGATATTTACGTTTAATTGTTTTTACCATAGTGACGTCACAACAGTGAGAATAAAGACAAGAAGTATTATTTCTGTACACACTGATGACTGGTCGGAGCAATGGTAGTGGATGGTAGTGGTAGAGTGGTAGTGGTATTGTGGTGGTACTGAAGTAGTGGGGGTATGGTGTGAGTGGGGAGTGTACGGTGGTGAGAGGTAGCGGGTAGACAACGACGACTGATGTTGTTGGTACATACAGATATTTCCAGGTATATTTGATATCAACATTGTCTGTTACATTTTCAAACGAAACGACGACGTTCCTTCGGCTCTCGTACGACGGGCATGGCTTGTGCTCTTGGTGGCCGTGGTGGTGAGGACGACGCCATATTGGATCAGTGGAAGTTTGCAATTGTTAGTAGTCTGTTCTGTGTGTGTCCGTGTGTTTGTTGGTCGATCCGTCCGTCCGTCGGTCATATTATTGATATTCTGTACTTGAAGTCTTTCTTTGTGTGATATTCCTCTCGTCGTCGACAGTGTCGTCGTGTTTGGATGCTGTTGGATGCGATGCTCCACTCCACCCAGAGTTCCCAGTCTCTTGGCCACTTCGGCAGTTATATTATTATATATGTATTTGTAATTGTATTGGTACGGTTCATGTGACATTCTCTAACGTCTTTCTCTCGATGCTCACACCACAGCCGGCACCAACCAGGTGGGTGGTGGAGTGCAAGCGATGGTGGGAGGTACGCTCTACCTTGGTGATGGCGCTGTTGTTGTCGTTGTAGCAGTTATACGAGTATAATTCTGTCCGCATTGCTGCCATCTCCTGGAGATCAGTGTAATGTATGTCCGTTCGTCTGTCCTTCTCGTTTGGTTATTACATTAGTACGCCTTCTGTCACTATTACAATGCTCTTTCGATATGTGTGTATGTGTGTATAGTACATTACATAGATCTTATATACTTATCTAAATTTATATATGTGATTGTTTGTTATATCCACAATTCGTAGGAAATGGTGCATCTTGAGGTATCCTTTATGTATTGATCCTATATAAAGAGGTTGTCCATGTATTAAAGGATCCTTAATGCTCCATGTATACTATAGTTTTAACGTTTTAGCATGGGTTTTGCTTCATTAAGAAACTTTTTATCACTTTCGGTTAACGTCTTCGCTCTGTTAACCGAAATATCCTTGGCAAGAAGAATACTTTGATCTATAAATCCGAAATACATGGTCACTAGATAAGTTTTGCAATACAGCCATATTTATTAAAGTTTTTCAAAATAATTTCTGTCACAGCTTATACACTTAGTGGTACCTAAAAGCCAACTGTCAAAAATATCGTGCTATTTTTCTTCTGGCAGTTCTGAACACACTTGATCCCAGGCGGCCAGTAGCTCGGAATCGCTCGCAAACTTCCGACCTTTCAGCTAGCCGTTCACAGTCGGAAACAAAGCGAAGTCACAGGAGCAAGGTCTGGACTGTAGACAGGATGATCAAGCACTTTAATGTCAGTATTTTCTAAAAAATTAACTGTCCCATGAGCTCGATGAGCAGAAGTGTTATCGCGGTGAAAATGCCAGCTATCCATTCTTGAGTTTGGACGAATCTCTTTAAGTTTCTGAACAACTTTAGGCAAATATTTATTGACATACCAAGACGCCTATACTGTGCACTGACTATCAGGACAACTCGTTTATTCTCCTTAATTAATAACTCAATTTTTGCTACGTTTTATGGAACAGTTGCTTCAACAAGACGACCCGATCTTGGAGGATCATTAACACTGAAATTACCACGTTCAAATTCACGATACCACCGGTACATAGTTGTGTGATGAAGACACTTTTTTTTGAGTAAAGTTTTCATTTTCTCTGCACATTCATCTACGAATAAGACTCGCACAAAATTGTAGCGAATAATCACTCGTAACTCGTCCTTCAACCACTCGGACATTTTTAATGTTTTAGTTCTGTACACAAATGATTCAGGGGGACTTATTGTATGGCTGCCGTCTAGTTATGAGTTGAACTTTATAAAAAAAATAAATGCAAGTACCTTGCGATTATAAACATTTTGTATTGCAAAACTTATCTAGTGACCGATGTATATTTATTCTGGCTCAAATGGCTTTAAATGGAGAAGATCCTGGGTTCGAGGCCCAGCCGATCCAATTTGTCAATTTTTTCAATCGCTATGTGATTTTTAATTTTCTATGGTATTGTCTGACAGTGTTCTTGATACAATCAAATATGTAGGTACTTTTGGTTACAACCGGTTCAAATTTAGCCGAAATATTGACCTAAGGGAGCAGCTTCTGCAGTTACCTAGTGGCATATTTTAGGGAGAGGGCGCTAAGTGGATTATAGTCTTACATGACATATTCTAGTGGTGAAAATATCCCTAAAAGGAATTTCGTCATTTCAAACAGCAAAAAAGTAAAGTTCACATCCCATTTAGCCTAATTTAGCTATAATTAGATTAATTCAAATCACTTTCATGAAGCTCAATGTTTGGGAAAATATTTTAACTTGTTGACGTCATCAAGTCTACCAAAATTTTTTAGTGTCTTAAAAATCGTAAATAAAATGATAAAATGACGAAACCGGAAGTGAATTATAAGTTTCCAAAGTTGTCATTTTCATTTCTATCAGAATTAAGTATGTACGACCACCAGAAAAAAAGTTCTGTCGAATCAATTATATTCCCAAAAGGAATTTCGCCATTCTAAACGCAAAAATGAAAACAGTTCACATCCAGATTACCATAATTCAATTAATCACCCTAATTCAAATCAGCTCCATAAAGCTTAATTTCAGAAAGAAAATCTTAACTTTATGACGTCATCAAGATTACTAAAAATTTTCAATGTTTTAAAGACTCTATATTAAAATAAATAGAATGATGAAATTATAGAAAGCCGAATTATAGGTTTTTGAATCTGTTTTTCTTGTTTAAAATTATGTAATACTTGTGAGACATATTTTTCAAAATTCTTTCATGATCGAGTTTTGCTGCAGTAAATTCTATGAAATTTTATTGTAAGTATTTTGATTAGTGGAGTTCAAAAAGTTGCGAAGAGTTTGAAAATGACTTCTGTTGGAAAAATTTACTAAGAATCAGAGTTGAGAAATCTTATTGAAAATTGAAGTAATGATTTGAATTCAAATAAAATAAATGAAATAAACTTGTGAAAATTTTAATCTTAATCCAACGTCTCCTACAACGTAAGTTTTTTCGTAACTCACTTTATAGTTTGATCAAATAAAAAAAATTCCGAAAATCCAAATTATTTTTTCATGCGATATAATCCAGTACATATATGAAATATTTGCAAGTATATACCTATATGACGAGAGTGTATTGATGATACGAGATGACAGTCTGACAATGAGTGTCTACATATACACACATATTATGTATGATAGGATACTACATCTTTCGCACTCAATCACGTGTATCCGTATTTGTGTAGATGCATCACATCCTTATCCATATATCCTTCCTCGCGTTCCCTCATCCCGCCCGCTACCAGAAATTACCATGTCATATTCGTGAAAGTTCTTATCTGCCACCGAAAGTAATTTAATCATATTTGATTTTTTTCTATAACTTCGATGACGTACATACTCGTATATCTACATAATGCCAGTCTAATGATAGATTTAAAAAAGTTTTTTTTTTTTTTGATTTTTTTTTTGTTTTTATTGCGAACTTTTTGAATAAAAAACGTATTAAAAAGTTGAATATTTAATTAAAAATCGTTTTGGAACATTTTTGATGTTATATGCAAACGACATTACGTATACGTTGGACTAACTGCACAAAATATAATGTTTGGATTGGTTTGGTTGGTTGGTGTTACTACCAGTATCTAACAAATAAAAAAGAATATGTGAATTTATATTGAAAATACATTAATTTATTAGAGCAAAAAGCATAAATAAACATATTTATATTGCTATTAAATAAAATCAATAAACTGGTGTAGCAAATAAATCTATATTATTCTATTATAACGCGTAAGATATTGGGTCTGTGTGTGTATATGTATTGAAGAATGTAAGAAGGTTAAAAAAAAATAAATAAATATTTTTTTATTACACAGTAAGTGTGCGTATATATGTATTATATATCAATAAAATGGAAAAAAATAACGAAAATAATATATATTGTAGAATATATTTGCGCAGCATTGTAAATGGTATCGATTTAAAACCATTCTGCAACATACAAATATTATTTTACACTATACGCGAAAATTGTGGCCGCGAATCTAAAAATTACATACCGAGAGTCAGCTAAAACTATTTCTATCTTGGATGAGTTCTTTAACTAGACACGTCGAATCCACAAAAGGCATCCGACGTGGCTTTAGGCCAGTGGCTCCCAAAGTGGTCTATATCGACCCCCAGGGGTCGATAACGATCTGGAAGGGGTCCACATCGACGGAAGAAAAAATTTAGTGTCCGTGAGATGTAAATGGGAGTACAGCGGAGTAGGTTAGTTTTTGGTTTGCTTGTCCTAATATGAGAAGTTGGTGACCTTTTTGTGTTTGCTCGCCACTTGCATTTGTCCCGAGTTATATTTTTCGGAAGCTGTTCAATTTGGTTGAATTTATTAATTTGTACAGGGGTCTATCTAATTCCGAAAACCATGGCAAGTGGTCTAGGAGACAAAAAGGTTTGAGAACCACTGTTTTAGGCATTTCTCGTGAAAAAAATAAGTTTTTTGCCAAAATTTCTCAAAGTACAAAAGTTTTTGTCACATTTTTTTACATCGTTGAAAAGAGGGGAAAAATCACATAATAAAGGTTTTTGAATCATTATTATATATAGACCGATTTCCGAAAAAAATCAATTTTTGTAAATGGAAATTCACTATGTTATGCAGGATGCTGCGGCAGGGATAATTTTAGCTAAATTCTCGAATCGAAAATTCAGCTATTACCGCCATTGTCATGGTGCGACTTGTCCGCACGAAAATTCTCCAACGAAACAGCCGAATTTAATGAAATTTGGTGAAGACGTTGGAAATCCAAAACCCTTGGATGAGTTCGTCAGCTAAACAAGTCCGAAGCCTAGAACCTAAAAAATTTTCTTTTATCAAAATTAAAAAGTTTTTTCAATTTTTTTACATCATGGTAAAGAGTGAAAATATCACATACGTTCGTCTTTGAATCGTTATCCTATGTAAGCGGGTTTTCAAGAAAAAGTAATTTTTGTAGCCGGAAATTGTCTATGTTATACAGTAGGGGGTGGGCAAACTTAATACTTTTATGATCGACATTAATTTTTCTTATTTATCTCTCTTTCGACTCCAAAAAATGGGTTAAATTAAAAACTAATAAAGTATCTTTTATGTCAAATACCTACTAGAGAAATTTAATCCTTGTCATAATTCCAAATTTTCATACTAATAATTTAATACGGGATGTAATGTGCAATGATTAATAAATTTCTCTGATAAAATTTTTATTTATTTATTTATTTATTTTTTTTTTTTTGCTTGTGGTACTTTGCAATTAGTTAAGTCAAGTGTAGAATAGATATATGTTTAATTTTAAATTCATGTATAATTATAATTATTCCAACTGCAGGTGGAGAAAAATCAAAATCTTAAACGAGGAAACGACAACCTGCAAAACTGTGGGTAAGGTCAAAATGGAATTTAAAAGTAGCGGCTCGACATGTTTCCACTATTTAAATAATCATTTTCAAGGGCGAAAAATACAAGACAAAAATCAAAATGGACAAAAACTAAATATAAGTGTCGATGACACCATAACATGGCTTAAAAAATGAATAAAAATCAATAAAAAAGTGAAATACATAAAAGAAAGAAGAAGAAAGAGTTTAAAAGTTTGGAAACTTCTGTTTTTCTATTCCGTCTAGTTTCCATCTTTTTAGTTCCTTAGTCGAGTTTTCCATTTTCTTTTTTAGATTTACTCTTTTATTTTCGTCTTTTTGAAAGTTTGGAAAACGGGAACAATCGAAAAATAAAAATATAAAACGTCAAAAAGGAAGAAACCTTTTTTTCCGTCCTCTTTGATTTTTTATATTCTTTTAGGTATATTTCTTGACTGTTCCCGTTATCGAAACCGGTTCTTCTACTTTCTTTTGTTTATTTCACTTTTTTGCTGACTTTTATTCATTTTTGGGCCATGTTATGGTGTCATCGAAACTTATATTTAGTTTTTGTCCATTTTGATTTTTTGCTTGTCTCTTTCGCTCTTGAAAATGATTATTTAAATAATCGAAACATATTGTGGAGTCGCTACTTCTAGGGTGAATGCGGGAGAGATGCCGCACATTTTGAAAACACTTGATAATTCTTGAAGTATGCATTTAATTGATTTGAAATTTGATACACAATAAATGTAAACATTGTTCTTTAAAATTATTTATAAATAGTTTTAAATTTTGAGTTATAAAGGATTCATAATTAACATTTTTGTAGAGAGTTAATTAGTCTGCTAAATTTTAAGTACACGTTTTAAATTAAAATATTTTTAATTAATCTAGTAAATTAAAAACTTTATATAAACAAATACATAATGTTTGCCCACGCCTGTTATACAGGATGCCACGACAGGGATATTTTTTACTTGCCACCGATACTTTTTGATGCGAAAAGGATTTTTTTCAGCTCATTAACTGCGTTTTCGGGAAAAATTGACTTGTGAGACGAGGGCGCTTGAGTCAAAAGTGTTCCCAAACTCTTACCGAATACTTTTGACATTGGACCGTATACATATATACATACAATAACAAAATACACAAGTAGAAATTTGAACGAACGCAGCAGCAAACATAGAATATGAAAATAGGAGGCAACCGAAAATAGCAGTGCACGGAACCTTTGCAAAGCTCTGGTATTTACAACAAATATATACTTATAAAATATATTATATTTGTTGTATGTGAACCGATCCACTTCCATACATAGGTACTTACCACCGGGGTGGCAGGAGGGGGGTGGGTACCGCGCGCGGGAACGGTACGGATGGCACAGGCTACGACGACGGTTGTAGAGTAGGAACGGAGTTGTTGGTAGCATTTGGTATGCTGAATGTTTGTGTTGTTGCCGGTGCTTGCCGGGTTTTATTTATTTCTTTTTAACTTTGTTGTTGCTGCCTGCAAAGTGGAGTGAGCGGGGTGGGGGGTGGAGGGATACATAAGAAGAAACCAATGACAACAATTCATTTTATTTACTTGGCGGGTTATATGTGCCCGTCCGTGTTCCAGTTGCTATATATATATATACTCGCATTTAGAATTGTTCTATTTCTATATAATGTTGTATTTGGTATATAGAAATATATAAATGTAGGTATATATTATAGAAATTATTGTTTATGTAGTAGATACGCGCTAGGTGAATCGAAATGTCTTTGTGCCCGCGAGACCCGCCCTTGATTTATGGACCGAAAAGGTCAGTCGATATTTTTAATCTTAAAGTAGGTATGTCTTGTAGCTAGAGATCCAATCTTATACAACTCGAAATAGGAACTTCGATCAAATTCTTCGTTTTAGTTGACAAAAAAACAAGGATGAGACGTAACTACTTGTCAGTGATTTAGATTCAAGCGCCTCCTTACGAAAAGTTCACTTTTTTCCCGAAAAATGTGGTTGGCAAGCAAATTAAAAGAAAAAATCATTGTCCGTTCTTTATATTCCGCAAAAAAAAGAACGAAACTATCCGGTTTTCCAAATTCTAAAATTTGGTCATAATATTTTTCTTGCTCGACTGCTCCCCTTGCTCCATTGTGATTACGCCCCTGGTTAGACGTTTTTATATGTTTGAATTATGAAAATGTATCCAAAAACATTGCCAAATAGAGTACCTACAAAAAATGAGTAATAAAATAGAGTAGAACCTTAGATTTTCACTATTTTTTTGTAATTTATTTGTATTTTAATAAGTTTTTAACTATAAAGCTGAACTGATTAAATTTGATCATTTTCTTACATTTAAAATTAATGAACTTTAAAAGGTTACCGAATCTTTGCGACTGAAAATGTAAAAGGAAATGATTCGCCCATAAAACTCATCTCTGACAATTCACACACTCAGATGTAGGTTCAAACGTTGATTAAACTCGAAAATAAAAGAAATCATTAGAATTACAAAGTTCATTGGTCAATTTCAAGAATAAAAATACAATTATCGATTTAATTTTCTTTTCATCGTAGACATAGACACTAAAACAAAATTTTAAATTGTCACTGGGTATGTATAATTTGAATTAGACCTATTAAGTTGTAGATCAGTGATGTAGTCTAAGGTTGCGAACTGTTCGCCAATAGTTGTTGGTGAGAACGCTGAGTAGACATTTAAAAATTTAATTTCTCTTTGATTCAATATTGAAAGCAAATTGTAGACACAAAAAATTAATTTTGATAACAATTCTATACCATTTGTTTAACTTTATCAATTTTATTAGATTATCATTACTCCAATTGTGATAAAATTCATAGGAGACTTATTTAAGAACCAAAAACCGTACAATTCCTAAAAGTTTCAATAAAAACGATGAAATTGTTTTGAAGTTTTGCCACCTGATGAGATCTTCTGACACAAAGACAGACAAACATGATACTAAAATTAAAAGGAGGGTGAAAATTTTCATTTTGGAGGAAAAAAATTTTCATGTTTCTTAGATATTTGCATTAGTGATGTTAAGCCGTGAAGCAGTTAGTCGATTAATCGACTAAAGTTGTTCTTTTAGATAAAATTAGTCATTAGTCAAATATATCGAGCAAACAATAGCCGACTAGTCGACTAAATTTTTAATCGAATTCATAAATAGGGTAATTAATTTATGTAACTCTTTCAAAAACATTATTTTCTTTTGAATTTAATTATTGACTTTTAATATATTTTTTAAGAAAATGAAAGATATGACGTGTCACAATGACGTGTCAATCACATAAAAGTGAGAAATCATACAATTAGATAATTTTTTAGTTTTCATTTTTTCCAGTTCAATAAATAACAGAAAAATTAAGAAATTAGTCGTTTTAGTCATTTAAAAAAAAATAATCATATTATAGTCATTCAGTCGAAGGTAAAATAGTCGACTAAAAATGACCAAATGTAAACAAAATAAGTCGATTAATCGGTTTAGTCGACTAATTTTATTTGCATTTAGTCATTGTTTAGTCGACTAATTTACCTTCGATTAAATGACTAAAATGATTAATTTTCTTAAAAAAGACTAAAAAAGCGACGAACTTATTATTTTTTTTATATAATTTCTTGGACTTCAAGAAATGAAAACTAAAAAATGATCTATTTGGATGATTATTTACTTTTATGTGATTGACACGTTATGATATCCCATATCTTTCGTTTTCTTGAAAAATATACTAAAAGTTAAAAATTAAATTAAAAAAAAAAAAAAAAAAACATCGTTTTTAAAACAGTTACATAGGTTACCTTATTCATAAGTTTGACTAAAAATTTAGTCGATTAGTCGACTATTGTATGCTCGATATTTTCGACTAATGATTAATTTGGTCTGAAGAACAACTTTAGTCGATCAATCGATTAATTGCTCCTCGGATCGACATCCCTACTAGTTTTGTATATTAACGTCAAGAAGAGATTTTATTGAATATTTATAGAAATTTATCATGATCAAAAATGGCGTCACCTTATAGTCCCATTATTTCGTAGAATAAATTTTTTTAAAGGTATAAATATAGTGACTTGCGTTCCCTGATATATAAATACAATTTCACATACCCATATATATTTATATAACTGTTTGGTTTATATATCGTACATAAACATTTTCGGGAACATTTGTAAAAGTATATAATATACAAATCGTAAAGTAAATAACGACGTTGTTACTGCTACATACAAACCTCCAGACCTCCAGGGCCTCCATCCGCGCCTCTATATACAAATGAAATTATATAAATGTTCACAAATGGTTGGTAATGCGTCGGTGCAACTGTTATTAAGGGCCAATCCAGTTGTAGAAACGAAATGACGATTGTATTATTTGTACATATACCATTCTAACATTGTCGTGAAGTGTGGCGTGGGCATTGCGGGCATTGCGGGGCAAGTGACGGTACCGCCGCAGTATATGTGCTGCCGTTGCGGCGGCAGTTACAGATATATATACGAGGATTCGAATGGGAGGCGGCTTTTCACCATATAGTTTCCACGATTCGTATATATTATTTGTTTTATTTCATTTCAATTTATATTGCTCCGGTATAGTGTTATCTCACTTGCAATAAGACAAATGTGGAATGTGACGTTGAAATTGAATGTTTCCGTTTGTATTTCGAATTCGTAGAAATCGGCTACGAATCGGAGCATTTGACACCACCCATTCCGTCGTATGGGAATTTTTGGTTGGATGTTGTGCGTGGACGAATCGACAATTCGAATTCCGAATGTTGGAATTGTATTTGAATTTGAAAAAAGGAATTTTATTTGTTTAAATGTTTTTTTTTTTTTTTTATATGTTCGTACATATCTAGATGAGATATATGATTCTTATCTTGAAATAGCTAAGTTGGAATAGAAACAGGATAAATTTTAATAGACCAAGTATTTTAAAATGTAATTTTCTGAGAAAGACGTTGCAAAAGAATCGAAAAAACTGATTAAAATGATTAAAATTGTACATTTACCCAGAAATTTATATGTTTGATTTCAGAAAAAGACGTAGTTTAAATGGTAAAGTATTGAATCATAATTTTTTGAATGCAATTATATCTTTTTTGATAAGTTTAAGCTTCTAGAAGTTATAAAAAATTGAATTCTGTATACTAGAAGTCGTATTTTCAGGTCGAGTTTCGCCAATTTAGATGCAAAATTGAAGAATTTAGTCTTATGTTAACTGGAGTTACTCTTGCTTCGCTGGGAAAAAGCTAGTCAGCATATTCTGGAATATTCTAAAACATTCTGCAACATTGTGCAATACTCTCTAACATTTTTGAACAATCTAAAACATTTTGGGAACATTTTAAAACATTTAGGGAATATTCTGGAACTTTCTAGAACATTTTGGCTAATCTTGGCCACTTCGGTATTCGATTTCCCATAAAAAGTTCATTAGTACGATGTCTTCTTTTGACATCCATATTTTCGAATTTAAACACTGCAGTTCCAAATGGAAGCCTTCTACATGGGTAGGGGTTACAGGGTTACCATACCATATAATCTCCATGGGGTTGCGGGCATTAGTTGCGAAGACACACAAATCCTCAGAAAGTCATTTGACTTAATTTGGCTCAATTTAATAAAGTAATTTTTTTGATGTCAATAAGTTCATTTAATCGTTTCTGCGGTTAAAACTCGTAATTTAAGTGACAGAGACTTGATGTTTAATGCTAACTATAAATATCCCTGTCGCAGCATCCTGCATAACATAGCGAATTTCCGTTTATAAAAGTTAGTTTCTCTTGGAAACTAGTTGTCATAGAATAATAGTTTAAAGACCTTTTTTATGTGATTTTTCTCCTCTTTCCAATGGTGTAAAAAAATTTCACAAAAGTTTTTGAATAAGGGGAAATTTTGACAAAAAACTAATTTTTTTCAAGAAAATTTCCGGAAAAACCATGTTCCGGGTATCGAACTCGTCCAACGATTTGGGACTTCCAGTATTTTCACCAAATTTCATAAACGTAAGACATTTCGTTGGAGAGTTATCGCGCGGACATATATTATATATATATATATATATATATATATATATATATATATATATATATATGAACATATATATATATATATATGTATATATGTATATATGTACATATATATATATATATATATATATATATATATATATATATATATATATATATATATTATAGTGAATATTATTTTAGATTTCTAGGGACCTCAAAACAAATTTCTTCCATAGTCCCGGGCTCAAGTCGCATCATGACAGTGGCTGTAATAGCTGAATTCCATTCTGGAAATTCGCTAATATCTGAAAAATTAGGCATGTCGGGCCAATAGAAAAAAGTCTCCTATCAAATCAGTCATATTTTTAAAAGAAATTTCGTCATTTTAATGATAAAGATGGAAAATTCCCGCCCAAATTACCCTAATTTATAGAGCTTCAGTTGAAAAAAAGAAATTAAAACCGTAGGACTGACCGAAAATTGAAATCTAGTATTGAGGCTACATTGATTCAAGAACTCCAAGCAAAATTACAAGATGTACTCCCAGTTGTGCTCCAAAACCTATTAACAAATCTCTAAGAAGTTATTTAGGTGTTAGGAAAGAAATGGAAAATCAAAAATATATTCCATGTTTTAAATATCATGAAAAACTTTGTAGATCCGTTAAGTCAGAGAACACAATCTTTAACACCACATATAAAATTAAGACTCTGGCGCAGTGTCTTGGCTCAGGTTTCGCGTCTCGGTTCAATGTGTCACCGCTTCGTGTGTCCCTCTCGGACGGACGTATCTACCGTCACCGTCAACGACTACGTCGTAGACGAAGACGACGTGGTGCATGGTTTGGTCGTCGTAATCAGGAGTGCTGCTGCTTCTGTCAAGTCACCAAGTGCACGTCGACCGATTTACTTGTATTATATAGGTACGTATCGTATCGCGTTGTCTTCGTCGAAGGTATCGACCGACCCGATGGAGCCGCCCGGATGAGGACATTCCCCGGAGCGCTACACTAAAGTGATGACTGTTCTCTCTGTCTTATTCATTGTAATGTTGTATTTATGTATACGTCTGTATGTTTCATTTGTTACCAATTCGTTTTGTTTGCTATTGCATCTACATTTTCATCTTTACATATAGTAGTGTAGCGTCGTAGCATACCTTTATGTATCACTCCATTGGTTGGCATAGTAATTCAATAAAGTAATAACTGCAAAATAAGTACTATTTTCCGTATAAGAAAATTATAAGAATTTTATTGATTTGTATATCAGAGTACATAATATAATAAAGAATGACCATAGTTCTAGCTACTGGTTCATTTGCCAGTGGATCAAGTGTGGTCAAATTATCGTTCGGTAACTTCTGGACTAAAATACACACTTTGGTCCCTCATAATAGGGAGTAAAGTATTACGTTTAGTTCTAAGGGATTAAAAATATTTTTTGAAATTCCGGGACTAAAAGTGCCACTTTTAGTCCCTTGGGAGGTTTTCCTGTACATCGTTTGATTTCACTGGTTTTGCTTAAGAGAAACTCAACTTACTCACTCTATCTCTGTTAAATATTTGATCTAAGTTTCTCTAGATATGATATGAGCTTCTTTGTTTTTGTGTAAGAGATATAGTCAAAATATAGCATCCTGCGTGAGAGCGAATTTCCCAGTTTTTCACGGAAAGCAAGAGTTTACATAGAATAATAGTTTGAAAATCGATTGTATGTGACTTTTTCCGCTCTTTATGGATGGTGTATAATGCAAATTTCAAAAAATTTTTAAAACAAGAAATTGTTTCAAAAAACTGCCTTATATAATTATTTTCATTATTTCTGATGATGGTGTGAAAAAAAATCCTGCTTTGGAAATTGGTCAGGACTGACTAAAGAACTCATCGTTTTCAACGTTTTCACCAAATTTTGTAAAAATAAAATGCTTCGTTAGAGAGTTATCGTGCTGATACATATATACATATATACATACCTATATATGTAAATTTTTAAATTCTTTTCATTGTTAGTATTATAAATTAAACTATTCTAGTTAAACTTAGGCTATGGTTGTTAATTTTTAAAAAATTTAGGAGTTTTACAAAAAGTGACAATATATGCCGAATTTGGCTACAAATTAACTATTTGGCAGTTTTTAGTAAATACCGTTAGTTTTTCAGAATATTAAATGTGCATTTTTTTTAAAATTTGTCATAGACTGTATGCAATTTCGATCCAAAATATCAATTTAATTTACCATCTTCGTTGTACAATTTTCCTTCAATGCTTCAATGCAGTGTTAAATTTGTATTTAGCGAATTATTGCACTGTATAATATCGAATATACTGAACGGCTCTGGTACCAAGCTTTTGTATTATAATATTATATAAAATAAAAAGTGTATAGAATATTATTTTTTTGAATATTTAATAATATTTCATATTTTAATTGAATTTTGTTTTATTGACGAGAGAGACAGATAATGGTATGAGTGAAATACATGATGAGGTGTTATCACACTTTCCTCCTCTCTTCCACCTGTTTTTGTTTTTTGAAACGCTTTTGTTCTATCTTTTGTTTATTTTGTTTATATTTTGTATTTTATTTATTTTTATGAGAAAAACTTACAGTAACAGAGCAACTGATGGAATCGGTTGTAAATAAAGTCCTAAAATCTTAATTCAAACGGACTGTATGCAATTTTTAGGTACCTTAAGGAGTCACATCACTTTGAAATGTTATAAACGAAAGTCTTTTTCGAAATTTTTTTCTCTCCGTAACGAATAACGCAATCAGTACAAAACTACAAACAAAAGATGCTATTTTTCGAAGAGGTCAATGGTGATTGACGGACAGCATAACAATTTTTAAACAGTACGAGAAAATAAAAACTAAAGCGGTACACAAGATTTTTAAAAAAATATTGATTTATCGCTAAATGGCGCCAGCTTCAAAAAAAATTTTTTGAAAATCGGCAAAAAGATCAACCTTAATTTTTTTATAAAAAAAATATATTACTTGTTAGCCAATTTCAAAAATCTTAGTCTTCAAAAAACAGTCCTAGATAATCTATCTAAGATGCTATAGGTAAAATTTCAAATTAATCGAATGAAATTTGGTGGAATTATTTTGCTCACCGTTTTGAAAAACGTAGTTTCGAGAAAAATCCATGTAAAGTTTCAAAACGTGTTTATCGATTTCTGTGTTGACTTCTATCATTTTTGAGCTATTTATGGAAATATAAAAAATTTTTGAAAATTAGGTAATGGAAAGTAAGGGAAACAAGTTATTGACCAAGTTAGGAGACTCCAAAATGTTACGCGGCGTTTCTAACCGTTTTCAACCGTTCGAAGTCGTTTCAGAAATCGGATTCAAAACAATTTTTAAAATATTTCTTTTGAATATCATTTAATGGAGATATTAATCCATCATTTAAGGGGTCTTTTACAAGTGATGCGCTAAAAAAATACTTTTTTGGATTTTTTTTTTTTAGAGAAACTATTTATTGTAATAAAAAAATAGTTTTATACATTAAAGTACCTACATATAATTAAGTATATCTTGAATTTTTTTCTTTTTGTCTGACCTTCCATCTGCTCTTGTAGGCTTGTTGAATGTCACATGTAAATTTTCTAATTCAAAACGATGCCAACGATTTAAAAAAAAAAAAACCTATAAGCCCGACTGGACTAAAATTGGAGGCATTTTCTTCATTATGGTGTTTTCTGTAAGACTGTCTAGAATCAGCCCATCAGACCTCATACTTTTTTTGGCGTCATTTTTAAAAAAAAAAGTAAGAAAAATTGTTCTTTTTTTTTTTTTTTTTTTTTTTTTTACCGTTTAGGCGTTCTAAAAAATCAAAATTTTTATATTAAGTGCTGATTCTAGATAGTCTTACAAAAGCACTATAAATGTGAATCATTGGTACCGTTTTTTCAGGCCTATGACCTTCAACAAGCTTACAAGGGCAGATATGGCTGATCAAAAATAAAAGAAAAATTTTCAAAATACACTTAATTATATATACTTTAATGTATAAAAGTTTTTTTATAACACCCGCTTCTAAAGTTCACTATTCGAGCGTTATGTAGTGGGCGTAAAGAGCAGTTTTCATATCATTGTAAAACAAACGACAGTAACTGTGCGCGAAAGTACAACTGTGCGTGAAAGTAGCTAAAACTATACGAGAAAATAATGATATTCATTTGTCAATGATAATCATATTCAAATTAAACATGGAAACGATCAACAAATTAATAAAAAAAAAATAAAAACGATCGACAAATTAATAAAAAATTTTTTTTTTCATATAACATTATAAAATAAAATTAACCCTACTATTTTCTAAAATTACTTAAAAATAATTAATTTTTTACTCTCTATTAAACTTTAGAAGCCGTCGTTATAAAAAATTATGTTCGATACGTATGCGATATCCAATAGGCTTAAACTGGGGCACTCGCTAAAGGGACTGACGCATACATAACGAGATCTCGTGCGCTTATCCCCACAAGCCGTCAGGCGAGTGGGGGAATACAGCGCACTCAATCTCGTTGTGTATGCGTCAGTCCCTTAGACTCGTGCTCCAATTTAAGCCTACTAGAATACCTGTCTTTACGCATATGTATCGAAAATAACTATTTTTTAATTATGATAAATAGTTTCCCCCAAAATAAATTCCAAAAAAGTATTTTTGTTTTTTTTTTTTTGTAACACATCACTTGTAAAAAATCCCTTAAGCCAATAAAAAAAGGCGGAACTATTTTTTTCTAAAGTGATGTGACGCTTAAAGTCCACTCACAATTTTTTTTGAAGGACAAAATTATATCCAAACTTTTTACCATCACAGTGACTCTTCATCATGCATCACAAGATAAATTAATATATAATACATATTATAATTTCCAAGAAAACAAAAAGGAATAAATCCTGTCAACCTGTACGATTTCGTTATGTTATCTATTTGTCTATGTTAGGCCAAGATATATATCTATCTTTCTATGCATAATTACCAAACTTATTTCAATTCATCTTTCAGTGTTAGCCCAAAAACCAAACACGAGATCTTCCAACAATGATATCACACAAAAGTTTCACTTAAAAACTTTTCGTACATCTCGCTCATCTGATGTGCGTTTAGACTGTGTCTTCTTGCTCGTAAACTTAACTATAGTGTATGGCTTTGACTTGAAACTTTATCCAAAGACATTCATTTATTCATTTGATAGGAAGGAGTTCAGGGGGGCTGTTGGGGGCGGGGGAACTTTGTTGAACAAAGTGTCACATGTAATTAATGATATTGTTTTAAAGGATTGATGGTTATCCTTACGCTGGTGTATCTATCCTTGCTGTTTTTTGTCTATAGTCTGTTTACTGATGCTAAGATTTGTCCGTGAGGTACAAGGCTCGTTATAATTTCAAGGAAATTTTTTTCTCCATTGTAATTAGGTACGGGTGGAAGAAAATTTCCTTATTCAAAATATTAAATTTTTAAATGTAATTAAGGAAAATTTGCTAATGAAAATTATGAGCGAAATATATAATTGTTTTTAATTATGATAAATTACTTACAGTAATTTCAATAATTTTTTGTATTATTAAAAAATATATAGAGGTAAGTGGGGTAAAATGGGAAATGACACTTTTCGGGTAAACTGTCAAAGTACAGATGTCATGCGCTACTGTTATCTGTTATTAATGACCAGAAACTAATCTTTATGGTATACCCACACATGCATATGTGTTCATGTTCTCTTTGACACTTGTCAAAGTTTTGAAGCGAATCGTAAATTTCATTTCCCATCGTTTCAATATCGTTTTTTTCACTAGTTTTAGAGACAAAGAGATTGTAAATACACTCAAAGTATTCTTTGTAGTCTTGATTTTGATAATGCATAAGCGTTCGTGTAATTTATACATTGTAAAATAATAACGCTTACATTTTCGCAAAATGTGGTGTTGGGGTAAAGTGGGAAATGTCAAAAATCACTATTGAGGCGTCGTTTTGCGTTCAAATGTTGTCGATTCATTGTTTATGTTTTAAAAGAGTGTTGTGAATGTATTTATGTCCCTCTAACCTCAAAATTTCCACTTCATTCCGGTTTTTTCGGCTACCAAAATATAAAATATCGTACGCATGGCGTGAAAACAAGATTTTTTAACAATTCGCAAATCTAAATCAAATTGCAAGAAGCAGCTGAAAAACATTTGGCAAATAAACGCATCGAAGCTCGAAAATCAATTAAGGCATTTTTTCATTTTTTTTTTCTCAGCAAAAATTGTTTTTTTTTTTCTATACTTACTATGTATTCTGTATTCTTTGAACCTTTTTTGCCTTGAAATATAGATATAATAACTTTGCTACATAATTTGCGTTGAGTTTGTACTGTTTTTTAAAGTTCCCCACTTTACCCCACGATTTTCAATTTTGACCATTTTGCACATGGTCGGTCAAAGCTCGGTAACTCAAAAGAAAATCAATATTTTTAGTTGGTATCTTAGGCAAAAGATAGCTTATTGAATTCTCTTTACTATAGAAATTTTAAATAAGGAAAAATAATCACTTTTGTTCAATCAACGGAGCTCCAAAAATAAGTTTCCCACTTTACCTCACTTACCTCTACCATAGGCACTGGCACTTGCCGACTGATATAGGTCGAGGATTCGAACTCCTCGGCCGGCTATGCTTATATTGATTTGGACTTCGAAAAATAATGATGTGGGTGACGCCTGTTCTAGAATGTTGTTTGAAAAACGGGCGTTAAACTCCATTATTATTATTCCACCAGGGGACTAAAGTGTGACTTTTGATTCAAAGTGTGAAATTTGTTGCCAAAGGGCCTGTAAAGACTCGAGGGCAACAATTCACACGAGGGATCAAAAGAAGCACTTCAGTACCGTGGCGTATATATAGGGTGTAAAGTATATGAGTCTCGCTACGAAAACTGTGGGTAGATCTCATCCATATAATTAATATTCGCCAATAAATTTGAACCAAATCTGTTTTTAATAGAAAAAATTTGATGCTGGGTCAAAAAAGTGGTCCTTAATTTTTTTTTAATCCGGCTCTGACCATCTGATGTTTGTAAGGTAAATTTTCTGTTTTTTAAAAAAAAATCTGGGAAACACGTTTACGACCTAAACATGCTTACAAAATTGAATTTTAGTTAATAAAATTATTTTAAGTATTGGGATCTGTCCAAAAGGAGGAACTTCAGAAAAATGGCTGACAAAAAAGTGCGTTAACATTAGTTTTATATATAGTAACCAGTGGTATATTAAAAAAAAATGATAAATATTAGAACTGTTTGTATTTGGGTTGACACAAGTTCGTAGCAAAGGAATTTTGTTAAAGAAGAGAAAATTTGATATTTGTAAAACATTTAAAATGTGGTTAAAATATAAAAAAAAATGCGTGATTGGCATTTAATTGCCAACATTAAATATTGTAAAATTATATTTCGAAATGTTTAGAACATTTTTCTATGTAAAATTACATTGTGGAATGTTTTACCTTACATTTCGGATGTAATTTTACACCACTCAATGTAAATTAATTACGTACGACATGTAAAATTACATTGTCAACTCAACTGACGTCGTCAACTACGAAGAATCAATCACGTGATACCGGTAATTTACATCCAAAAGACCGGTAATTTACATACAAATACAGTAAATTTTCGTTTCGAAATGTAATTTTACTATTTTAGCATGTCAAATACCACTTTTATATGTAATTTTAGTATCAAAGTATTTAAAATCACTGGGAAAATTTATTTTTACACAAAATTTCATATTTTACAACAAAATTATTTAAATTTACTAATACATTGTAATTTTCAAGACACCTATTGTAAAAAATTACCATATTTTTTATTGTAATAATACATATTTTTTTACCAGTGTATACAAACGTGAAATTTAAATATCAAACGTCATAAAATAACTGGAGAACTGTAAATGAATGGAAAAATTAAATCAATTGTATGTATTTTCAGATCTAAAAAATTCAGTATAGTCCAGAATAGTCTACAAGTTCAGAATAGTCTGATTTTTCAACACCAGATGTCATATCGTCATTCGACAGATCCCAATACCTTTGATATTAAGAAGATATTCATACATAATTAAGTCAGGGACGTACTTAGAAAAATTTTGAAACATCATGTAGCCAGTCAGTTTGCGATTTTCTCAAACTATTAACTTTGAAAAAATTCCTGAGATTTCAAAGTCCACAGGGTGCTATGAGTCATCCTTCAAGAGGACGAGTGTTATTAATTTTACACCCTGTATACTTTTTTTGAGCGTATGAGATTAGCAGATATCGGATTTCCTTCGGATCAGACAGTTTCGTCTTTAGCATATGCAGGTACACATATTGCACTCAATGTAACTAAAAGTTCAAAATATTTTCATAAAAACAACGTACACAAGTTACATACACACACATACATATGTGTATCAAAATATTATTTATACGTATTTTATGTAAACATCCTTTTTTTCTGTTATTTATTACCTGCATAATTGAAAAGTGCCACTGTAATTTTAATTGACTATCAAAAGTATTTTTGTTTATATTATGTATGTGATTTATGTGACATGTCATTTAAATTAAATAAATTCATCTTTTTTTATTGTTTTCAATTTTGAGAGATAGAAGTATAGTTGCTTGTTAAAATTTGTTTTTCAACAATAAAAAATCTTAGTAAATACGTACGTCTTAGATATTATAGTGGACCGTCTAAATATTCAACAACTTTTCAATATATTTTACAAAAAATTTTTCCGATTTTTTGAATTTTCTTACTTTCGTCAAATAAAAAATTCTGTTAGTATTCTAAATGGTGAAAAATGTAATTTTTGACCAATTATATTCATTCAGATGTGCCTAATTTAACGTAGTTTAGTTGCAAAATTTTATTGAAATAAGTACGGTCCTGACCCGTACGAAGAAACTCGGTACCTAGAGATTGGGTACTTTAAGATATTAACTTAGCAATATTTCAATCGCAAGTTAGAGAAGTTAAACACAAGAAAATTAATGTATTAACTCTTCAAAAATATTAAAAAGTCTTTCGACAATCCAGACCAATCACCATGTCCTAAATTGTCAAATTATGGCTGTTTTATAACCGTTCACATTAAGTTGATCCAACGTTTTTGCTAAGTGAAAACACTTTTATATCTTGTACCTACTTTTTTTCGTTGCAACTCGAATTAAGAGTGTTTCCAAGTTTTTGCTAACATAAAAAACTATAAAATATTAATAAATTTTAATACGGTTTTTATGATTTACTGGCTTACACCTCTGGAAAAAACCTATACACAAGCGTAAGTAATATGGCGACATTAATTTTTAAGTAAAAAAGAAACGGGACATCAAACAAAAAAGAGATGGTGCGACATCGGTAAAAACAACAACGACAAGTAGTGTTCATTTTGGTACGTTTTGGTGCAGTAGGTGCAAAAAATTTACTTGTATTATTCCTTTTTGGTGCCGCTTCGAGAAAAGCTACACTGAACTGGTAAAAATGGTAGGTATAGTATAATATGTGTCAACTGCGCATTGAGCAGGCACACAAAAAGGTAACAAATAAAACCAAAAAAGGAAATCGAAAAAAAGAATGGGAAAAAAGACACCGAATGGGTGAGAAGTAGTGTCTATCGTTCCATCGTTGCAGCGTTGGAGGTATATGTAGCAGCAGGTAGAGGTACATACTTCGGTGAAAAATCTCTAGATGGATAAATGAAAAATGTAGATGAAAAAGAAAGAAATAATATCATTTTTAAATGTATTTGAGTGAGATGTGTGTATATATACTCGTACATTACATACACATAGATTTCATAATACTGAAAAGAAAAAAACCTATTATTTATATAGAAAAATCATATTGTTGAGATGTGGATTCAAGTTCGATGCGAAAATACGTAAATAAAAGACAGTGGGACTAAATAGATCGATTGTTTCAGATGTTTCATTTGGTTTTCAATTATCACCTTGGTTTTACTCATACCTACACATTTTGCACTCTTCTCAATCATAAGCTCTCCCGAAAGTGACAAACTCCAAGCTTTGGAAACTTGTGGTAAAACGGCTTTATAAAACGAATAAATCAGTTTTCATAGAAACATTGAGCAAAATAAAAAAAAAACCCTAGGAGGTGCCAGAACGTCGTTCTGCCCTTTTTTTGGGTTAAAATTAAGCCCTGCTGGGTTTCCGAGTTACAGGAGTTCCAACGAAAATTTTGTTTATACCAGTGTTTTTAAATTAGAAATCACAAAGTGATTGAAAAAATTATCCGGATCGGCCGGGAATCGAACCCACGATTTCCCGGTAACTAGCCAGGTGTGTTCGCCATTACACCAACGATCCAATATTTGAAATTGAAAAAACCAGTGTCTTTGTTTATTTTTCGAATATATATAACTTACAAAATCGCAGGGTAACACTAAAAAATTTCCAGTGATTGTAGGAAATATTTTCAGACTGCCGTAAAATGGCTGAAACGGAACAGTTTTGAACTTGACATCCGATTTTCATAAGAATTTTGTTTGCGGTAACTAATTTTTAATTTTTACGATTTTTGAAATCGACTTCCTTTTTTATTTAGTTAAAAAAATTAAAAAATTAGGTGCTTCAATTCACCCCGCATTTAGGAGTATTTAGGATTGAATGGAGGGGAAAGAGTCAATAGAAAATAACAAAATGGCTACCAAGTTTGTTTATTAAATGATATTATCAGTGGATCAATATTTTTTTTTTTTTTTTTTTTTAGCTAGTAAAATGTAAACTAAACAAAAAATATCATTACTTTAAAAAGAAATTTTATTCATGAAGTAATTAAAGCCGAAAAAAATATAAGTATACATTATGAATTATATTGATTTATTTTTTAAACGTTGGTTAGCTCTGGTACATCACCATTTAGTTGTTTCCATACAGCCCTTTCCGTCCCTACTGACCTATCAGGCGATTCTATTTATATTGCTTGGATATTGATTATCCAATTCAGCTGTTAATTTGGACAAATATACAAATCATCTGTAAAAAATAATAAATAAAAGATCTAAGTTTTCAAATTTACCATTCTTTTGAATTTAAATGAGTTACGAAACAACTTTTAATAACCTAATCCTAGCGCTATTTCAGTATTGACTTTTAATTTTTAATTTCTATTTAACAAATTTTTAACTGAAATATTATACAATCATTGTGAAACTGTAAGCTAGCAATTACAGTAATCAAAAGAAGCTAGTGGTCTTGTTCCCAATCACCCTCCGAACTCCTATACACGCCCGTTTACCAAAAAAATTACGTGTACGATTCAGATTCAAACTCGAACAATATTAATATATTAGATATACCTACCTCTACAAGTGAGACACATGCAATGGCTTCTATGATATTTCCGTCTATGTATAGAAAGTTCTTTCGTTGAAAGCTTTTCCACGTTTAAATAATAAATTGCAGTTGTAGCGTTGGTAAAAGTGGAATAATTTTACCAGTCAGCTCAGTCAGGAGCGATATATATACATTTTATAATATAATATTCCAGCTAACATTGGATATATGTACATATATAATATATATCTGTGTAGATTGCTAGTTCATTTTGCTATATATCGCTATATACCACAATTGTATTACGATATATGTATATCAAAAGATATATGCAAATGAATATTTAAAATGAATTGAAATTTTCGTTGAAAATGTACCTAATATTCGATTCATTACTTTAAATTTTTCTGTTTTTGAATAAAAGTTAAAAGTAAATTTTGTATTAAATTTTTTTTTGGGGGTTGACAAAGCAAAAATGTGAGTTCTATTATCGACTAGCGTGCCACAGCGTCGGGTTTTAACGATAAATTAATTTATACAGCTTTTTTAATGCTGCAAAATTCGTACAATAGTATATAACAATTTAATGCATTTTGCTAATTTTACATTTACACAGTCAGGGATCGAATGACTTACATGGTAACGATATAGTGTTTCTAAACAAATAGTAGATCCTTATGGGATTGGGGTTATTCAACAAGGTTACCGGCATAATGAAAAAACGCACATTCATATGCGATTTCTGTTTCGTTTTCGTAAATCTTTTGGTATCACGATAACCTTACTACTCTTGTTACAGACTTTACAACTCTTGTTACAGAACCGCTGTAACTTTACTACTTTTGTTACGGAACCACTGTAACTTTACTACTTTTGTTACAGTACCACTGTAACTTTACTACTTTTGTTACAGAACCACTGTAACTTTACTACTTTTGTTACAGTGCCACTGTAACTTTACTACTTTTGTTACAGAACCGCTGTAACTTTACTACTTTTGTTACAGTACCACTGTAACTTTACTACTTTTGTTACAGAACCGCTGTAACTTTACTATCTCTTGTTACAGAACCACTGTAACTTTACTACTTTTGTTACAGTACCACTGTAACTTTACTACTTTTGTTACAGAACCGCTGTAACTTTACTAGATTTGTTACAGTACCACTGTAACTTTACTACTTTTGTTACAGAACCGCTGCAACTTTACTACTCTTGTTACAGAACCACTGTAACTTTACTACTTTTGTTACAGTACCACTGTAACTTACTGCTTCTGGTACAGAACCACTGTAACCTTACTACTTTTGTTACAGTAACACTGTAACTTTACTACTTTTGTTACAGAACCATTGTAACTTTACTACTTTTGTTGCAGTACCACTGTAACTTTACTACTTTTGTTACAAAACCGCTGTAACTTTACTACTTTTGTTACAGTACCACTGTAACTTTACTACTTTTGTTACAGAACCGCTGCAACTTTACTACTCTTGTTACAGAACCACTGTAACTTTACTACTTTTGTTACAGTACCACTGTAACCTTACTGCTTCTGGTACAGAACCACTGTAACCCTACTACTTTTGGTACAGAACTTTTGGTAACGTTACTACCTTGCTATCTTTGATATAGAACCACTGTAATCTCACTGTTTTTGGTATAGATCTGCTGTGATCTTGTTACTTTAGAAATTTGATGGATAAAATTACTGGAGAGGTAAATCGCTCTTGACTAACGGTAGATGCAAAGCATTATTTTATTATCTTCAGTCTTAAAAAAAATCTTTCTATAGATACAATCGTAATAGTTTAATTGATAAAAGTAAATATAGTTTTTAGAATAATATAAAAATTTGGATACATTTCAAATAAACTACATATTTTTAAACAAATACTGTAATACATTAACTGTGTGAGTTTATCGAGAGTTGCCATTTTTATTACAGCCAAATCCTTGATTTAATCGAAAAATTGTTCAAATAAGAGTTGTAGATATCAACGGGGACAACCGATTGCTATAGTCAGGAGCTTTATAGCTTTTATGGTTTTCGAGCTATGGTACAAACTTATAGATTTTTAAATGGGACTATGTATTAATTTTTCGATAAAACTGATCTAATGCATTAATTAACAACATAAATGAGCAAAAAAAATTTCTTTACTCGAAGTTTAATTTTTTAATTTTTCTTTAATTTGTACGTTAGGCGGTAAAAATATGCATATGTACTTGAGGCTACTTCAACCGATAGTGTTTTTCTTGGTTACATTTCCATTACATCCAAGAAAAGAACCTTTTCCAGTACCATTTCTATCATAAAAATTTGGTTATAATAATAATGGCAACTCTCAAAAAACTCACATGGTATTTGGTTTATTTCACTTAAATTTAACCATGCTTCATCACTTATGAAATTAAATAATTTCCATTTTCTTGGCTTTATATTTTTGATAATTGCACTTACGTAAATTTTAGATTTGTAGTTTGTTTATAGAAAAGAATAGAAGATTGATTTGTTTTGAATATAAGAATTATTTAATTTTTTAACTTTGAGTCACGATCAATTGTATTTGAAACAGGGTTATTTTTATAAAATTTTGATTTCATTAAATAAATAAATATCGTTATTCAAAGGTCACATTTTATTTTTTGATTTTACAAAATCATTCAGTTGCGTGGAACCTTCAGAAACGCCGGGCCTTTTGCGGTGCATCGTTTACACCGTCCTCGGAAGGACTCTGACTGTTCTTTTTTTTTTTTTTAAATAGTCAACTGTTGTTTCATTTTAAATACATTTTCATTCGGGAATAAGATGTTTTCTCGGGATAAAAAGTAGCCTATATCCTTCTCCGTATTGCCAATTGCCTCTTCACAAAGTTTCAAGTCGATTGTTTAAGCTGCTGAAGTGTGCGAGCGAAACAAACAAACAAACTCGCGTTTGCATTTATAATATTAGTTGAGATTTGGGTGTAATACTGTTACCTGTTCTTAAAATCAGAATGCCATTGTACTGATATTGTATCTATAGTATTACAAAATATACAATACACACATGTACTATGTAGGTATAAACTGATTCTATGTGGCGTTGAGAATAATTTATCATCCGTTTTGAAAATATACTTGTAAGTTACAAAATGAATATATTGTACTCGGTACAAAGTTTATTTTGTTTTATTTTATCAGTTTGCTGCTACCTACTCCTTCAGTTCAGCTCGTGCAGTCAGCCACATTCAGTGGTGTGGTGGTGGTGGTGGTGGTGGTGTCAGTGCCGGTTGGTAGCAAGCAGATGGCGGTGTGAGTGCAGTGTACGGTTCAGTGTGTGTCTCCTTCTACATCTCTTTTGCACTGTTCAGAGTATCGCGTATCCATGCATGTAGGGGAGATCCTCTTGTACCTCAAGACACCTTGTACCTCGGGACATGCACATAATTTGAGAACCAATGTATTGTAACATTATTAGTAGTGATACAAATACTCAAAATACATGCAGTGAAGTCGGCCATTTTGACTCGTTTCTTCTATGTGCAAGGCTTTGACATTTTTGCCGTGTTTTTTTTTTTTTTTTTTTTTTTTTTTTTTTTTTTAATCCATATAAATCCTCATTTTACTAGAAGTATTTTGCGGTGAGTAAATGACTAAAGACACAAATAGTGATTATACACATTCGTAACTATTTATTTTGACGTATATCACTGGATTTCCCTAATTAAACACAAAATCACCCGGCCAAAGCCCAATGAAGAAAACGTCAAAAATTAAAATGGTCATTTTTTTCTATAATGAAAATGATTGCAATTAAAACTAAACAATTTTTATTGCTCTTAAAAGAAAATAGAATATATATTTTGATTTCAGGGCTTAAAGTGGCTTGCATAGTTTGTTCCAAGGTACAACCATTGATGTCCCAAGGTACAAGCTGTGATTGTACCTTGGGACAAATATCCTCTATTTTTTAATGCAAATTTTCGCAAAAATGAAACACAATATCGTATAAGATGTTATTGTGTGCTTAGAGAATTTTCAATATTCGAAGTCATACATTAATTTTTACTCAAGTTATGAAGTTTTAAACGAAAGTGTCCCCAGGTACAAGGATCTCCCCTACTGCTGCACCACATGTACATACATATATAATACAAAGTAATATAGTTTTGAAATCCGATGAGTTCTAACTATAAGTAACAATGATCATTATACTGGATGTTTCGTAAGTTTGGACATTTTATTGGAAAAGATTCAATTGTTCATCTCCAAAATTATCTACAAAATATCGAAATGTGCAGTTCTTTCAAACGTCACTTTTAAATTTGTTGCCTAAAAGCAATTCAGCTCAAAGAATTGTCAGCGCAAAAACGTTTCGGGTGCGCTGTCGCGTTTTTGCTAGTTGACAATTTGTCTCGTTAAATTGTTAGGTAACAAATTTTTGCTATATGATCCATTTCACTTAAATTTAACCATGCTTCATCACTTATGAATTTAAATAATTTCCGTTTTCTTGGCTTTATCTCTTTCATTATTGCATTTACGTAAATTTTAATTTTGCAGTTTGTTTTTGGAAAAGAATAGAAGATTGATTTGTTTCGAATATAATGTAATCGACGGGCGTACTGACCTTTTCTGTAGGCGGTAACTTGATGTTATTGGTAGCGTTGAAAACCCCACAGAAATGCCTGGTTTCGAACTCCTTATCACTATGGTAGACTTGCGGGAATTTAAGGGTGTTCACTTTTCACTCAATAAAATAATGGTTTCAATTTAACAATTTTATTAACAAAACCAAAATGAATGAATTGTAATTACAAGAAACAAAATAGGAACATTAATGACATAAAATACAATAAAACAAAATAGGAATTGTTCCCCAAATAGACAGGTAAACATTTATAAACAAAAGTTAAAATAACAGCGAAAGAATCAGGACTTACCTGCACACAAGTTATTCCCGTTGTTTAATTACAAGCTCTTGCTATTGGCCACCAAAACAAACTTCCCAATCACGACCTTGAGTATGTTAAATTACCCTGAGTAGTCCATCCCCTTGTTAGCAACTAGCTACCAGCTCCAATGCTCTTTACCGCTCCATACTTGACTTGACTTCTCCCCGACTTCTCCGCTCCTTCTCCCCGACTACTCTACTTTGACTACATCGCTCTGACTACTTCTTTTTGACTACTATCTCTGACTACTTCTTTTGACTACTCTCTGACTACCCTCCGTTCCTTCTCCCCGACTACTTTCCTCGATTATCGTTTTACAATTCTTTTTATATTATTGTTTGACCCACATAATCACGTCATTTTTACCAGAGTCAGCAGAAAGTATGCATTAGTAAATCGTCGATATTTTTTGGTTGTTTGTTTTGGTTTACTGGCCTCGTTAACAACTTGTGTCCAAACAAATGGCCCGATTGCAACAATAAGAATTATTTAATTTTTTAACTATGGCTCATGATCAATTGTATTTGAAATGGGGTATATATAAATACAAATTTATCCGAAAGAATACAAACGTTTCGTGCAATAATAAATGACAGATTTAACTGGTTTCAAAACCATTGTAATGAAATATTACATAATAGAATGAACTATACAGTGAAACCGCTATTAAACGGACAGCATTTTGACGCTAAAATTACCACCGAAATATAAAAATGGTTAACTTTGAGTTCTTAAGCGCACGAAATGGAGTACTGTAAATAACTGTCTTTGTAGAGAATTCGGAATATTTGACTTTAAAGAAAGTTTCGCGCGAAAATTCTGTCCGATTAGTAGAAGTTCTACTGTATTAATTTATTTTATTCGTTAAATTGTCTTATCGTATTACACTCAGGCTTGTCAACTTTTCAATTTTCAACGACCGGACAAAAGTTTTGTCTTCTTATTTTAATTTTTTCCTCAGTAAAACTGACTTTGAGACACAAGTCTAAAATAATTCCTCAGAGATACCCTTGATGAGCAAAACTTTAAAGACTATATCTTTTAAATTCGTCAGTTGACCGGACATTACCTGTCCAGTCGCACATAGAGACCAGATACGGAAATTACGTCCTAACCGAACTATCCGGTCGAAATCCAGACGGCTGGCAAACTTGATTACTTACCTAAGTAATTTTATGTTTGCTACAACTCAAATTTGTTGCTTCAAAGTAATACGGTACTTGACTGTATTTAAAATTTGTGTCAAATGGTAAATAATTGTATGCATTATCATTACATATGTCCAATTTTAATAATGAAACTTAAAAAAATTTGACTATTTAGAAATTTTATTTTGAAAATCGCCATTTTTCAACAAATATTCAGATTAGTGAAAACGCGCCATTTCTTGAATATGACGTAACATTTTGTAGTTAGATATGTCGATTTTGATAATTTTCATCGATGAGGTGAAATTTTGTTTTCTTTTGAATATTTCTATTAGCTTATATATATAGTAATAATAATCGGCCAGAATTCAAATAAATACTTGCTTTTACTTTGACATTTTATGAATATAATCAAAGTTTTGAGGTTATAAATATTGACATTGACGTTTAGTTGCTTCAAACTGTGACGTCGCTATAGTGAGGCGTTTTTCCCGCCTTTTTCTCATTTAAAATTGTAGGGATATTTTTTTTGATGATTTTTTACGGAATCGGTCGAAAATAAAAGTCACTTAACTGATATGGAAAAACAATGCTTTTAGAATATTTTTTTAACTTCAGTCAAGTACCCTATTTTACTCGAAGAACTGTCAACTTAAAAGCATTCCAGTCCAGCAAGTTTTCGTTGAATTGCTATGCAAAAAAATTTTCGTTAAATAAACACAAATTTTTTCGAAAAAGTACAAATCTTTTGCGTAATGAAAAGTATATATAGAAGGATAGTGGAATACCCCCTTAACGTGTCTGAAGTCCAAAATTTACGAAGTATTAGTATATTTACCTCAGCCTGTATAATAGTTTTCATCTTAGTAGTAAGATAGTTTTGTATGGTATACTAGTTGTATATGATTAGATACTAGTTTTGGATAGTGTTCAGCTCTGTTTCAAGCACAACTCCAGTAGGTACGTTTTCACTTGAATTGAACAAGAGATCAATATTCAAATAGGAAACCGCATTACTGCTCCATTCGGGTTGAAGGCACCTTACCTATCATATACATGTATGTAGAATAATATCGAATAGACTTCAGTCGCAGAACTGAGGCTAGAACTGAAGATATACAAATATGTACTGAAACATACATGTACCACGCGTTCAAGGTTATTGGAAGCACTTACTCTAACAATAAAAACGATCAAAATTATATTAGCTATGAGCTTTTGCTTGGAAATTTGCGCCGAAATTCGACTACAGTGCTCAAGTTTATCCGGACACTGTACATAAATTTACTATTTTCTTTAAGAAAAAGTCTCTTTTTTTTAAATACTGTGTTTGATTTTTTTCAAAGCGAGTACTTATTACGATGTCTATTTACCAGATTCTATAAAATAATAAAACAAATATTTGCAATCCTACTATCAAACGTCACTTTATTTTGAAATTTTCAAAAAATGTCATAAAAATTACCTCTTATGTTTTTTTTTTTTTGGTTAATTATTATTGAAAAATATTCCATTTTAAGACTTTTTGAAGGTAAAATAGGCCCGATTTACGTTAACGCTCTGCTCTCACTCCGATATCACTCCGCTCCAGGTTCGATAAAATATTCTTACACAATAAACAATGAGTGTATTCACATCATCGCTCTGATATCGGTCCGATATCAGTCACGGTTCGCTCCCGTTCCAATGTCACTCCAATATCAATACCACTCAGGTAATATTTTATCGGAGCGATATCAGACTTGTTATGGCTTGTACCTATAGTGTAAACACTTTTTTGATTCCACTCCACTCCGCTTGCATTCAGTTGTTATGAAAAGATATTTGTATCGAACTGAGACCGAACTGGGAGTGTACCCAGAGCAGCATTATAATGTCAATAGAGAACGAATAGGTACCAGCATGATATCAGCACTGTAATGTGAACACAACAAGACTATATCGAATCGGGAGCGTAGTGATATCGGAGTGAGAGCAGAGCGTTAATGTAAACCGGGGCATAAGCAGATGTATGACTTTTATGAAACAAATTTCAGTTTTTTAATATATTTTTCATTCATTTATAATAGTGAAATATCCTGATAAATTGACAAATAATCATATGATATAGGTGGCTACAGTTTCGGTTTGGAGCGAATAATCAGTTGTTTATAGTATCCTTCCGATAATCATCTCGTTAGTTTTCGTCCATAAGTTGTTTCTCCTCTATTCATTGGTATCGCTTCTCCTCCACTATTTCTTATTGGTGATGGTCTCAAGGCATTTTGGTGTCAGAATTTAGACCATCGTAGGTAAAGTTCTAGAACATTCTATTCGGAAACCAACAAAGATATCAAAAAACTGATTTCATTACCGGTTCGGTCACCGAAAAAGAGACCAAATAGCGATATTAGACAAAAGTTCTAGAATACTTTAAGTAGAATTTAGCGCAGATATCGACTTATCCATTAGATCCATTAGATCGATTATCGAAAGGAAAAGATAAATAGGAGAATTTAACAAAATTTCTAAAACGATTAATTTGTCACTTCTCTTAAGGTCATATTATTAATAATATACACCTGCATAACATAGAGAATTTCCGTTTATTAAAGTTAGTTTTCCTTAGAAATTAGTTTACATAGAATAATGACTTAAAAACCTTTTTTATGTTATTTTCCACCTTTTTCTAATGGTGTAAAAAAAAGTAGCAAAAATTTTTGAATTTGGGGAAATTTTGGCAAAAAGTAATTTTTTTTCACAAAAAGTGTCTGGCTAACGAACACATCCAAGGGTTTTGGAATTTCCAAATTTTCACCAAGTTTTGTAAAACTAGGACTTTCCGTTCGAGAGTTATTTCTGCGGAAATTTTCCCTTTTCGAGTTCTAGGGCCCTCAAAACAAATTTCTGCCATTTTCTCAGGGTTAAGTTGCACTATGACAGTGGCTTTCGATTTGAAAGTTCGCTAAAAAAAAATGGAGAAGATCCTATAAAAGTTTCGGGAAAAATAATCAGATATTTCCATTGTTTGAAAGAAGTTGTTGCCTCTAGTGACCTTGAACACCACGTACATTTACTTATTGTAGATACAATTTAATAATATAAAACTATATGTATTCGTGCATTTATGAAGTTTTAGATAGCAGCTATGTCTACTTCGAAAATAACAAGAAATTTGAGAGAAATTCGAAAATACCGGGTGTCTCAATTAAATTTCTACATTCTTTTTTTCATCTATCTAATTAGAACATAAAAAATGAATTTGGTTGTACGGAAATGAGTTTACAAAAAAAAAATGTTCCCCAAATGTATTTTTCTACTCTCGCGCTGAATCGTTTTTTTCATACGAAGTAGGTGGTAAGGGTGGGGGTAGATAAAGGCTGGGGAATGTGTGATAAAGTCAAAAAAAATACTGTCTGTAATGGTTTGGTTGATTTATTTTAGTTTTACGTCTTTATGAATAATATCTATTGAATAATATCTATTTTAGTTGACTTAATTGATTTGTAGATGGAATGAAAATGTGTGATAAAATGACATACTACATTACCGTTACAAAAACTTGGGTAAACTTGGCGTTTATACGATAATCTTTAAGTGACCGTAAAAATCATAATTTTTATTATGGTCTCATTTATTTTAATTCTAGCCTTTTAGTTTTATTAAAAATCGGTTAAGCGCTAGTCGAGCCCGCACGATTAGGGTTCCATACAGTGAGTTGTCAATAGACCAAATTAAACTTTTTTTTATTTATATAAATTTAAATCTTATTCAAATTGTGATAATTAAAAAATACATTGTTTTCAATGTAAAAATGGAGTGAACTGTCCCACATCGTACTGAAACATTAGTATATACTTTGTCTATTATTGTGTTTTTTCAGTAACACTTACATTGTCGAAAAAACTCATTAAAACATAGAATGCCGGAAAACGATGAGTTTTTTCGACAATGTAAGTGTTACTGAAAACAGAAATTCATAAACATTAAACGATTGTACAGATATTTACACTCGGTCCCACAAGAGCGTTGGGATGATATTTGATAAAATACTTATTAATTGTATATTATTCAACAAGCTGGTAATGATAGCTATTACTCACGAAGATGAAATTGCGACTGTCGAAATGCATCTGAGTGAGTAATAGCCATTGCAGGCGAGTAGAATACGATATTTTTTCTACGACTTTTTTTTTATTTAAATAAAATTGAATATAAATTTTAAATCAAAAGAATATAATTTTTAATCGATCTCTAATTTCATTAAATGTTTATATATGTACAAACGATAAAAACAAAATACAAGCTACTTTGTTTATTTAGATGTTACTACGCAACATATTTGAAATTAAAAACTGATACGTATATTATACACAAAACAAAAGCCAGCCCATTGAATGATGGTTAATACGGTGATTTCATTGGTCAAAAAGGTAGTGAGTAATGAAAATTCCTACACACCTTTGAATAATGCCTAACTTTCTCAAAAATTAACGGATATGTAATGAGTGTGTTCTTCAACAGGAGTAGAAAAATCATATTAAATCATAGATTACTGGAAGACTATAAGTATTTTATCAGATATCATCCCAACGCTCTTGTGGGACCGAATGTAAATATTTGTATAATTGTTTAATGTTTTGTGAATTTCGATTGCTTCTAAGACGGTTAATTTCATCATTTAGTTACATCGTGTAAAGCTGTAATATTTCTTTCTGGAAGGTGTCCAGTGTCTATCTAAAATGCGTATTCTTGTTTCTGTAAGATTCTATCAGTTTGATCAATATATTCTCCGATTTCTTTAAACTGATCAATATTTTATATCATTTCCATGTGGGCGAGGAACTTATCCTGAAAATGATGCTTAGAAATTGAAAAAGTGGCCACGAGGTTCTAGAGGCTGGTTTTTTAACCGATTCAGTGCCATTGGCATGTTAACATGCCAAAGGAAACAAAGAGAGAAATATATCTTGCAATAAAAGACAAGACTATATGTATTTTTAAAGTCATTAATCATTTTGACATTTTTAAGCCGCACTGAAATGGTTTAAATTGAAAAATATTGTTTCTCAGTTTTATAATTTATAAATAAAAAATAAATAATAAAAATAAATTATAAGTACACTACAAATCTACACTGGGTTATTTTCTAATAAAAATTTTTCCCAAAAAATGAATTAAAGTTAAATTGATACCTCTCTAGTTGTCCGGCTTGTTTTAAAATGAAATAATAATAAAAAGATAATACTGTGGATAATTTTATATATAGGTATAGATATTTACAGAACAGTGGCGGTTATTCCAGGTATGCGGGGTAGGCGCCGCTTACCCTAGCTGTTTCTTAAAAACTGAAATAAATTTATAACGAAAATAACATTGCTTACAAAATAATTTAAATATACAATTTCCATAAGATTTACCTTACATTATTGCATATATATTGCACATTAGAATGCATATATTATACCAATTATACATACCTAATTATGATATACCTAAAATGCATAAATATGGTCCACAGTACGTGTTACATATAGACACGATCAACAATAGACCCTGTAGCCAGTCTATGTAGCTGTGTATAGGACGTACATACGCATATGTACCTACTCAGCTATGCGATCATCATCTGAGCATATCCGTGTGTACTGAATCTGCATATGTATATTATGTATCTGTGCAGTTGTATTAGTGGTTTATAATACTGGTAGTCCTTTGGCATGGTAGGCACCAGGATCGGCGCATATCGTATATTCGATAACAGTCGATGTAATGGCTATACTGAATCTACATATGTATATGTATATGTGCAGCTGATTAGTGGCTTATAATACCGTATAGTTCTTTTCCATCGTAGGCACCAGGCTCGGCGCTTATCGTATATTCGATAACAGCCGAACTAACCAAATCTTAACTTGTGCTCTAATCACCTCAGCTTTTAAATTTTTTAGCATGCTTCCTATACTTATAAATTTATCGTTGCTGTCAACTGTGATTTGATTATTAAGATTTTATTACCTACTGTCTTTTTTTTAAATGACTAAAAAACAACGGTTGCGTTATTAACACAACATAAAGTAATTAACACAACTTTTTTTAAGGAATATTGACGAAAATAATTTTTCTTTAGACTATTGAAGGTAATTTAAATCGTGTTTATTTAGCCTCATAAAAATATTGCTGGTGTTTTACTTTGACTGTGAAAGAAAAGTTATTCCATATTTTTATATTTTTCCTGAATCTTATATTTTCTACAATTCAGTTTGTTACAAAAAAGCGTTTGCACATCATTTTACAAACTTCTTTTGATAAATATTCTAAAATTAGGTGGTTGTTTGATACCAAAAAAGCTTTTCTCTTGTATGTTATTCAGGCCCGGACTTAGCCTAAGTGGCGCCCGGGGCAAGGTCAAAAAATGGCGCCTCTGTAGAAAAAGTATTTCCTTTTTTCCTCCCAAAAAGCAAGTGACGAGCAAAAGAAGAAAAAAACCTCACATACCTAATTTTGGCGCCCCTCAAAACCTGCCGCCCGGGACACGTGACCCGCCTGCTATTTTAGTACCTCTTTACACATTAAGTGTGATTTACCTTTTTGAAAGCGCATACCCAGTCTTAAAGCTCACGAGCCGCCACTGTTACAGAAATATATAAAATTTGCTTCTAATAATTTTTATTGAATGTTTTAACATAATTGAATTTATAGTGTACTATAAGAACATAAAAAAAATTTGTTTATTATTGTCAGCAAAAAAATTTTCGACGGTTTGACTAATACAAATACTAGTGAATACTCATACACATACTGCATACATATGTACCAATACCAAAAATCAATAAATTATCCTTTATCCAAATCAACATTCATGTTGTCAACTATAAAAACAACGTAGACTTCTTATAAAGTCAGTGTTATATATTATAATTTAATAAAATTAAAAGTACGCAAGATACTGTGTGATACACACAAAGTGGGAATGTCAAACTATAAGAATGGTAGATAATGGTTTCTTCATTCTCTTTACTTATGTTTTTGTAGAATGTATTTTACTTAAAATGAATATCATAATGACATCTGAAATAATTTTAAAAAAATTATTACATGTTCCAAATATTAGTTTAATACCGACTTTACAAAACATACATAACAATGTTTATATTTTATGAAGGAAACAAAAATCTTACAATTAAAATAAAATATTTCCAGAAGTATGCAGATAATATGTAAACAATTTTCTCTCTTTATCAATGTTTTTAAACCTGTCTTTTACAAACAAAAATTGTTTGGCAGCCATTGAGTTAATCAATGCAAAATTTAAAATAAAAAATTAAAATTTTATTTTTTGATTAAATTACGGCTTCAATGTTAAAAATTGATTAACACTTTCAGTCACATGGCTTCGGCATCCGAAACCAAACAAAACATCCTCAGAGGCCGACCGCGATCAATATTTAGAATAATAAACAAAATACTTAAAAATATTTATAAAAAAGATTTTATGTTATTCTAATAAAAATAATTTATTACTATGTACCGGACACTTTTCATTTTTGTACATATAAATTACATAACATGTTTTATTAATTATTATCAAAATATCTAGGCTGCATCTTTTCTTTACAAATAATATTTATATCCACATATGTATGTATGTGTGTATTGTATGCATATTGTATGTTTGTATGTATATGTGTATTTTATCAAAATAATAATAACTATGTACTCATATTTGGACCTGTCTAAAGGCTCCTCTACACGATGGGCCATCATGGGCCACTAAATGATTGGCCATCATTGGCACCATCATTGTGCTGTTGTACATATACCTCTTTTCAGATAAAATTGATCATGAGTTTTCGTTAAGAAATTAAATAATTCTTATATTCGAAACAAATCGATCTTCTATTCTTTTCTAAAAATAAACTGCAAATTTAAAATTTACATAAATGCAATAATAACAGAGATAAAGCCAAGAAAACGGAAATTATTTAAATTCAAAGTTACGAAGCATGGTTAAATTTAACTGAAATGGACCATATTATGATCCGTTCAAGTTCATTCACGCATTATATACAGGATCGTCTCCACGATTGACCATGTTGGGCCATCAAGCGATTACCATCATCACCACGATAACCATTGTGTATACGTCCTATCCCATTGTAATCAGGCATCATTGCGAGTAGTTGTGGACGATGGCTGTGTTGTCGGTTTTTCGTGCACAAATCAAAGGAGTTCAGTGTGTATCCACATTTGGTAAATAATTCAGTTTGTAAATTGACTGCTGTAGTGTAGGGGAAACCTGTACAAAATCGTATACCAGGGTAAAACAGTATAGTAGGTCTATTTTCGTTATTAATTAAAATTTCCGGAACGCAAGCTGCTCAACAACGTCCACCAATGAAAGCTATTTGCCAACAAATACTTGTAGCGGCAAGCACGAACGTTTTCAAAATATTCCATTTTAGTGTTTTTCGGTAGACTTGATTTTATTTTTGTGAAAATTCAAGTAAAAATAGTTAAGTTTGTGTGTATTACAAGTTAGTCTCCAAAAAATGTGTGTATTTACTCGTAATTTACAATATTTTTACTCGTAATTTACAAAATTTACTCGTAATTTACGGCGAAATCAATTTACATATGTAGTAGTGAGTTATATGTTTATACATAGATCTTCGGGTCAAAACTGTACAGGGTAAAACCGGCCTATATACAATTTTGGCTTGGATGTATGAATATTAAGTAAACTAATTTTTTTATTAGGGTGCATTTACACTGCGCGCTATGCGATGCGAGGCTTTGCTATGCGATGCTAGGCTATGCTATTAACTTTTTCTATGTTTCAAGATGTGTTCACACTGCCTGCTCAATCTATACATTGTATTTCATAGTGAGTGATCATGAGAATTAGGGATGGGTGATGTCGGTAAAAAACATCAACATCGAACTATCGATTCTTTTAATTTTTCGCCATCGAACCATGATGTTCTTATAAAAATAACGAAACGATTGTAGACATCAATGTTGAAAACGAGCGCGAAAATTTGAAAAAGTTATCAAGTTATATTCAAAATAGATACCTATACAATAGCAATAATTCAAAATTTTCAATTTTTCTTTTCAATTATCAATAAATTTAATTTAGTATTAAAATTTTTAATGTCGATTAAAAATATATAAATAGTAGATAAAAAATATATTTTCATCTTTTCTATTTTATTGCTTTGTATAGTTTTGACCGTTGATCCCACACTGGCGAACGACATCGAAAGACTTCAATAAGTTTTACCACACCCATCACTGATGACTGAATAGCACAATACTGGCGAGTTCAGGCGATAAAATCAAACATACTGAATTATTGCGTATAAAAGCTGCTACTAGCATAGCATCGCATCGCTGTCCATAGCGCGCAATGTGCACATTCAAATATGTTCTTGCTTGTTTGTTTTCATAGCATTGCGTCGCATAGCAAAGCCTCGCATCGCATAGCGCGCAGTGGGAATGCACCCTTAGGTATTAGTTGCAAAAAGATGCCACGTAATCATAAAAGGACTACTACTGGTAAAATAAATGGGATTAGAATAACATTAGAAAAGCCGTTGAAGCTGTTTTTGATGGAACCATGGGGTACTTCAAAACTGCTCGGAAATGTCAGGTATAAAAATTAACATTATACAAGATTGAGTCAACAAATTCAAACAAAAAAGTGGGATTTGGGTTCTTCAACATGCAAAGGCTTAGGACGATTTAAACCTATTTTTTCGGTGTCGCGTATAGTATTCGATTTTGTCCATGTGTCGGGGTAAAACCGTAATAAATAGTGATTTTAATTTTTTGTGTTATTTTTGTTTAAAATTGTAATTATCCAAAATATGTTTATATGACTATGTTCCTTATGAAACTGACTAATTGTAAACGTTGGTTTCATACATTTATTTTTTCAAATGAATGATCTACAACCCTAAATCCTTAGCTATACGGTTTTGACCCGGTCTCCCCTACATGTGCTTTTTAACGATGACAGCGTGGACACACGAGGAGACTTATCCCCAGTAGCTAAAAATCGTAATGTGACTGCAAGTCTTATTTTAACTGGTATTGAGTCTCTCCAATCAGCGTTCTGTTTCGCAACCAGTGGTGATATTTTTTTTACTAAATATTCAAAATCGCTTAATGACATGCGAATAAAGTTGCCAAATTCTCCAGACGGCTCTGCTAAAAGCTCAGCAAGCTGGTTATCCATAATTTCCCTGAAAAACAAGACATGTCTTATGAGTGCTTAGTGCACTCATAAAGAGTGCCCTATATGAATTTTATCTTATCTATGACTCAAATTAATAACTGTCTTTTTTTAATTCGATTGTTCTGTTGCGATGGATGGTTAACATCCACCATCTTGTTTTCTTCCATTTTCTTTTTACCATTTTTCTTTCATACACATTCATATGATGATTATAAGCACTAATTAAAGAAAGTCCGGCAGCCGTAATTAACTCGACAATAATTTACACAATATTAAGGCTCCTCTACACGATGGGCCATCATGGGCCACTAAATGATTGGCCATCATTGGCACCATCATTATTCAGTGGTTGATATAATCATCCATAAAATTTCCGTGTTCAGTTTAATATTGTGTAAATTATTGTCAAGTTAATTACGACTGCCGGACTTTATTTAATTAGTGCTTATAATCATCATATGAATGTGTATGAAAGAAAAATGGTAAAACGAAAATGGAAGAAAAGAAGATGGTGGATGTTAACCATCCATCGCAACAGAACAAAAAGACGGTTATTAATTTGAGTCATAGATAAGATAAAATTCATATAGGGCACTCTTTATGAGTGCACTAAGCACTCATAAGACATGTCTTGTTTTTCAGGGAAACTATGGATAACCAGCTTGCTGAGCTTTTAGCAGAGCCGTCTGGAGAATTTGGCAACTTTATTCGCATGTCATTAAGCGATTTTGAATATTTAGTAAAAAAAATATCACCACTGGTTGCGAAACAGAACGCTGATTGGAGAGACTCAATACCAGTTAAAATAAGACTTGCAGTCACATTATGATTTTTAGCTACTGGGGATAAGTCTCCTTGTGTGTCCACGCTGTCATCGTTAAAAAGCACATGTAGGGGAGACCGGGTCAAAACCGTATAGCTAAGGATTTAGGGTTGTAGATCAGTCATTTGAAAAAATAAATGTATGAAACCAACGTTTATAATTAGTCAGTTTCATAAGGAACATAGTCATATAAACATATTTTGGATAATTACAATTTTAAACAAAAATAACACAAAAAATCAAAATCACTATTTATTACGGTTTTACCCCGACACATGGACAAAATCGTATACTATACGCGACACCGAAAAAATCGGTTTAAATCGTCCTAAGCCTTTGCGTGTTGAAGAACCCAAATCCCACTTTTTTGTTTGAATTTGTTGACTCAATCTTGTATAATGTTAATTTTTATACCTGACATTTCCGAGCAGTTTTGAAGTACCCCATGGTTCCATCAAAAACAGCTTCAACGGCTTTTCTAATGTTATTCTAATCCCATTTATTTTACCAGTAGTAGTCCTTTAATGATTACGTGGCATCTTTTTGCAACTAATACCTAATAAAAAAATTAGTTTACTTCATATTCATACATCCAAGTCAAAATTGTATATAGACCGGTTTTACCCTGTACAGTTTTGACCCGAAGACCTATGTATAAACATATAACTCACTACTACATATGTAAATTGATTTCGCTGGTACAAATATTGTAAATTACGAGTAAATACACACATTTTAACATAAGTCGTTGGAGACTAACTTGTAATACACACAAACTTAACTATTTTTACTTGAATTTTCACAAAAATAAAATCAAGTCTACCGAAAAACACTAAAATGGAATATTTTGAAAACGTTCGTGCTTGTCGCTACAAGTGTTTGTTGGCAAATAGCTTTCATTGGTGGACGTTGTTGAGCAGCTTGCGTTCCGGAAATTTTAATTAATAACGAAAATAGACCTACTATACTGTTTTACCCTGGTATACGATTTTGTACAGATTTCCCCTACACTACAGCAGTCAATTTACAAACTGAATTGTACGTATACACTGCCGAACTCCTTTGATTTGTGCACGAAAAACCGACAACACAGCCATCGTCCACAACTACTCGCAATGATGCCTGATTACAAGGGGATAGGACGTACACACAATGGTTATCGTGGTGATGATGGTAATCGCTTGATGGCCCAACATGATCAATCGTGGAGACGATCCTGTATATAATGCGTGAATGAACTTGAACGAATCATAATATGGTCCATTTCAGTTAAATTTAACCATGCTTCGTAACTTTGAATTTAAATAATTTCCGTTTTTTTGGCTTTATCTCTTTTATTATTGCATTTATGTAAATTTTAAATTTGCAGTTTATTTTTAGAAAAGAATAGAAGATCGATTTGTTTCGAATATAAGAATTATTTAATTTCTTAACGAAAACTCATGATCAATTTTATCTGAAAAGAGGTATATGTACAACAGCACAATGATGGTGCCAATGATGGCCAATCATTTAGTGGCCCATGATGGCCCATCGTGTAGAGGAGCCTTTAAACTGAACACGGAAATTTTATGGATGATTATATCAACCACTGAATAATGATGGTGCCAATGATGGCCAATCATTTAGTGGCCCATGATGGCCCATCGTGTAGAGGAGCCTTAACACATACATGTTGAATCATTTAGTGTTCTGTGGAATCATTTTATGTACTTGTTTACATAAAATTTGTTGAAAAATATTGTCGGCTTCCGGGGAAGTTTACTGTGAAAGTGCTCGGGCCTCATAGTGTTAAGATAAATAATTTGACAAGCATTTTAATAAACATTTGATTTTAGTCTACGTATTCATTGTAAAATATCATATTTTCAATAGTTTTCTCTGCCTCTAAAAAAATATTATAATTTTTTTTTTATACGTTAATTGTGCTTAAAGAGTACTAGACGTACTAATACAAAATTTGTACATACTGTGTGAGTTTCTTGAAAGTTGCCATTTTTATTACAGCCAAACCGTTTATTTAATCGAAAAATTGTTCAAATAAGAGTTGCAGATATCGACGGGGGCAACCGATTGCTATAGTCAGGAGCTTCATAGCTCTTATGATTTTCGAGCTATGATACAAACCAGGGGCGTATCTACCGCCGTATCAGCCGTATCAATGATACGGGGCCCCCGAGGCCTACAGAGGCCTCTAACGTGTGTAAGCAAAAATTAGTAAAATGTTATCCACAATGTCACTTAATGCACTCACAATGTCACAAAAAACGCTTCCGGAAAACTGTCGGTTAAAAATACAGTAAAGACATCTCAGTTAATTTTTATGAACAATTAATTGCTCTGAAAGCATGCTTAAAATCTGAAATTCAAAAAATTCATTCCATTAAGGAGCTCATGGAATTATTGCTGATAAAATTCAATAGCCTTGCATCCAGTTTTCCGGAGGTAATAACAGCATGCTTTTTATTCTTGACCCTTCCAGTTACAATCGCAACAGTTGAAAGAAGTCTTTCAAAATTAAAACTGTTAAAAAATTATCTAAGGACTTCGATGGGGCAGGGACGGCTATCAGACTTGTCACTATTGTCTATAGAGGCACAAATTTTAAAAAAACTGAAACCGTCTTCAGCTATAGATGATTTAATAAATCAATTTGCCGAAAAAAGGCAAGAAAAGTGTATATTTAATTTGAATTGTTTGACTAGCTCAGTTTCTAGGAGGAAGCGATAACTTATAATCAATAAATATTTATTTTAATTTAATGCAAGCATTTTTGTTTCTTTTGTGAGAAATCTTTACCCTTCATTTGGGCCCCCCAACTAATTTTGATACAGGGCCCCTCCAACGCACGCTACGCCACTGATACAAACTTATAGATTTTTAAATGAGACTATATATTAATTTTTCGATAAAACTGATCTAATGCATTAATTAACAACATAAATGAGCAAAAAAAATTTTTTACCCAAGTTTAATTTTTTAATTTTTCTTTATCAGTTAGGCGGTGAAAATATGCATATGTACTTGAGGCTACTTCAACCGGTAGTGTTTTTCTTGGTTACATTTTCATTACGTCCAAGAAAAGAACATTTTCCAGTACCATTTTTATCATACAAATTTGGTTGTAATAAAAATGGCAACTCTCAAAAAACTCGCATGGTATATCTTACCTATTACTTTAATTAATTTCAAGTTTTCACAGTGACGCTGGTATTTGATAAAAAAAATAGTATTGGAATTTTTTATTCCTTTTAGCGAATTTCCAGAATGGAATTCAGCTATTACAGACACTGTCATGACGCGACCTGAGCCCGGGACTATGGCAGAGATTTGTTTTGAGGTCCCTAGAAACCGAAAATAATATTCACTATAATTTATATATATATATATATATATATATATATATATATATATATACACATAATATATATATATATATATGTATATATATATATATATATATATATATATATATATATATATATATATATATATATATATATATATATATATATATATATATATATATATAATATATGTGTGTGTGTCCGCGCGATAACTCTCGAACGAAGTATCCAATTTTTACGAAACTTGGCGAAGTAGAACATTGGAAGTCCCAAACACTTTGATGAGTTCGTCTCCCAGACACGTCGGATGCCAGGAATATGGTTTTTGTTCTTGCAAAAAATTAGTTTTTTGCCAAAATTTCTACTTATTCAAAAATTTTTGCAAAATTCTTTTACACCATTTAAAACAGAAGAAAGAAATTACATAAAAAAGGTCTTTAAACTTTTTTTCTATGTCAACTAGTTTCCGAGAAAAGCGAATTTTTATAAACGGAAAGTCGCTATATTATGCAGGATGCTGCGACAGGGGTATTTAAATTTTGAATCGATTGAAAGAAAAACCAGCCACTAGAACGTTCGTGGTCGTTTTTTGTTAAAAATTACGGTTAAGTTCCTCCTCTAATGTTTTTGATCAGTTCTTAAACTGTAAATTTTTCTCTCACCCGGAGGCGCACATGTATCTCAATCAACTCGGGGTGTCCAAACTTTACACACCGCACGGTATTTATAATATTTTTCTTTATCTATTTATTTGATGATCGAAGAATGATGCGATGCTTTTTTTTCTGTTAAAAAAATAACGGAAGAATAAAACGAAGTGGGTTGAATAGGTGGTAGGCGGAGGTGGTGGTGGTAGCGTGAAACCAGAGTAGGGGGAGAATTAATTGAAAGGAGCGGGGTATAATGGAAAGATTTAGTCCGTTTTACATTGTATACGGCGTACTGTGGTATACTATATATGGATGTATCTCTATCTGGCATAATAAGTGATTTTTCTCTGTTAGAATTTTTTAAATCCATCAATCTTGTAATTAATTCCATTCATTTAATTCTTTTCAAATGATGACGTTAATTCAAGACGATGATAATTCTCTTCCACCACCATTATATGTGGTGGTACGTGGTACACGGTACGTGCCATCGTTATGTATTTATGGCAGCCGCAGTCGTAGCCGCAAGGCACATTATACGTATCATGAATACTGTGCAAGTGGCATAATGATTCCGTTCTCATTGTTATAAATTAAATATTGTATCGATCATTATGAGGCGATATATTCATAAGCGTAAATGTATTTGGAATGAAAGTAGAAACGATTTAGTGTTTTGGGTACGTTCGAAGAGTTTTGAGTTACACTTTCTCGAAAAATATCGAAATTATCTGTAAATGAAATTCGCTAAATTCGTGTTGAAAACATGTTAAACGAAAGTTTCTCAACAGCTGTACAGTTTTGCACAGTTTTTGAGATAAAATAGGGGCGGGGGAGGGGCAAAACGGGGTACTTAAGAAACCGTTATGATTTTCTTATTATTTTCGGGCAAAATGGGGTACCCCTTAATAATGTAAGATGATAAATATATTCATAAGAAAACGAAGCTACTAAATAATAATATTTTTTTAGGAGTAATTTACGTAAAACGAATCACCATTTATATATATCAATAAACGAATATAAACGAATCACCAGTTATATTATCAATATTTTTTGTAAATATTGATACGTATATATTATAATATATTTATAGTATATTATAATATATTTATTTGGTTTTCAATATTATCAAATTTGAAAATATAAAAAAATTTTACCAAATTTTTGGGGTACCCCATTTTGCCCCCCTCCCCTATATAGGGCATTTAATTACATCTTTTATGTTAAGAATCACAAAGTGATTGAAAAGTTATCAAGTCGAATCGACTAGGACCCGAAATGTCTACTTCAACTATTTTATCTACTTCAACTTTCTTTTTGAACTTTTGCTAGAGCATGGATACCGGTATTTCGGTACTACCGAAAAACCGGAATACCGGACATTTTTATACGTTTTTTAAAACCGGTATCAAAATTTCAAATACCGGTATTTCCGTTTCGGTATTAGCAAAATCAGATACTTTATATAATTACCTATTTTAAATATTTTACGTTAGATTTACTATTGGTATTGAATGGTTATAGAGTATTTTGTTTATAGCAGCTGTATAAGCATGGGTCATAAATTATTACAATATCTTCAATTTTGTTTAATGTTTTCCAGATGTCCAGTTGACCAAATACCTTACATTCATTCATATGTCTTTATACATAGTTTTTACAATTCTAGAATACATATTTTTAAGTATTTTTCGGTCGAAAAACATCCAAAATTACCTATGTTTGGGTAAAATATTTTACTATATTGTTGAATAATATTGTTAGTTCTAATGGTATTTAAAAAATTCCTTGCTCTGTGTAAATAAAAGGGTGAAATTTAAAAACTGATGTCCATGTATTTTATTAAAATTATTTTAGAATTGTCTCCATGTCTGGACTATTTAAGCTGTGATTTTTCGCTCTTGCAGTTCGTGTGTATATCTCTTTAAATTAAATGCGCAGTAGAATCGAAGGAAATTTATATTTTATTATTTTTTGTTGTTATTCCGTTTACTTTGTTTTACTATTTTAAATTTTGTATTTAGTTTTAGTTAAGATTTTTAAAATCTAAAAATGATGTAGTTTGTTATTATTACTGTTATCAATCATTTTCAGTAAAACATATTGCCTACTTATACAAAAACGATTTTCATTAAGAGTGTCTTTTAATATTTTCCTTTTTTTCTATACCATTTTCCTTCAATACCGAAAAAATACCGAAATACCGGAATTCCGGTATTTTAAATTTTAATACCGAATAAATACCGGTATTATAAAAAGACACCGGTATTCCAAGCCCTAACTTTTGAAAATTTTAATCTTAAGACGTAGTTTTACCAAAAATAATTTCATTTAGGCGTTATTAAGAAGTGTTACTATAGTTCAACTCAACATAAAATAGTTTGATGTCATTAAAAAATTCATGTAAAATTCGATGTATAATTTTAAGTTACTATTCATAGTTACTCTAATATAAAAATAACAAAAAGGAAAAAGGAAGAGAGACAGAAAACTAGGTCCGTATGATTTTGCTTCATTTGTTGCATTTGTTTGGTTACGTCAGACCATTTTTAGTTAATTTGACCTATATCTGTATTTTTTGACTGAATCCATGGCTGAAAAGTGACAAAAGATGAGATTTTGAAGCTCAACATTTTGGAAGCGGAACTTAAAAATCAAAAATTATGGAATAGGTGCGTGAAAAAATTTTGACTTATTATTACACGAGAGGTTTGTATTCTTTCGAATAAATTTGCGTTTATATACAACAAAAATTTGTTGCCTAGCAATTTAACGAGAAGAACTGTCAACTAACAAAAACGCGACAGTGAAGCTGAAGCGTTTTTGGGTTGATAGTTTTTCGAGTTAAATTGCTTTTAGGCAAGAAATTTGAGTTGTAAAAAATAAATATTTATTCAGAAAAAATATAAAACTCAAGTGTAACGGTAAGAGAATTTAACGAATAAAATAAATTAGTATAATAAATTTATATTGTTATTTAATACGTTGTTACCATGGTTCTGAAACCAGTTAAATTTACCAATACAAATTTTTGTTTCGTTTTTATCGTGTTTGCCTACAATAAAATGACCACTGAAATACACATAATACACATAAAGCACTTCATACACATGAGTTAAATTGTCTCCTTAAATTTTTTTGCAGCGGATTATCTTAGATGCAAAATTTTATGTTCGTAAGTCAAATTCTAAAAGTATGACCGACAGACACAGACGAAAATATAAGAGTTTCGAAATTTTCACTTCGGAATTGGAATGAATAATATGAGTTATTACTGTACTGGCTCCCGAAAAATTGAATTCAACATAATTTGGCGGAAGTGCTGGGGAGACAGTTATCATTCTAAATGGCTATGTTGTTAAAAAAGATGTTTATAACAAAAAAATCGCCAAGTACGTCCCGGACACGCATTATCACAGTTACGTGGTCAATGGCTAATTTTTCGCAATTTTTAGGATCAAATGTAGGAAATTTAATAGTACGTATCGACGGATTACTACTAGAACCACGTATGTAGATTTTTCACTGTTTTGAGATAACTGACCGAAACATTATTTTCAACCGGTTTGGAAAAGTTTTATTGCTTTGTTGCCCCCCGCCACCCCTTTAAAGGTTAGGTCGGGTCCAAAATTTGATCCAACTTTCATTCTGATAAATAAAATAAAATGAACTTTTTATTAGCCTATGATATCAGTATAAGATGATTCTGAACATTTATATCTAATTATCTCAAAACAGTGAAAAATCGACATACGTGGTTCTAGCAGTAAGTCTTCGATACGTACTATTAAATTTCCTTCATTTTATCCTAAAAATTGTGAAAAATTAGTTATTGATAACGTAACTTTGATAATGCGTGTCCGGCACGCACTTGGCGAATTTATTATTATTATAGTACCAATTTATAAAAAAAAGAAAGATAATTGTAACCAAACTCTTTTGTGGGACTTAAGCGAATGCTAAAAACAAAATAAAAATTCTAATTCTAATTCTATTAATTTTTTTACTGAATTATTGAATTAATTTATTCATTCATAAGTATTACTTCCACTGTAATTATGAAAACTTTTAAAGTAACAGAGAATTATCTAATTTTGTGAGATACGAGGTACTGTATTCAATTATGCCAAAATAGTATATCTAACAGATGCATAAAATAGTATTTCTAACAGATGGTCAGTATTGCCATCTAGCGATGTCTTACTGGAGGTCGGTGATCATTACATAACAACACAAAGATAAACTGATATACATATACAGGTATCTATATATATATATATATATATATATATATATATATATATATATATATATATATATATATATATATATATATATATATATATATATAGTGCCATCTAATTGTGCGGTATAATATAGATTTAGGTATGTTGATATGTATGGATTTTAATGATATATATATATCTTACCACCGCGTGCTGCCACCAAAGTCCGTCCAAAAACGATCGGTCATTTTTTTAACTTAAAATAATTCAAAAGTAAACATACTACAACGATTTAGTGGTGTACTGATAATGTACGTTTGAATGAAAAATATCTCACTGCCTAACTTTTTTTAGTGGAAAGCGCCACCGATGTGTATAGAGAATTAATGATCACTTATGAAGACGAATGAGTGACTGTATAAGTTACGTGGTTTTTCAGGACCACGTAACGAAAAAACGTGGAATTTTGCAAGTTAGAACTTAAAGCCAATTATCTATCACCCATTTAGAGAAACATTCATAACAACCGTGTCAAACGGGTAATACTTGTACTAATCATGTTTCATAATTTTTTTTTTCAAATTTAATTAATAACAAAAAAAAAAACTAAAATATATCTAATTCTAATCAATCTATTTAAAACATGATAACTAATTTTATTAATATTTTTTTCCAAAACTAACATTTCTAATTATCTGATCATCGTTTATTATTAGGGACACCATTCAAATTTTTCTTGGATTCGTTTGTCTGTCTGTCTGTGCGTCTAAAAAGGGCGTGTGTGCGTATATGTATATCTATCATAATCAAATAAAATTAGGTTACAATTAACATCAAAAAAAATTGTCCAAATAATTATTGTAAGCTGTCAAAAATTTTGTCGGATTCGATTCTTCTTTACCAATTTCATTTCAATTATCGTTTAACTGCAACGTTTTAGATTCTCGTCCCTTTTGTAGTTACGTCTTTATTAATGTTTAAAACAATTCTGTGTTTGTGTCTTTATTTGTTTGATTTAATTAATTTCAAGAAAAAAGTAGTATTAGAATAGATGGGAACTGGGCGATGATTTGAAGATGAGTCACACTAATAAGGTGTTATAATTAACATGTTCAATTCTTCTTTTGAGGTGCGTATATGCGTGTTGTACTTGTTACCATGTTTCTGTCTGGGTATCGAAAATTGTTGTTTTCAGTTTAACAATGCATATTACACTTGATCCTTTTTTTGTGCGGTGGATAGGGGGCGCATAAAAAAAATATATTCAAAAATATCATAAGAAGCTATAAAAAGTATAGTTCGATCCAGATTGTAAAAAAAAAACCTAAAACTTAGAAATTTCCTTAGAAGTTGCTTCTATAAACAAGATAAAGCATTAATTTACACGTAGAAACATTTTATTTCAATTTTATAACATTATGAAAATTTTGAAAAATACATCTGTAACAAAATTAAATGAAGCAATAACTTATGTTCTTATGCAATGTATTGATTAAATGCTTAAAAGCCGTTGAAAAGTATTTTTATTAAAGAAAGTTATTATAGTAAATGCTTAAGTTTCTTACTGTCTCCAGATTTTGATTTATATTATGCATTTTAATGTCCATTTAAAAAAAAAACGCATAAAAAAAATCGCACAAAGAAATTGGCACAAAAAGGACTGCATAAAAAAGAGTTCAGCTTATAGTATAACAGTAATACAGTAGGCTCTCGATAAATTTCCTCTCCTTGGCTTTTCCGTAGAAGTTGTTTTCCTTTTATACTTATTCACTCATTAACATTAGTCTCGTACCTCCTTAACGATTTTTGATTGACAACAGTACCTAATTACCGCTAATTACTTCTTTATGTATGTACATTTTAATTATAGTAGGTATTTTGATGTTGAAAAATCGATTAAAAAATAAAAAAAAAATTGGCTTCACTTTCGGAAAAAGCGCCCGAATAGCGAAATTTGACATTAAAAAAGTTCTAGAATAATCTATACGGAAACCATAGCAAAGATGTTAAAAAAACAATTCCATCATTGGTTCGGTGATCGAAAATTAAGAGATCAAATAGCAGTATTAGATAAAATTTCTTGAATATTTTACACAGAATCAGAAAACGGAAGGTAAAAGTTGTTTTTCCAAGTTTAGTTCACAAACAAACACGTATCTGTATATAGGCTAGGTTCAGTTGAGGTAGTTTTACCGTTTTACCCAAGAAAAGAACCAGTTATTAATAGATAGAACAATAGGTAGTTTATATTTTAGAATATAGATGTCACACCTCAACTTAAAATGGTTGTCATTTCTTTTTATAGTAAAATAAATATAAATTTAAAAGATTAGCGTTTATATGAATTGCTAATTTAATAATTTGGCACATGTCGAATCGAAAATTCAGTTATTACAACCACTGTCATGACGCGACCTAACAAGGGGACGGCACAGCTTTGGGGGTCGGCGATTTAGCTGAATTTTTCTTTTTTTTTGTTTTTTGGGTGATAGAATACACTTAATATGTATGTTAATATTCTAAAATAAGCACGCACTATTCAGAAAAATATGCAGCTGGTATATATATATATATATATATATATATATATATATATATATATATATATATATATATATATATATATATATATATATATAAATAAGCTTCAAAACGATTGTTGTACGTATGATACGAAATAGCTCGGAGGTAAGGTGCTTGCCTCACTATAGAATGGTTCTACGTTCGATACCGACTCTATTCAACAAAACTTTTTTTTTGTATTAATTAAATAACTCTCGAACGAAATGTCCTTTTTGTTGGAAGTCCCAAACCGTTGGGCAAGTTCGTTATTCAGACATGTCCGATACCCGAAAGATGGTTTTTTAAGCATTTTTCGTGAAAAAAAAGTATTTTTTTGCCGAAATTTTCTTAAATACAAAAATCTTTACACCATTGGCAAGAAGAGAAAAAAATCACATAAAAATGGTTTTTTTTATTGTACAAGTGCTAATGACTATTATTGTCGATGCACTTTAAAAATAAATAAAAAAAAAATGGTTTTCGATCTATGCAAACTGATTTCTGAGAAAAATTAATTTTTCTAAATGGAAATTCGCTATGTTATGCAGAGTACTGGGATAGGAATATTTTTAAATTATTTTTTATTTTAAATATAAAAAATATCAATACATTTATATTTTTTATATTCCGTATAACATTATTATCTCAATTATAGATAATGTCAGAACGTATTAGTTTGAAAAAAAACAAAAAAAAAATTATTTCAATCTAATTATCTTTCTCTATTTTTTTTTTCAACTCTATTTCGTTTCGATAATTGATTATCGTTGTTTCTGTTAATAAAATTATAAAACGCATAACAGACTGAACATCGCATCGGGGCGCGACATATACAAACTGGAAACATCCATCGGCTCTTAATCGGTTAATATCGTTAATTTATTTTGACAATCAATTCATTTCGAAAAATTAGATTTTTTTTCACACTCTGTCACACACATTAACTGATATGGATCTTATATTTCAATTTTTACGTTATAACTAAAATAATTATATTTTCATTTGTGTTAGGTACTACAGTTAAATATTTATAGAAATGCACGACTTTTTTTTTTTTTCAAAAAAATCAAACTTGTTTAGTAGCATTTGCTAGAAATTCAGTAATACTGATCAGAGAAGTGGCCATGAGCATACTTATATAGGCTTTGATACTTGCGGAGCGGTAGGTCGTGGTTTCGAGTCCCACGGCTGACTATGCTGGTTAAAGTTTTTGTGCAATTTTTCTTCACGGTTCCGGTCGAAAAGTTCCCTTAAAGTTTCGGCATAGTTAATTTAAAGCTGAATATTTTAGTAAATATAATGTCTATTACTGTGTTTCTTGTTGTTATTTAATAGTATATTGTACAATAAGTGGGAAAAGAGGCTTATTTCTCACGAATATAAGTTTGTTGCGCCAGCCCGCAGGGCGAGTGCAACAATTCATATGAGTGAGAAATAAGCTTTTCCCACGTATTTTACACTATACTTTTTCTACGAGCAAATTTTTTTTCGTAAAATTTAACATAAATAATTAAAATAAAATTTAAATAAGTAGTAAAAATTTTTTAAATTTATAATGTCAGTGGTAAGATGTTCAAATTTTTGCCAGAGCATACTTTGAAACTATGGAAACAATAATAAATAATCAACATACATATGTATATTTTTAGAATAACATTATGACATTATATATTAAAGCAGACATAGCCAACTTTTTTATTATATTAAGCCGTGCGAAATAATTTCCCACTGCTATTTCCGCACAGTGTGGGCAATTGTTAATTTTTACATATAGTTAGCCGTGCACAAAATGTTACTTTTAATAGTAGGAGTAGAAAAAATGTTTTTTTTTTCAGCAACTATTTCACTGTCAATATTTATTAATCCTATTAAAATCAAAATTTTAGTTTTAGAAATCTTGTAGACCAGGGTGAAAATTATAAAAAAATTGCTTTTTAGTATCCTTAGAGACAACTCATTCACAGGACCGGATCTACAATTATTATGACATAACAATGTTGTAAAAAATGGTAGCAAAAACTTTTGAACTTGGGAAAATTTTAGGAAATAACTTTTTTTTTATAAAAAATGCCAAAAAAAACCATGTTCTGGATATCTGACTCGTCTGCCGGAAGAACTCATCCACGATTTTTGGACTTCCAACGTTTTCACCAAATGAGTGGCTATAATAGTTGAATTTCCGATTCGAAAATTCAATAAAACTTTTCTTAGACTAAACTGACTCCCCATTTTAATCTAAAATAACTTTTTTTTAAATTATCAACTGGCGACATATGTACTCATCATCAAGATTTAACATTACCGTAAAACCGTCTAGACCCGGATACTTTGCACCAATTTTCAAAGTAAGTAGTTTCTACATTAACCTGCTACAATAAACATTTGTTCTTGATGGCATTAGAGAGAGAAAAACATCCTCTAAACAGCTGTACCAATAAAAACTACAGATTTCAACTCTTACTATCTCATTTTACAGGATTACTATTTTCCAGTTCTTCAAAGAAATAAAATGTGTGTCTAACTTAGGCATGTAATTTTCGTCATAATTGTCATATTGGTTTAATTTTGATATGTATGTGTTCAGAATTTTATCGCGCATCATTTAATGACGTTTGAAGTTATATTCGATGTATATATAAAAAAATACATGCTATATACATATATCCGTTTAAACCCGGACACATCAGTTTATTACACTATGGCCGCGATTCGCGCTGGCTGTAGCTCCCACTATTCATACGTTACATTCCCGCCAGAATTACGCGGTTTATGCCTCCTTCTGGTGTCATATCGCATGTTTGCTTCATAGAGAGGTATACTATGTATTGACCCTTCTCCCTTCCCACAAAATGTTTTGAAGCCTTTGACAGGTTCAAAGATATCAGACGATATAAAACGCTGTCCTAACCCCGACGGGAGAGGTTAGTTTGCATGTTATTACATCATTTAAGTAAGTGTCCGGGTCAAGACGGATTTGGGGTGTAGACACGGACACTTACTAATTATTTTTATTTTTTTTTATTTTTACTTATAATGAAAAAAACGGGTCAGGGATATAACAAATAATATACGCTCTTTCTAATTGTAATACTGTTATTGGTGAAATCTGTGAAGGAAACATGTATAAACATAAAATTATACCAAAAAATGTAAAAAAGTGTCCGGGTCTAGACGGTTTTACGGTATGCCAAATTTTAAATTCCTATTATACGTTACATAGTTTTCGAGAAAAATCTCCGTAACAGACGGACAGACAAACACAAGAGTGATCTCATAAGAGTTCCGTATCTCTTCCCAAAGAACGGAACTTTAAAAGAAAATTAAAAAATAAATTGTGATCAAAGTAAAAACAATTGAAGAACTTGTCAAACAAAAGCTTTTGAGTTTTAATTGCAATTTTTTTTTTCTTTTTGTAATTATTATAACAATAAAACTTGATGCATTTATAACACAATTAAAATTAACTATACTTGGAGTTCTTACAATATTGTGTGACGTCCTTACTGGAACAAGTAAGCAACAATAAAAATTTTAATATAAAATCATCACCTTTGTATTTGCATAAGACGTAATCTTCGAGTCCTGGAACTTTATTATTTGAAACTTTTACTTCAATCAGAATGAAAGAAGTTACGATGAAGAATACATACATACATATATACTCTTGATATTCCCGTATAACTATGCTAACTAAATACACAGAACAATATGCAGGGGTAATTTAAAAACTGAATGTATTGTTTAAACAGTTTAAACTTTTTACATTTAGTCAAGGTGGGGTTGGCGTGGTGAGGTGCGGAGGGGGGCAGGCACGGTGTTCTTATTCTTATCAACTAAATAATAAAACGTTTTATAATAAATAAATAAAATACAGCACGAAGTTGTTTAGAGGAAAAGTCAAAAGGCATCATCATCTGGTTGTGAAGATAAAAGTCAACTAACTATAGTTACAATGAAACTTACAATCAGAAATTTTTTTATGAAAATTTTAATTGAAAATATGAAAAATATATAGAGTTGGATTGAAAAATTGTTTTTCTGTTGATTAGATTAATTGTATTTTTAAGAGTCAAAGTGACTTTTTGGAGATATCTGGTTCTTTTACAGTATTTGTGAACTTTATCATTTCGTTAGAGTACTTTCGAAATGATTTAAGCGGTTATACAGGGTGTTTCATTGGTAAGCGGATAAACACTAACTGTGGATAAGGGTCACTAAGGTAGTTCTAAAAAGCCGGTATGGTTAATGGGTTTAACAGTTTTCATAACCGTGATACCGGATGCTTTAATTAGGGCTGAAATCGGGGTATATGGATGAAAATTGGAGGGAATGTTCTTAAAGTAATTAAGAACAATTCTTCCTATGAAAAAAAGTGCTCCGATCCCGCACAAGGGTAGAAATAACCCCTGAAAAGTTTATTCTCCAATTATTTCGCGAAGTGTGCGAGATATAGAAAATTTTTTCAAATAAAAATTGTAGATCTTTCGAGTCTACAAAAAAAGTATACCACCCTCTTACCCCCACCTGTAAAAGTTTGCGGAGAAATCATCCCCAAAAAAAAAAGAAGAAAAACAAATTTTTTTCGCCTAATTCCAATATTTTCAAACATTTAGAGTGCGACGAGCGCCAACATATCGCGCTGTCTCTGTCGCATCAGTCCCATGTCATGGGGTCCTTTATTTTTCTTAATTTCTCTATTTTCAATTTTAGAGATAAATGCCAAGAATATTTTTTTTCTCTAAATGTTTGAAAATATTGGAATTAGGCGAAAAAAATTTGTTTTTTTTTTTTTCGGGGATGATTTCTCCGCAAACTATTAGAGGTGGGGGTAAGAGGGTGGTATACTTTTTTTGGTAAAATCGAAAGATCTACAATTTTTAGTTGAAAAAATTTTCCATATCTCGCACACTTTGCGAAATAATTGGAAAATAAACTTTTCAGGGGTTGTTTCTACTGTTGTCCGTGGTCGGAGCACTTTTTTTCATAGGGAGAATTGTTCTTAGTGACTCTAAGAACATTCCCTCCAATTCTCATCCATATAGCCCGATTTCCCGATTTCAGCCCTAATTTTACTGGACTAATTGCTTTCTTTCGATTTAAAATTTATATCCAATTTTATTTAAATCAAAAAGGGGAAAAGTCGTAGAAAAAGTATAGTATTCTACTCACTTGCAATGGCTATTACTCACTTAGATGCATTACGACACTTGTCTTGTAAACTCGGCTCGCGTCGCAATTTCATCTGCCCATCTGCGTGGGTAATAGCTATCATTACCAATTTGACAAAGTGACAAAACTTCTTTGAAAAAAAGTCATCCTGTATAACATAAACTTGCATAACCTCACCGCAAAACCAGTAGTCGAAAAGGACGAAAAGAATGATGAAAATGAAATTTGAATTGTGGTCGGACGTTGAATACATAGATGACAACGATAAAGGGTGCCGGGAAGACAGAAGACGTTCTTTGCTACATCTCTGGCACGAAAGAAGTATTCCTTCATGTTTACTTAATACATTACCACATTTCAACACACTCTGTCCTGTTCACTACCACCTCCACCCCCACTTCTATATTTCCCCCACCGCTACACTGCCCTGTTTGGACGACGAACAGTGTTAATGAGTTTTATAACTGTGTTGTATCTTTTTCTCATACACGCACAACAAAGAAGACAATGAATAAAGATGGTGGATTCTTATTACATTTTAATTGAGGTTTGAGGTTATGTATACTTTTATGTTTTATGAATGTTTTACGATGATGATTACGATGGTTTGAATGTGGTTCAAACCATTCAAACTCGAAAATTGTGTTCGCAATACAAATATGTAATAACATGGTGTTTTTTTTATTTATTTTTTTATGCGGTTTTTGAAAAAAATTCCATTAAAGTGCATAATGTAATTCAAAAGTAAGAGAAAGTAAGAATGTTAAACATTAACTACAATAACTTTCTTTGAAATAAATAATTTTTAATGGTTTTTAAGCACTTAATCAGTATATTGCATAAGAATATAAGTTATTGCATCATTAAGTTTTCTTTACAGATGTATTTTTCACAATTTTCATAATATTGTAAATAATAATGAAATAAAACGTTTTTATGTGTAAATTAATACTTCATCTTGTTTAGAATAGCAACTTCTAAATAAATCGTGAGGTTTTGAGCGTTCTGAGTTATGTATTTTCTATGAAACTTTTTTTATCCAGTCTCGATCCATCGCATAAAATAGTATATTGTGCAATAAGTGCGGGAAATTGTCGATTGCCCACGAAAACGAAGTGGAGCACACGAACGTAGTGAGTGTGTTCATTCGCTTGAGTGGGCAATCGACAATCCCGCACGATTTGCACATACTATTTTTTATTACGAATTTCACATACTTTTTTCTATTATTATTACTATTTTTGACATTTTTATTACTTTTTAAAATAATATTTTTGAGTGTTCATCTTTTTTTTCTGAATTAAATATTGCTTAAATTACTTTGTTGGTGGTTTCTATAGAAATAATTATGAAATATTTATTAAATGAAAAATCAAGAGGCGGCTTTACGTGTTTTGATTAAATTTTGCGTGTTTTATTGTCAATTTGCGTGTGGAAAGTTTACTTTCCACACGCAAAAAAGTATGTGGGAAGAGTACAGTGGGAAAATAGCTATTTTGCGTACAGAAATGTGTGCGACAAGTTAGTACTTCTCCTGCATGAGTAATAAAAAAGTTTTTTTACAATCTGGACCGAACTATACTTTTTATAGCTATATCCATGAAGTTTTTGAATATATTTTTTTGTGCGGTTTTTTTATGCGGTCCCTTATCCACCGCACAAAAAAAGGTTTAGCTGTATTTTGATAATAAATTATTACCACTAAATGGAATTTTCTTGGTTAATATAAGTTAATGCAACTTATTTAGAGAAATTTATTCCGTTCTTCAATTACCTAGCAAAAAAGGAATCCTTACTTCCCCGTCTTTGTGAGTTCCAAAAAGTTTTTAGATTTAGATTTCTACAATATTGAAAATTTTAGTACAGTATAATTTTTTTTATGCGGTCGATAGACTGCATAAAAAAAATCGCACAAAAAAATATTCAAAAACTTCATAAATAGCTAGAAAAAGTACAGTTCGGTCCAGATTGTAAATTTTATGAGGTGGATAGAAACCGCATCAAAAAAATTTCATAGAAAATACATAACCCAAAAAGGTCAAAACCTCACGATTTCCTTAGAAGTTGCTTTTCTAAACAAGACATAGAATTAATTTACACATGAGAACATTTTATTTCATTCTTATAATATTATGAAAATTATAATAAATACATCTGTAAAAAAAAACTTATACCTATTCATATGCAATGTACTGATTAAATGCTTAAAAACCATCAATAAGTAATTTTATCAAAGTAAATTATTATAATTAATGTCTAAACATACTTCCTTTTGCTTTTGATTCACATTATGCACTTTAATGACCATCTTTTAAAAAAAAACCGTATAAAGTTCAGCTGTATGTGTTTTTTATATAGGGTGTAAAGTATATAAATCTCGCTACGAAAACAGTGGGCAGATCTCACCTATGTAATTAATATTTGCCAATAAATTTGCACCAAAACTGTTCCCTAACAGAAAAAATTTGATACAAAATATGGGTTAAAAAAGAGGCCTTTAAATTTTTCTTTTTAATCCGGCTCTGACCATCTTTTGTTCTTAAAAAAAACATCTGGCAAATACGTTTAAGACCTAAACATGTTTACAAAATTTTATTGAATTTTAGTCAATAATAGTATATTATTCAACAAGCTGGTAATGATAGCTATTACTCACGAAGATGAAATTGCGACACGGGCCGAGCTTGCGAGGCGAGTGTCGTAATGCATCTGAGTGAGTAATAGCCATTGCAAGCGAGTAGAATACGATATTTTTTCTACGACTTTTTTCCTTTTTGATTTAAATAAAATTGAATAGAAATTTTAAATCAAATTTTTAATCTATTTCTAATTTCATTAAATGTTTGTATAATATGTATAAAACGATCAAAACAAAATATAAACTACTTTATTTACTTGCACGTTACTACGCAACATATTTTAAATTAAAACTTGATACATATACATTATTCACAAAACAATCGCAAACCCATTGAATAATGGTTAACACTGTGATTTCATTGGTCAAAAAGGTATTGAGTAATGATCATTCCTCCACACCTTAGAATAATGCCTAACTTTCTCAACAATTTACACATATATAATGAGTGTGTTCTTCAACAGGAGTAGGAAAAATTATTTTCTACCTTTGATATTAAGAAGGTATTCATAAATAATTTAGACAGGGCCGTACTTAGAAAAATTTATAAACATCATGTAGCCAGTTAATTTGCGATTTTCTCAAACTGTTAATTCCGAAAGAAATCCTGTGGTTTTAGTGTCTATAGGGTGCAATGGGTTAGGGATGATCGATATTCATCGATGGTAGAAAAACATCGATGTTTAGAGGGAAAACATCGATGTAAAAACATCGATGTTATGTCCTCGATAACATCGACACATCGATGTTCCGAGAATAATATCGAAACATCGATATTACTCTAAGCTATCCAGTAGTTAAAAAGTCCTGTAGCTGATTTAAAACAAGATCCATTACTTTTATAGCAAGTTCTAGGATCAGTTCTGCTTATCTAAACTTTGAAAAAAAATTGCCATTAAATATTTGTGTTTCACAGCAACTTCAACAGCTTCAGAGAGACTTGCTGGGCAGCATTTATATCAACAAAGGAACAGATTAAATGGCGAAATTCTAACAAAGTGACTTTTTTTGCAAAGTGTACCAAATAAATACTGGTAATGTTAATTTTTAATAAATAAAATAATAGATTATAATGGTTGTTTACTTTGCTACATAAACATCGATGTCTTTCTTTCGATATATATCGTATATCGATACTCTTGAATCGATATTAACATCGATGTCAACATCGATGTTTTTCTAATATCGATCATCCCTACAATGGGTCGCCCCTCAAAATGGTGAGAGTTGTTTTTTTTTACACCCTGCATATCGTAAAAAATCAAAATTATGATTGAATAAATCTATAAATAATATTAGCTTCAAAATTTTATCATATTTTACGGCTTCAAATAAGTTGCCTTATAAGATACCTTCCTCCACTATTTGGTTGTCACCCAGTATAGTCAATTCAAAACACGGAAACTATTATACTATAATATTTTATTTTTTTAGTTTGTTATTCTGTTGTAAAAAACATGTAAGTATTATACAACTACATAACAACTAAGTAGTCGTACGATTCATATCACAAATAAAAATCATTTGAATGAATTTACATTTTTGATTAATTTATTTTAAACATACGAACGTCTAATGTTGAAACAAAACCACCATATATAATTGTACACCACTGTACAGATATATGAATGTTACCTAGGTTGCAATAAAATATTCATGACTCTATTCAGAAGTATACGCTTTTCCATAAAATATATGTGCAAACTATAGTTGAAAAAATATTCCCAGACACTTTTGATAGAGTCTTTGTCAACGTATGATTGTCTTTTTCTAATTCCAGTCAAACAAATAAATAGTGCATAGGGTATTAATTGAACATTAGGTTACCCGGTTACAAAATAATAATAAATAATAACACTATTTTATATTTTTATGTAAATTCTGTTTATTCAATAATAATTTGTTTGGAGAAGAATATTTCTTAAAGAAACCGAAAATAAATGACATTCATGATATATTATAACTTAACTGTAACTATATACATAAAATAACTGAATGACTGGATTCATTGCAAAATATTTAATACTATTAAAAATATAATTTAGAAAAACAAAAATCAGTGGATGTCAATATGTACTGCTTAGAATTTTCAAATCAGTTAAAATCAAACGAAAATAGTTTATTCTAATTGAAAATAACATATTTCACTTTTCTTTACAGTATTGCATCATTTTTTTTAACTTTGTGAAGATGAAATATTATTATGTCAAATATTTAAAAAACTAAATAAAAACCACTGATTAAGGACACTGGTGTAGTGTTGAAAAGTGTACGACAAGGACAAGAAAGAAGGAAACCTACAAAAGTGTCTGGGAATATTTTTTCAACTATAATTTAAATTTTGATGAGTATTTTTCAGTTGTGCAGGTATTGGTCTATGTGTGTAAAGCAGCGTTTCTTAGCCCTTTTTCTCGGATAATTTTGTGCGGGCCAGTCACATATAGGTAAGATGACGTCTAGGATGATATATGGCTATTTACCAGTTTCCTAAATTACACTTATATATTGTATTTAATATTAAATGTGGTTTCTCGTGTACTTAGCCAACCATATAGTTCAAATAAATGTTCAAAACATTTGTGTTGATATTTATTTGAATTTGTAGACCAAGTGGTCGGAAAACGACATTTCATGTTACACAACCCAATGTTGTGTCAACTAAATGTGAAAATGATTTCAACCTATAAGAAATCTATTTAAAATGAATGAATTGCTTTGAAACATTTCTGTAACGCTTTAGAAAGTGTCGATATTTATCGGAATTGCATTGTAGACCAAGTGGTCAGAAAACGACATTTCATATTACACGACCGGCATTCAACCCGATTGCATAAAAAACGAAATAAAAAGATGGAAACAAGATGAATTATAAAATCAGAAAAATAAATATAAAAGAGTAAGGCAGTCAGAGGCGTGTTTTCAAATTAAAAAAAAAATATCTGATGCCTTCGACTGCTTTGTTTTTTATTTATTTTTCTGTTTTTCTATTTCATTTTGTTACTATCTGTTTACTTCGCCTTTTCCATAATCTACGTATTTTTTTTTTTTTAATTGATCATTTTTATTTGTACGATGAAGTACATGGGCGTCCCAATAAAAATAATTTTTCATTATTATTCAAAATAAAAATTATATTTTACAACTTCCATAGGTGTATTAATACCATATCTATATTTTCATTTAACTAATTTATTTCAATTCGTAGAATTTCTATTATCGGAAACGCCCTACAATTTGGCTATAGTATAAAAAAAATAGACCAGACTTTATGATTTTATTTAATGATATAGGTAAATTAATATTTAATATTTTTTTTTTCATAATTTTTCTTGTAAACAGTAACGACAATAAAATTGAAATTGTTCTTTATCATATTCCATCTGTTTTCCAAGTTTATTTTGTAATCCTTACTAATATTATAAATGCGAAAGTGAGTTTGTTTGTTTGTTTGTTTGTTTGTTTGTTTGTTTGACTGGCTTTGACGCCTCAACAGCTTAACCAATCAACTTAAAACTTTGCACAGACGTTGCTTGCGGGTCAGAGACGGTTATAGGCTACTTTTTATTTCGGAAAAATATTTCATTCCCGAGGGAAAATGCATTAAATTACAAGAGCTGACTATTAAAAAACGGATAAATGCTTTCAAACTTTGTATATTGCTAACAAAAGGGATGAGAAAGGACACAAACTACTTTATACCACGGGAAATTTCCCGTAGGAAATTTCATTCCTGTGGAAAAATATATTCTAAATGAAACAAAAAATGATGATAGACAAATATGACGATATGCAGCGATAAACAGGTTATTTTTTATCCCGATAAAATATCTCATTCCCGAGGGAAAACGTATTTAAAACGAAACAATGAAATAACAACTGACTATTAAAAAAAAGCATGATTGATTTTAAACTTTGCATATTGTTTACAGAGACGTTGAGAAAGGATACAGACTACTTTCAATCCCGGGAAAGTACCTAACTCCCGTGGAAAGTCTTATTCTCGTGGGAAATAATATATATTAAAAAGAGTATAAAAAAGAATCATTGATTTCATTTGAACTTGGCATGTTGTTAAAGGAATGTTATAGTCTATTTTTTGCCTGGGGAAAATATTGTATTTCTGTGGGAAAATTCCAAAGAAAAAAGTAATAATACCTACTCGACGCGTAATAGCGACATGATGAAAGTACACTTCATATGTTTTAACTAGATGCCATAATTTCAAACTCCATGCGGGCGAAGCCGCGGGTAAATGCTAGTTTTTTATAATTTTTAAATAAAAAAAATTTTTATTGACTTTTTTCGTAGTGGGGATTCCCCCACGACTTTCATTTTAAGTAAAAATGGACTCTCTAGTTCCAAATTTATAAAATTCATAGTTTAACCCTAACAAAACATTTTATACATTTATCCTTATTTTTCCCTGATGTCCCCTATTGCATCCCGTATCCAATTTTAATCGACATTCAAACATCATTTACATATTTAAATAAATGAGAAGTTTTTGGAGTTTCAGTTACATAACAATATTATTAAAATAGTTGTAGCCGTTTGATGTTTTGTTTGTCGATTATTTATGTATTCAAAATTGTATATACGCATCACAAGAGATAGGCAATCGATATAACGCGAATGTATCAGTATTTGCATTATTACATTGCGTTGTGTGTTGATATAGGATTTGAATTCGCTTTGTTTTTGTAATTTTGTTTAAAATATTTTAATAAAATTTTAACAAAATGATATATTAATTTTTGGTATAATGTGAGAAATTTTTTTAATATGGATATATTTTGCGGCTGGAGTATAGCTAGAAAAGTTTATGAGCTTAAAACTGATCTACTTTTAAAAATAAAAAATAAAACCTAAAAAATTTAACGCTCTACGTTTAATCAAGTACGGGCTACGTATAATTTAAATACGGAAAGCTTAAAAATGCGAGTAATTAAGTATTATTGAACTATGAAAAACAGATTATAATGCGGCCTATACACGGTTCAACTTCTTGTACTAACTAGTTGTACTACAAGTTGAACTGTTTGCCATACACTATTAAACTATTCATTCAATTTGTTGTCCAACTTCAGTTACTCACAATTTTTGAAAAAGAGAACTTCGTTAAAATTATGGATAAAATTCTTGCTTTAGCAGTAATTGCAGAAATTAGTAAAGAAAGCTTGAGTAAACGAAAAAAAAAGAAATAGAGCAAAGAGTGGTTGGGAAAAAAATTTTCTAATGAAAAACTATTAAAAAAAATTAGTGAATGTGAACCAGACGATTACAAAAATTATATGCGAATAAACGAAGAAATTTTTAATGATATTTTAGTAAAAATAACACCTTTAACAAGCAAAGAAGGTACGTTTATGCGGGATGCAATTTCTGCAAAAACACGCTTGGAAATTATATTAAGGGTTCTTGCAACGGGAAATTCTTTCGAAAATTTAAAATTTTCAAGTGCGGTATCACCACAAGCTATTGGAAATAACAAACAAAATCAAATATTTAAACTTTCCAATTGTTACCGCTGTAAATATTTTGTTGATTACACCCTTTACAGCATATATGTACTGGTTTTGTTGTCCAACTACCCCACACACAGCACAACATGTTCATAGACCATTTGCTCCGCCCACGTAAAATCAAAATATTTTGATTTTACTTCAATCGTTTATGCAACCATCAAAATAGTTGATCAACTGCCCCACACACGATTCAACATGTTGTATAACTCAACCAAGTTGTACAACAACTTGAATCGTGTATGGGCCGCATATTATTTGAATTATATAAAAGTAGCTGGATGAACTACTGATACTTATTTAAATTAATAAGCAAATTCAAAAAGTTCTTTCCCAAGAATTTTATTTTTTAAAAATAGTAAAAATTAAAATTTCACAATATCCGTAGCTCTCGCGATGAAGCAACATATACTGAAGATACGCGGTAAATTTGAAGTCGATTAGATAAATATAGAACTCCAGATATCATATCGACCAGCTTGAAAGAAATAGTTTCGAAAAAAATGCACTTAAAGTTTTGAAGTAAAATACACGATATCCGAGAATCTACTGTACACAGATCAGTGAACATATTATATATTATATAGTATAGACTAATTATAAAAATGTGTAATTGAGGTAACCAGTTACGACTAAGTTTCGACCTTAATAGCATTCTGTAATATAGTAATGGATTGTATGTATGTTTTCAAATAATTATTGAAAAAATATAATATTGATAATAAAATTTTACTTTTTTGAGAAGAAACTGCAAAATTGAAAGAAAAAAAGTGGTACAGTCGACTCTCGTTAATTCGAAACTCGAGGGAATCTTAAAATATTACGAATTATAGAGAGGTTCGAATTATCGCAGGTAACAATTTTAATTTTTTAAGCATTTGCAATGAATGAACTTGAACTTTTCTCAAAATGTACTTACAATCTGTCTGTCTCTTTCTCTCGGCAACTTTGAATTGTCGCGTGTTTGACGCCGATGAGATCGAATTAACGCGTGGTTTTGTTACCTAGCAATGATTTTTTCGTTCGAATTACCAAGTGCATAAAAATCTATTGTTTTAGTTCGAAATATAAAGAGATTTTGTAGAGAACTGGTGATACCTTTGAATTATAGAGAGTTTCGAATTATCGTAGGTTAGAATTCACGAGAGTCTACTGTGTTCGCTTTATTTTCAAAATATGTACGTATACAAATTATGTCCTGCAATAATTAGAGTCGCATTTGTTCAAAAACTGACATTATATTCTTTCATTAAATTTCACCCGTCTTACCCTGTTACCTGCTTTAAGAAAAATGTCTAGAAACTGGCTTTACGCTTTCTCTAGTAGTATAATATAATAGTATTCATTGGTCTGTGTTACCGTATTAAAGTAACTATAACTTTAAATCTATTTAGGACAGCTTTTTAAAAATCTATACTTTCAGTAAAAGAAACAATAATGCCAGGCGCACATTGAGCTGCGTCACGCAGTAAACACAGGGCAGGAAAGCACGAGAAATATACTGTGTGGCCGGCCGCACATTGAGACGCAGTTAACGCAAGCAGGGCAGCGCAGTTTCTGTGACTCTTGTTGTAGAACAAGATAGCACGAATTTAAAAGCAGAGCGGAGCAGAGCAGCACCGTTTTTCTTCAATTTCTTCAATTCTTTTTATTTCGGTGAACCTAAAACCAAGAACGTGTTACAATGTCGCGCAGTTTCTGTGTGGCACATTCACGAGTGCCACATCGGTCTCGTGCGACGCAGTGCTGCTCTGCTCTGCGTTTCAATTCGCGCTGTCCCGTTCTACAACGCAAGTCACAGAAACTGCGCTACCCTGCCTGCGCTAACTGCGTCTCAGTGTGCGCCTGGTCTAAAAATAGAATTTTTCAAAATTCTCGACTAGAATCTGCCTTAATTAAACAACTAATTTGAATTTTTAATATTTGATCTTTTGAAATTAAATTATTAGAATCCAACTGCAGGTAAAATGAATAATGAAAAAATTTTTTAGCGACAGCCTGCATATAAATTATTAAGAACGAACTAAAAGAAAAGAAAATTGTTCTACATGTTTCAGTCATTTAAATGACCATCTTCAGGAAAAATCAATAATTCAGTTGTGAAACAACTGAGAAAAAATAATATCAAAAGGACATAACCTCCAAATATCAAATGGATGTCAAAAATGACAGACGAAATTAAAAGAAATTAAAAATCAAAGAATCAAAAAATAAACGGACCCCATACGAAATAGGGAAAGTCTTCTAATATTTTATCATGTTTTTGACTTTCCCTATTTCGTATGGGGTCCGTTTACTTTTTGATTCTTTGATTTTTAATTTCTTTTAATTTCGTCTGTCATTTTTGACATCCATTTCTTATTTGGAGGTTATATCCTTTTGATATTATTTTTTCTCAGTTTTTTCACAACTGAATTATTGATTTTTCCTGAAGATGGTCATTTAAATGACTGAAACATGTAGAACAATTTTCTTTTCTTTTAGTTCGTTCTTAATAATTTATATGCAGGCTGTCGCTAAAAAATTTTTTCATTATTGATGTTTTGAAATTGTTTGGCAAATATAAGATTGTAACAATTCAGAAAACCTTCTTAAAATTGAGTGTTACAAAAAAAAATTTTAAAATTATGCTCTTTGCCGAATGAAATGGACACTCTATAGTTATAAAAGATAACGGTTGAATTAATACAAATGGAATATATTGTATCATTGGAGTTATTGTTGCACTGCAGGCTTAGCCTCTCAATTTCAAAATTGTATTTTATAAAACATTGTGACTATTTGACTAGATATAATAATATGAAAGTCACATTTACATATTCCAATCACATCCGGTCGAGTTATCGCTGCCAGTAATCACTAGAGGCGCTCATGCGAGATATTGTTTCTGCATATTACAATGTTTGTTACGAGTTTACGAGTTTAGAGTAGACTGGGTTACTCACTACCATGGCGTACCTATTGGTCGCAGTGTTAACAAATTTAAATAGATGATAAATAAATGTCGGCAAAAAAGTTGTCACCAGAAGAAATGATTGATATTGGTGTAAGTTTTTATTTGAGGTTATGTTTTGACAGTTGACATAATATAATTGTTCAATGAGTTTTGTTAAGATTGTGTTTAACTTGTCGAATCGTTTTAATATATAAACGTATATCTGAGTTTTTAAATATTATTTGTATACATAAATAATTTTGGATGAATTTGGTGATTAATTTATATTCGACCGAGAAATTTAACTTGTAATACATAACTTGTGATGCATATCAAGTCCTTGTGGTTTAAATCGGTTGGGTATACGCAGGACCGAAGAGAGAAAAGACGAGCCTTCGAGTACTGCAAAAAATTTTCACAATTTTCCCTAAAAAATATCATTGTCGAACAAAAAAAAAAACGCTTTTTCATTTCGCCCAGGCTTCGCGCTGGCCCTGGGTATGCACGATGACGGCATAGGTTGTAATTTTTAGTTTTTCTTTAATATAATGTTATTGAAATGATTTCCTTTGGCGTTCACAGATTATAGCCATTAGGCTACGATGGTTGTGTCATCAAAATAATGAAATTCGAATTCTTAAACTCAATTTTTGGTGAAACTTGTTTTAATTTTGTCAAAAATCGAAACAGCATTCTTGAAAACCTATAACTGGCACTAAATTTTCTGTGACTTAAATTATGGACTTGATAGCCTTAAATCGCTGAAGAGTCCTGATGACATGATATAGCTTTTTTTGTAGTAGGTAAATGGCAGAATTTTGATAATTTTAATCCAAAATTTTCATTTTTGCCGTCAAAATGATGAAAATATTGGAAATATAAAGAATGATATCAATATCGCTAACAATTTTAAATTCAAATATTAAGAAATAAGTTTTGATAAAATATTGTTTATAAGGGTGCGGAGAATTTACGGCACCAGGCCCGTAAAAAGTCAATATATATGATATTTTAAAAATGCTATTTTAATTCCTTCTATAATATTAATATAAAATCGCTATGTACTCTCTGCTATTTAAAATATTTATTTTTATTTTGGCATTTTAAATATCGTGCAATATTATGCATATTATACTATATGATAATATTGAATATAAATCTAACGTTTGTAAGACATATTTCGGCTATTTTTCCACTAATAAATTTCATATATGATTCAATTCCGGTTCCCTTTGGTAAAAAGAGAATAAAAACGAAAACGAATACGAACAAAAATATTCAATCATCCCCTATATTTTGCCCTTTTTATCGAAATGTTATGAATGATGAATATCTCAGTGGGAAAAAATATACCGGAGGTGTTACTTAAAAAAAAACTAGCGATCTTTCGGACTTCATTACGACACAGCTTCGTCATAATCAAGTCCGAAAGTCAGCCGTTCCTTATTAATCTACACTGTATATTGTAGATACTGTATTACGAGTGAATATGGTGTTACACATTTTTGTCCCTTACCTTATACACCGGGAAAAATTGCATTAGTGAACTGAAATGTACTTTTCAGTATACACGCGGTATAAAAGATGTTATTTTTATTTTACATTCTTATATTTACTCTACTAGTTTTGTGTTTGATATTTTTTGATATTGACTTAGATGTTCATTCTTCATATTTTCTATCCATATGAGCGGTAAAACTGACCAATTTCTTTCTCTATGGTACAAAACATTTTGTATTACTGAAAAATGGGAAACAATTTCTTCGTGAACAATGTTCCCGAGGGAGCGATCTATCGTATAATGGGAATAGTCTTTATATTACATAGGTCGTACACAATGTTTACATTTTTTTTTTTTTATAAAATATAAATATTGGCTAAGAATTTGGTTTTTTTAGGGTTTTGATTTTGACTAGTATAACATCCAGTTTAGATTATTTAAATTATAAGCTGCGGTGTCCGAGTGGTTAAGGAGATGGACTTGAAATCCATTGGGTTCTACCCGCACAGGTTCGAATCCTGTCCGCAGCGAGCAATTTTTTTTTTAAACTGAAATAACTTAGAAAGTAGAAAATCATGAAGGTTTAAGATTTAGGTTAACCTGGAGGTTATTGGGGAACGAAAAAGGGATAAACAGAGACAGTACATGGACTTAGGCTAGCGACGTACCCCTAAAAAGATGCTTAGAAATGGAAAAAATGACCACGAGTTGAATCGAAAATTCAAATATTACAAAACCACTGCCACGACGCGATTTGAGCCCGGGACTATAACAAAAATTTGTTTTGAGATCCCTAGAAATCGAAAATGACGTGTGTCCGCACGATAACTCTCGAACGAAACTCATCCAATTTTTACGAAATTTGGTGAAAACCCTTGGATGAGTTCTTCAGCCAGACTTTAGTTCGATGCTTGGAGCCTCAAAAAAATTTCTTGTTGCCAAAATTAAAGTCTTTCGAATTTTTTCTTTGACACTAAGGCAAAGAGCGAGAAAATCACATAAAGTATGTTTTTGAACCATTATCCTACGTATAAGAAAATTTTCAAAAAAAGCATTTTTATGCAGGATGCTGTGACAGGAAAATTTAAATTTTGAAGTGATCAAAAAGCGAATTAACCACTAGAACGGTCGTGGTCACTTTTTGTTAAAAATTAGGGCCGATTCGATAAAACATTCTTACACAAGAAACAATTAGTGTATTCACATCATCGCTCCGATACCGCTCAGATAACAGTCGCGGTCCAGTCCCGCTCCGGTACCGCTCCAATACCAATACCACATAGGTAATATTTTATCGGAGCTATATCAGACTTATTATAACTTGTACCTATAGTGTAAACACATTTTTTATTTCATTCCGCTTCGCTTGCATTCAGTTGTTATGAAAAGATGTTTGTATCGAACTGGGAGCGTACCGAGAGCGGCATTATAATGTGAATGGAGAACGAATAGGTATCAGCATGGTATCAACCAAGCCCTAAGCGTGTTTGTAAAAAATTGTGGATAGCAGTGTGCCAGTGAGTGGTTCGATACCGCTTAAGTGTGTCAGTCACACAGCAACTGTAGCCGTGTTTAGATCGATTGTTATCAACCAGTTTCAACAATAAGCGAATACATAATTATATAGTAATATGCATGTACCCTTCACTGGCATACATATACACTGCCACTACACTGCAGTCGTCTTCCTCCACGGACAAAGTGTGATGTTGGTACAAATACAACGGTACATCACACGCATACATTGATACGAGATTTATGTCGTAATATGTTGTGCGTTTGCAGTGGTGGGAAATTAGGTAATTTGTGACGTAGCTATTGTCCACATTGCGAAAGCTAGTATAGAGATACGGAGTTTGTTTCTGAATATTCTGTGGTATCAACACTGTAATGTGAATACAACAAGATTATATCGGAGCGAGAGTGGAGCGGGAGCGTACCGATATCGATACTATAGTGTGGATCGGGCCTTAAGGTTAAGTCTCTCGCCTACATGCACTCTATGACGACTCTATGATGGCTACAGACTTTGGAATCACCCACAAAAGAAATATTTTTATAAATGTAATAATATCAAAATATCAGATGTTTGACCACCACACACGCTTTTTTCCGGTATTGTGAAAAACTATTCCATCTTTTTTTGTGGCCCTATACTTTTCCGATTATAATATAGTCCAGTGTAAATTTTGATGTATCTGGCCACCACGCGCCGCTTATATCTCTCTCTCTGTCTCATCTTTCAACCATGCCCCGCTTGTTTGAGTGTGCGGTTAACGGCCAACTGTTCGCTCGAATATGTCGAATTGTTCAGAATTTATCTGCAAACGATTGACTTTTGACATTGGAATGCTTACTCATACTTATCGTTGGATTTTTCCACCGGTTTTACATCTTTATATTGTAAGCGAGATATGTACATACAATGGAAATTTGAACGGGAAATATAAATTATATATTATTTAAAAATGTTAGAATGAAATATAAATTTTCTGGATCGGGGAAATTTTCATTAGAGAAATTTTGTGTATAAAGAAAACGTTTGGAATCGTACGAAAGACTAGCCTTAAGTACGAAAGACTTTGAAACAAACCGACGAAGTACATATTAATTCTAGGGAGAGATCCAGCTCCCAAATTAGATTTTTTAACGGCTTGATGGCTTCGTAATCCTGCTTTTGACTGCAAATTTTACAAAAATGTACGTAAGAAAAGAATATATCAAAGATTGTAGGAGAGGGATTCCCTTGCTCCTACGTCTCTAAAAATCTGTAATTTAGTATCAGCTTCATCATTCTGTCACTTTATTATGGTCTCTAAGTCACTGACAAAATTTTTGTAACCCTGATGACGTCATTATATTAAGAAAACTTTACGCAAGTGATTTAAATTAGGACGATTGGGTTTTTGAATAAAAAATAAATATCATTTTTTTGGTTTTATTTCAGATCTATATATCATAAATAATATTGATAATCGATGCGAAAGATTTTTTAAAAATGATACATAATCCTTACTCATATTATAAATGCGAAAGTGAGTTTGTTTGTTTGTTTGTTTGTTTGACTGGCTTTCACGCCTCAACAGCTTAACCAATCAATTTGAAACTTTGCACAGACGTTGCTTGCGGGCCAGAGACGGTTATAGGCTATTTTTTATTTCGGGAAAATATTTCATTCCCGAGGGAAAATGCATTAAATTGATAAAAGCTGACTATTAAAAAACGGATAAATGATTTCAAACTTTGTATATTGCTAACAGAAGGGATGAGAAAGGACACAAACTACTTTATACCCCGGAAAATTTTAATCCTGTGGAAAAATATATTTTAAATGAAACAAAAAATGATGATAGACAAATATGACGATATACAGCGATAAACTGACTGTCAAAAAAAAGCATGATTGATTTCAAATTTTGCATATTGTTTACAGAGACGATGAGAAAGGACACAGACTACTTTCTATCCTGGGAAAGTATCTAACTCCCGTGGAAAGTCTTATTCTCCCGTGGAAAAATGTATATTTAAACCAGTATAAAAATGAATCATTGATTTCATTTGAACTTGGCATGTTGTTAAAGGAATGTTATAGTCTATTTTTTGCCCGGTGAAAATATTGTATTTCTGTGGGAAAATTCCAAAGAAAAAAGTAATAATACCTACTCGACGCGTAATAGCGATGTGATGAAAGTACATTTTATATGTTTTAACTAGATGCCATAATTTCAAAAGCCGCGCGAGCGAAGCCGCGGGTAACAGCTAGTAAATAATAATTAATTAAAACTTCAAAAATTTTAAAAAATATCATTTGTTTAAAAACAGCACTACAAAAGATCGCGATGTCTGTGACGTCATAAAGGTAATATGCCAAAAGTGTCAGAATTATTAAAATTTAGTAGGTATTGGTGGTTGTTTCATTGATTTCGACGTTCAGAATCTTGAGGGACATTTTTTCCGGATTTATTTTTGTATTGCTATCGTAAAGTGGTACAAAACAAGCTCGATATTTCTTTAAATTAGACATTTTTAGTAAGTTATTCAATACAGTGATATTTATAGCAAGCAATAATTTGGATAGAAACAACAATTTCACAGCAACAATAATTTCATAGTATACCCAATTTCAAATACATACAATTGAGTATGAGTCGTCTTTAAAGAATTAAATAATTATTTTATTCGAAACAAATCAACCTTCTATTATTTTCTAAAGAAAAATTGCAAATTTAAAACTTACGCAAGTGAAATAATGAAAGAGATAAAGCCAAGAAAACGGAAATTATTTAAATTCATAAGTGATGAATCATGGTTAAATTTAAGTGAAATGGATTATAATAATAATTTCATATGATAGATATGACTGATTGGACAGAAGTTGTTTTTCTCGACCAATTTTTATCGAATATATCATATCATTCATTACACTGTTCATCGTACGGTTGAAAACGGTAGCCTCTTTGGTATCAGTGTCAAAAATATTCCGATATTCTGCACTAACAATAAGTTAAAATAACTTTTTAGACGATTTTTTAGAATTTCGTAGTCCTAATCACGAAATCCTTATCAATTCGGTCATGTTTGCCATTGCATATCGTGGTGGTCCCACACTTGAACAATTTTTATATAATAATCAGTATCCGTTTATGTTAAAAACTAATAGAAAGTAAAAAAGCTTTAGATAATCATTAAATAGAAACAAGGAATATTTTATTCCGAGAATTGTGAAAAATTCTAGTTATACTGATATACGAAATCCTGACCAAATATGTGTCTAGCACGCACTTTCCGAATTTTTTAAAAAATTTTACATTAGTTGTTGTAACGGTTTAGACAATAAAAAAATTCATGCATATACCCTATTGTTTTCGTCTTTAATATTTTAATCCTATACCTTATTTCAATTCTGAAAAAAGTACTCAAGTACTATATTTAATTAAATTTTAATGTTCTTTTGTGAACGGGAAAAAATATTTTCTCGAAGAACTTCACCGCATTTTTTTTTTGTTCCCGTTGAAGTGAGTGAAAAAAACGAAGGCGCACATTCAACCGAAATCCTTTATCAGTAAAGACAATAACGAATCGATATCAATAAGTATTGTTGACAGCTGATAGACATTTCGGCGTGGTTGACGGATAACATTGGCGGGTGGAATGACGTATTATATACGCCGATAAACTTAATGTGCAAAGGATAATCGACAAAGGAATTTGTGAACATATCGTGGCTGTCGTTGCGTTCGGGGCGCATCAGTTGATACGCGAAGCGGTGGCGGCAGGAAAAGGAACCACAAAATTTATTTATTTATAATGTGCGGTATATATGAATCTTCTATTTTAGCGAATTTCCAGAATGGAATTCAGCAATTAGAGCCACTGTTATGGCGCGACTTGAGACTGGGACTGTGGCAGAAATTTGTTTTGAGGTCCCTAGAAATCGAAAATAACATTCACTAAAATTTATATATACAGGTGAACCTATTTTTATGCGATTTTTTTTATGTGATTTTTTTATGCGGTTTTTAAAAAAATGGCAATTAAGATGCATAATATGAATCAAAATCAAGAGACAGTAAGAAACCTAAACATTTACTATAATAACTTTCTTTGATAAAAATACTTTTTAACGGCTTTTAAGCATTTAATCGATATATTGCATAAGAACATATTATTATGTTATTGCAACATTTAATTTTGTTACAGATGTATTTTTCAAAATTTTCATAATATTATAAAATTGAAATAAAATGTTTTCTACGTGTAAATTAATGCTTTATCTTGTTTATCGAAGCAACGTCTAAGAAAATTTCTAAGTTTTAAGCGTTTTGAGTTATGTTTTTTCGATGAAACTTTTTTATGCGGTCCCGATCTACCGCATCAAAAAAGTTTCTTTTACAATCTGGATCGAACTATACTTTTTAGAGCTATTTATGATATATTTGAATATATATTTTTTTTTTTGCGAATTTTTTAATGCGGTCCCTATCCACCGCATAAAAAAAGGATCAACTTGATATGTCCTACTTTTACGAAATTTAGTAAAACAATCCATTGGACAAGTTCGATGCCCGGAACCGGACCAGACACGTCCGATGCCCGGAACATGGTTTTTTGGCAATTTTCGTGAAAAAAATTAGTTTTTTGACAAAATTTTCCCTTATTCAAAAATTTTTGCAACATTTTTTTATATCATCGAAACGAGGAGAAAATATCACACGAGAAAGGTCTTTAAACTATTATTCTATATTAATTAGTTTCCGAGAAAAACTAATTTTTGTAAACGGAAATTCGCTATGTTATGCAGGTTGCTGTGACAGGGGTATTTTAATGTCAAAAAGGCGGAAAAAATGCACGAGTTAAAAAAAAAAACCAGTCGTTTTGGCTAATCATCAACAAAAAAGCATCGTACGTCATCGCACCGTCCCAGCAAAGCATAAAAAACTTTGGGAGTCATTAAACAAATGCAACAAATGAAGCAAAATTAGACGAACTTAGTAACTATAGTAACTTAAAATTGTACGTCTAATTTTGTTTTATTTGTAAGTGCTATTTTAACTAAGAAAATTCGAATTCTTCGTAAAATTTTAAAAAAATATGTTCCTGAATAATTTGACTATAGACTTATGAAATAAAAGATTAGTTATTTTATTTAATCAACTTAGTTCCTTCCGCCTCATACTTAGGCTTTTAGAACTTGATACTGTAAGCTGCGGTGTCCGAGTGGTTAAGGAGATGGACTTGAAATCCATTGGGTTCTACCCGCACAGGTTCGAATCCTGTCCGCAGCGAACAATTTTCTTTTTATTAAAAGCTTTTATTTAACTTGCTATGTTAGTATGTTGGTTTAGATCAAATCTTGGAATCAAAATTTAGACAGATTCTAATTGAGCTAGAGGTTTAAAATTTTGCATACGTGTATAACCTTGATGACAATGCAGTATTGTATAATTAGTTTTGTCCTAAATTGTCCCAAACCAAAATTGTTGATTTTTAGTCCTATGCAATTTTTTGACATTTCGAATTGTCAAATATTTGTCCATTGATTTTACATTGCAATTTTTTGTTTCCATAGTTATGTCTGATTAAGGTAAATTAACCGATTAAAATATAGGTAAAAAAATTACTTATTTAATTTTTTTTTTAAATTAATTGTAATCAGATTAAAAAGTAGAAAATAAATTAAAGTAAAAAAAACTTTTTTAAGAAAAAGCTTTTATTTAGAAATGGGCTAAAAAAAATAAAATAACTTTTTAGTGAAGTTTGAAGCAATATGCAACATAATTTATAAAAGCTTGAGGCGTTTAATTAAGTCTGGTAAGTACTGAAAAGTAAAATAGCTACACTTACATCCAAAACAGAAATAATTAATGATAACGCCTCAAGCTTTTATAAATTATATTGCATATTGCTTCAAACTTCACTCAAAAGTTATTTTATTTTTTTTTAGCCCATTTCTAAATAAAAGCTTTTTCTTAAAAAATTTTTTTTTACTTTAATTTTTAATTTAATACAGTAACGGTATAATGATTGCAATAATTATTCTATATTTCAAATTAATTACGTCTCACTTCACTCTGTTCAATTTTACGTTAAACAAAGACACACAGCTAAAGTAAAACAGGAACCTATATATAAGGAGAATCTTCTTTAATTAATATGTTAATTATTTTGCATAATGATTAGGTATTAATGCAACAATATTGTTTGCAAGTGACGTACTAATTTTGGATGTCACTTTGACTGAGACGTTATCTTAGTAATGTTACTAAATAATAATGAATATAGCCACAAGATTGAACAAACGTATATAGAATAACAATCAATAATGTTTAATCGTAGATTTGAATTATAGAACTTTGAATTTAAGTAATTGGTGCTACTATAGTAGGCGATCTATCAAATTTTTGTATTTGAAGCTCAAACTTTTTGAAATGACAAAAGTTGTTCTTTACATTGTGAGAAATTTTTAATTTTAAATGTTATCGAGTACCTGTGAAACATTATTTATGTATGGCGAACTTTTGTTCGTATTTATACATACACCAACATTCATATGTTCACTTAATGTCCAGCTTTGGCTGATACTTGAACACTCGATTCACTTAAGAGATCCGGGTTCGAGTCCCAGCCGATCCTGTTTGACAATTTTTCAAACACTATGTGAATTTTAATTGTGAGAAATATTTTTTGTCGAAAAACTTGTTGTAAAGCTAATGGTTCAGACCACAGACCCCAGACCAATGAACATATTATATATTATGTTATCTAGATTAATTATATAAATGTATAATTGACGCAGCCGATTACGACGAAGTTCCGACCTAATAGTATTCAGGAATATAGTAATGAATGGTATCCGTAGTAACGTTTTCAAATAATTATTGTAAAAATATAATATTCATAATAAAATTTTAATTTTTTGAGAAGAAACTGCAAAATTTTGAATGAAAAAGAGTAGTATTCGCTTTATTTCCAAAATACGTACGTATACAAATTATGTCCTGCAATAATTATAGTCCTGTTTGCTGAAAAATTGACATTATGTTATATTCATTAAATCTCAGCCGTCTCACGCTATTATCTGCTTCAAGAACAATGCCTACAAACTGGCTTTACGCTTAGTCTAGTAGTATAATATAATAGTGTTCATTGGTCTGTGGTTCAGACGTTTTGGATACTTACTCCAGTTGCTACATATTATTTATATGTTAAAATATAATATTTTTACCATTTTATCCTTGGTGTATCATCGGTAGTGTTATCAGCTGTTAAAATAATGTAACTTTACCTAATCTATAGTAATCGTTATTTAAAATAATTATTCGATAATGCGTGAGTAAATAATTGTGAAAATTATATTTGAATATTTATGAGATTATGACATTTTTTAACCGACTTCAAAAACGAGGAGGATCTCAATTCAACCCGTATGTTTTTTTTTTTTTATATGAAAAAATTACCTATTTCAGGTTTAAACACGGAGAGAAAAATCATATAATTTTTATAGATAAAATTTCAGAAAAATTACCATGCTCTCTTATAATGCGTGCGCGATCGACGACTAAAGTAAAACATATTTTACGATCATGTAAATATTATTAAATTGAAACGTAAAAAGTATTAGTCATGGCTTCATAAAAATTGTTGTGCTAGCATGGTAAAATTTAATGTGCTAACACAACTTCTGTCACACTCTTATGCATATATGTTATAGTTTAATTCTTGTTGTCGTACTCTTTCATTTGCGCATCTGATCCGCAACCTTATGTTGCTTGGGCTGTACGCACTGAGGAACAATCGATCTTTACCGACCTTTGATTCTTTATGATGCATACAAAATGATTGGCAACAATATATTCTAATACTGAATATAGTGAAGTAACAAAATGATGAATTAAACGGTGACCGTCCTGTAAGACATTCTAATGAATACTGTTTGCACAAGACATGACACCAGCAGTGACCAGCCTGGCTATGTTACTTGCCACACCAGCCTGGCTATGTGACCTTCATGTATGATTGTGTTGATACCTTCTGCAGCCTGCCTCGCTATGTGACAGCGTTGATACCTTCTCTTTCTTTCTTTCTTTCTACTATTAGCAGATAGCATTTGAAATATTATAAGACAGCATGGTAATTTTTGTAAGAAAAACAATTAAAAAATATTTTTTTGTCGGGAATGGAACTTTTTACTGTGCTGTTTTACAAATTTTACGGAGCTAATATTACGGAAAGAACATTCTATCCTTTAAATTTTCCATGATTAATTATAATTTTTATATTTTTACCGTACATGATATGAATATGTTCGCCTTTTACACGTCGATTGTAGTGCTGAGCACAGTAATTTCTCTATGAATTTTCTCTCCGTGTAGTTTCTGAAATACTAGCTAAAGTTTGCATACCTGTTGAAAATAGAAATATGACATAAAAAAAACTAATGATTTGAATGAATCGCGGCTACCAATACCGGAAAGATTTCTATAAATCCGTCACTAGAAAAAGATGGTGTGGTTAAGTTAGGTGTTTTGACGGTATTAGTAGGGTAGCACTTAATAATAACATTATTACTATTAATGGAATTTAATGGTAATTAAAAATAAATTAATATCTTTTAGTAATTATGTTTTGAATATTAATGAGATAAATTTTAATTTGATTTTGCACACAAAAAAATGTCACTATCAAATTTTGATATGAACTTTGTATAGTTTGATTATGTCAAAAATAAATTGGAAAAAACTAGAAACATGTACAGCTGAACTCTTTTTTATGCGGTCTTTTTTTGTGCGATATTTTTATGCGGTTTGTAAAAAATGGCCATTAAAATGCATAATGTGAATCAAAATCACGAGACAATAAGAAACTTTGAACAATGACTATAATAACTTTCTTTGATAAAAATACTTTTTAACAATTTAAGCATTTAATCAATACATTGCATAAGAACATAAATTATTGCATCATTTAATTTTTTTTACACATGTATTTTTCAAAATTTTCGTAACATTATAAAAAGGAAATAAAATGTTCCTACGTGTAAATTAAGGCTTTATCTTGTTTATAGAAGCAACTTCTAAGGAAATTTCTAAGTTTTGAGCGTTTTGAGTGATGTTTTTTCGATGAGACTTTTCTTATGCGGTCCCGACCAACCGCATAAAAGAAGTTTTTTGTACAATCTGGATCGAACTGTACTTTTTAAAGCTATTTATGATATTTTTGAATCTATTTTTTTTGTGCGATTTTTTTATGCGGTCCCCTTCACCGCGCAAAAAAAGGATCAACTGTACTTTGAAAAATAAATAACCTTTACTTAAAAAAAATATATTTTTAATAACAATAAAAAAAAAAAACACAATAATAATTATGGCATAAAAATATTCGAAACAGTACAAGAAATCACATCACATATCAAATAAATTTGTTCAATTATTGTGGTTCAGGATCGTGTGCGGCAGGTTCTCGCGAGAAAACGATATGTCCATGGAATAGGGTTCGTTCAAATTCAACGCCTGGATATGGATTTGGTTTCTTCGATGAATTTTCCGATAATTTTTGTTTGCCTTTCATACATTGAATGGTCGATTCAACTTCTTGATTGTCGTTGATAGTTTTCTCGTGAATTTTACACATGTTGGCCCCCTGATCCCAACATGGTTGACACGGGCTTTTGAGCACGGGGCCCTCATCTTCGTCACCGTGGTGGCGGCCACCCGAAGTGACTACTTCCACCTCGTTGCCGGTGTCCAGTGCTCGGTCGTTTTCGGCTTCAATATTTTCCGTATCGACTGAAAATAACGAATTGACTGTTAGAAAGCTCAACTGTTTCAGTTTTCTAAGAAGGATTGAGTTTTTTGAGAGGTTCAAGTTTTGTTAGGGTCAAACCGTTGATTTAAGGGGAGGTTTACTCGAGAGTCCTTAAAAATTATGTATTTTTCTAGAATTTTTTTGTCAAGAATGGAAGTAAATATTAATTTCAAACTTTGTGCACATATTTATTAAGTATTAAACTACACAAAAAAAATTTTTCAAGGAAAAATATAAAAAAGTGTCCATTTTATAGATAGTGCAGTGTGACGATCCGAAAATCCAAAGCCTTGTTGGTGGACATCCTAGCGCCGGTAATAAACCACCGAAATCCAAAAACAAAAAAGATTTATAAAATATATGAAGAGTACCGGCACGTCTACCTATAATATCAATAAACTGCTGAAAGAAAAAAAAATGGCGGATGTTTGAACTTTTGATTACGATTTTTGTCTTATTTTTCGCTCTTTAAAGTAAATTTGAAAATAAAAAAAATATTGAAAGTGTATCGAACTTAGTTAGAGGTGCCGAAGGATTGAATTATCTTTAAAATAAAAAATTAAAAAAAAGGATCCATCGAATAGTTTTTGAGTTATCGTGTCCACCAGTTCCAAAAATGTAGTTCCGAGATATTATAAAATATATATAAAGAAACGTATTTTCAAAATTTTATATTTAATACTCATTATTGCGTGAACTACGTTTTTTGAATTTTTTTTTTTTTTTTGATAGAAAGCTGGATTTGGTTAATGTGCAAGAATCTTGTTTTTAAATTATTTTCAGTAAAATCACTTTGGGAACATATTCTACACATAATTTGATATCAATTTCGGCAAAAAAAATCGATTTTTTTTAATCAAATCTCAAGTAAACCTTCCCTTAAATTACTTTCAGCAAAATCACTTTAGGAACACATTCTACACATAATTAGTTACCAATTTCTGCAAAAAAAAAAAAAAATCGATTTTTTTTTAACGACTCTCAAGTAAATCTTCCCTTAATTTCTTGAGATACCTTCCGATATTGGAAAGTGGCGGTAATGAGCTTCAAGGTGAATTTTTTAAATTGTCAGAATAAATATTAGTCACCAGAATTCAATGTAGATAAAATCAGATCTTTACCTCAGGAAATATTACATACTGTGTTTTTGAAATTTTATAATAAAACGATTATGAATTATGACGTCAAAACGTGGTGGATCGTTAATAATATAATAATAATAAAAATAATAATTACATTTTTATTATTAACGTTTAAAACATACAGTCTGACATTGACATTGAACTAACTTTGTGCTCAATAATTGTTTAAGTGAACATTATCACAATGACTCATCTGAATTGCCAATTAAGGTAGAATAATTACAGTAATTCATAGTTAGTTACATGGCCATAATTTGTAATAATTGCGCCGTATTTGTTAACTGTAGCTATAAACGTACTGAGTAAATATGTATCAAATATTCGCTAAATGTACTAATTATCAGGAAGTTAAGCCACTTCGAGAGTGTTCGATATTCTTCGCGACTACTAACTAACAATACGATTTTCAGCGGTCTTAAGCGGCTTTTAGACGCTTAATAATATTGCACAAAATCTGAGGTTGTACCATAATACTGTGTTGATCAAAAACAGTTTGAAATATATTGTCCAATAAGTAAATATTGTAGGCTTTGTAGATATTATTGCGCAATATCACTTTATTTACTTAATTTTCGATTTTTAACCAGTTTAAACTACTTATTAATTTATAATAATAATTATTTATTTATTGTTTTGCAGTAGCTTTATCACTTAAAACATTTAGAATTAAACAAATGAATTATTGTACAATTGCTACGTTCAATTTATTGCACAAATTTATTTTACAAATTATTGAACTGTATGGGGAAGACCTCAATACACTGCACAAGTTGATTGCACAATATTACTAAGCAATTAGGGATTGCTTTACATGTTCAGTAACTTTGTGTAATCAATTTGTACAATTTTGTACAAAAAATTTTTTCCAGAAAATTCGATTGTTGTTTAGTTTAAAATATATCAAATAATATACATCGTAGGTGACGTCATAATAAAACAAATTAAAACTTGTAAACAAGTCCGACCAAGGGGCCCCCGGAGTCCCGGATCCATTGGTAAGGCACCCGAAGTGAGTGGCATTTAAAAATTTAAAAGTAGACGATTTTTTTTTCTTTTAAATTATTATTTACCAGACAAATATTTTATTATTTTTTTCCCGAGGCCCAAGGCTCCACGGCCCTGCTTATAAATAAATGGAATGATATTGTGCAATAATATCTATCTATCTATATTCATATATTGCACAATATATTTCAACCAATATTTGATCAACACAATAATATATTGTACAAGCTTTCGATATATTAACCGTCTACAATATTGTACAATATCAGATTTTGGACCGATAGGGGTCCCTTTTCCTGTTAAATAATCTCAAGCAATTCTTGAAAAGTACTGTTTTTTAAAAATTTTTAACAATAAAATTAATGAAATTTATACATTTTTTAAAAAGTTACCCCACCACTAGGGGGCTTGTACCGGAAAAAAATTATTTTATGGATTCAGTATCGAAAAAATAATTTAATATTTTAATTTTTTACACTTATTGCTTTTGAAAATACCGGTTTACCGGCTAAAATTTGTTTTGAATTTAATTTCAATTGTACGAAATGTCAAACTTCAGCATGATTGTCACATAACAACTGGAACACCTCTGATTCGAACGTAACACAAATAAATTCGAATTATTTTTGCGAAAATCTCAAAAAGAATTTTATATTTTTACTTACATGTTTCTAATCCTGTGACGGTTGACAGCGCAACACATAACAACAACGCCACTAACACTGATTTCATTATGAATTTTCAAATAAATGTCGGTTACACAAAAATATTTCAACAAACGCTTTTGAAATGAAACAATGAGAATTTGAAATTTGTATTTCTCGCTTTGTACAACTCTCTGTTCGTTGCTGCTTATTGTACAATAATTTTTCTGTATGACTATTTGATGATATTTATATTGTACATATATTTATACATAACAACAGATTCGACATGAAAAAAATGTTAATATATAGTTTGTACTTACATATACGGATGTTTAGTACATAAAAAATTACGCGAAGGTCAAATTAAAATTGCATAATTACTAATAATTGTTTGATTTTAAGGGGGTATTCTAATCTAGAAATTCCAAAAAGTCGATTTTTTTCATATCTTCAAAGTTCAGACTTTTAAGAATGAGCCTCTACAAGGATTTACGGAAATTCGAATTATTTTCGGAGTAATGGTTATTTTTTCCCTGTGTACTATGTATTTTTTCAGTGTTAAATTCAAATATATATATATATATATATATATATATATATATATATATATATATATATATATATATATATATATATATATACACATATATATACATACAAGTGGTCCAGAATTATGTACCGTAACTGGTAGAGCTCGTAGTACGTTCAAAAATAATGGTACTTTTTCATGGACACTTTTTTTCAAAACTCAATAATAAGGGATATACAACTCTGTGAAAGGGTGAAACGAAAACCATTATTTCTATATAATATTTTCCAAACGCTTTTGAATAATGGATTAATATTTTAGGGGTACTTATTTTGCGTTAGAAGGATTAAATTTATGTCAACATTTGTTCCACCACTCATGACTAAGGGGTGGTTTTGGGTGGTAAGTGTGAGTTATCACGTCTTTTCTTTTTTAATTTGTAATTATTTCAACAAGACCCCTGATAATATAATTCGTCAGACAATTTCACGCTAAAAAGGTATACTTGTTACATTTCGATAACTATTATCGTTTTCGAGTAATTTAAAGTAGAAGTATCTATTTCCAAATTATCCCCTAATCATAAGTGATTGAATAATTGATACCATTAATTTAATTATCTTAATGTTCATACGCGCCCCTAGAATATGAATCCAGTAATCAAAAGCGCCTAAAAAATTAAAAAAAAAAAAGAAGTCAGTTTCGTTCCACCCCTCTACATTTTACCCCTCTTCTTTATCTCCCTTATTATTGAGTTTTGGAAAAAAGTGTAGATGAAAAGGTACCATTACTTTTGAACATACTATCAGCTCCAGCAATTACGGTACATAATTCTGGACCATTATATATATATATATATATATATATATATATATATATATATATATATATATATATATATATATATATATATATATATATATATATATATATATATATATATATATATATATATATGATAAAATTATAACGCGACCATTTCGGTACATGGAATATATTTTGAAAATTATACTGGTACTGTAAATAGTTATCGATGTAGATACCAAAACAGCGATTTTTAGAATTTTTGTCTGTCTGTCTGTTCACGCATCACGCAAAAACTATTGGACGGATTTTAATGAAATTTGGTGTGATGATAACTTATTACCTGGGTCAACATCTAAAATACTTTTTACTTCGGGAAAATTTCTCGTTCCCACGGGAAAATGGAAAAACCATTTTGAGCATGTGCACACATTAGGCAAAAACTATTGGACCGATTTTAATAAAATTTGGTGTGGTGACAACTTGTTACCTAGGGTAACATTTAAGATACCTTTTACTCCGGGAAAATAGCTCCTTCCCACGGGAAAATAGAAAAACCATTTTGAGCATGTGCATGTATTACACAAAAATTATTATTCTTTGCAAGTTCTGTATAATTGTTATACTTACATACTTCTCATTGAGTTTATAACAATGCTTTGCACGAACAACGTCGCGGGTACGGCTAGTTTTTAATATAAATTACTCGAAACTACTTTTTTCGATACGGTTGACATGATATCTCAAGTTCTAATGTACCGATTTACTTGCAATTTGGTACAGACCTTCTTGATACTATCAAAATTGGGGAGTTTGAATTTTTTTTTTTTTTTTTTTTTTTAATAATTTTAATAAATTTCTGAAGTTGCAAAAAGGAGATGAAAAAATTATTTTTTTTAAATGGACTCCATTTTGTGAAAAAATTTATTTTTTCAGATCGGCTACGTCCAACTAATTCTACATCCTTGTTTATTAAGAATTAACTAAAATTTTGTTTCAGATCACCCGGAGGGTTGGAATCACGTCAACCAGGAGACACCTTTTTTTTTTTTTGAGTCCCCACTTTGCCGGCCTGTACCGATTTCAATTTTGAATTTTTTAAAAATTTTTATACATTTTTATACTTTTCAAATATTAATAAAAAACTGTTGAGAAAATGGAAACTAAAAATGTTTACTGTTTTTATTTTTATTACGCCCGTAAAATCACCTCAGAATCGAACCTCTAGACTAGAATACCCCCTTAATCGCCCAGAGAAGTAGAGTTTATCAGTTGTAAATGAACCTCTGTCTTTATTTGGTGGTACGGCATAAAAAAGTAATCAAATTTTTTAAAAAATATTCTCATTATCTGCTACATTTTTTTTCTTAGAATTTTCTTAAAATTTTTATATTTCATTTAAATGACGGAAATTTTTATAAGCAGATATATCTTTCTGCGAATTTTGTTGTAAACATTTTCTTCTGTTTGCGTAAAAAAATAAAAAAACAACCAAGTGCATGCTGGACACACATGAAATCAGGGTTCCTCAGTAAGTAGAATATATTCGACAATGTTCCTTACACATGGTTAGTACATGAAGATAAATTATGTGATAATTTGGTTCCTTATATCTTTTGAAGTTGTCTACCTTTGAAGTTAATCAACTTTTAAAGTTGAGTATTTCATAAATGAGACTTAAAAATGAAAAGTGGTTAGAAAAACCTCAGCTTTATTTTAAAAAAAATCTTTCTAAAATGGATTCCACGAGATAGAGTATGTGGAATTATTTCTGGATTGGAGTTATTTCGGTAACGAAAATTGTATCTATTTCTAACATTTCCCTTCATGATATGAATTTTAACGTTTGAGGAATGTTTTCAAATTTTGAAACATATTCGATGCAAAATTATATTTACTGGAGGAGTATTTTCTCCACTTCAAATTTCTTTTTAAATTTTCGAAAATTTGATTGTAATATCTTGAAAAGTTATGGACATAACCAAAATAATTTTACATCAAAAGGAACTTAAAATTGAAAAGAATAAAATAAAATAATAACAATGCGGTTTAACGTCCATTTTTATGACAGTTAGTCTATAACAGACGCCACCCACATCATTATTTTTCTAACTTTATTTATACTTTTAATACATTATAAATTACATTATGATGTGGGTGGAGGAGAAGGAAAGTGGGATGAGAGCTAGGATTTGGTGGGTATACGTCTGCAGCCGTCCTCTTAAGGAACTCTGCCGATATTCATCTGGAATTGTGAAGGGAAACTGCAGAAAACCTTCACGAGCATAGCCGGTCGTCGGAAAATTGAAAAGAACGTAAAGGGAACCTTAACGTTATATTACGAACCCTTTGTAATGATAATGTATATAATAGGAAAGTTGGTAATAGTATATTGTGCAATAAGTGCGGGAAATTGTTGATTGCCCACGAAAGCGAAGTTGAGCGCACGAACGTAGTGAGTGCGCTCATTCGCTTGAGTGGGGCAATCGACAATCCCGCACGAGTTGCACATACTATTTTTTATTACGAATTTCACATACTTTTTTCTATTATTATCACTATTTTTGACATTTTTGTTACTTTTTAAAATAATATTTTTAAGTGTTCGTCTTTTTTTTCTGAATTAATTATCGTTTAAATTACTTTGTTGGTGGTTTCTATAGAAATAATTATGAAATATTTATTAAATGAAAAATTAAGAGGCGGCTTTGCGTGTTTTGATTAAATTTTGCGTGTTTTATTGTCAATTTCCGTGTGGAAAGTTACTTTCGACACGCAAAAAAGTATGCGGGAAGAGTACAGTGGGCAAACAGCTATTTTGCGTACAGAAATGTGTGCGCCAAGTTAGTACTTCTCCCGCATAAGTAATAAAAAACAATTTTCATCCCCAATTTTCAATATTACGGGATACAAACATGATAAAACTATAAGGGTTCCGAGGTTTTTTTTTCGAAACCCTAAAAATACACAAAAAAGTTCTGTTAAAAAATATTTTAATAAAAAAAAATTAATTAAATAACATAAATGAGCAGAAAGATAAAATTAGATGATACATGTTCTTGACGATTTATTTAATTTTTGGTTTGGGATTGTTGACGGGTTTTTCCATGGTTGCGTTCGAATCGAACCTTTGGGGATGGATTGTCTCTTATCGTGACTTTATCGGATAAGACATTGTTATCTTTTAGACAAATTATTTTCGTGCTAATTTTCAAACCATCCTTACTCGTTTCCTCATGGATTTTACATTCGCTTGCTCGTACGTCCTGTAAACACTGATCACAGAGGGCAGTAAAATTGGCAGCTGACACACCGCCAACGCTCTTGATGTTCGCTAAAAATCGAAAATATTTTAACGGTCGGTATACTTTATTTTTGTTTCCTCGTGGACTTTACGTTCAGTGACTTCCTCGTTCCGAAAACATGGATCACAGACGGCGGTAAAATGGGATGCATGACCCATACGCCTTTTCACTAAAAATTGAAAATATTTTAACAATCGATATATGATTTGCTTGTTTCCTCATGGGCTTTACATTTAGTGGCTCCCTCGTCCCGGTAACATTGATCACAGAATGACATATCAGCAGCATTCACTTTCGCTAAAAATCGAAAATATTTTAATAATCGATACATTTTTTTTTGAATGTTGATTTTAGAAAATTTAAAATGGTAAAAAGTATTCGCATACTTACGGAAGTTTTGTGCTATTGCACAGGTAATGCAAACAGTTAAAATCATTACGAAAATTTTCATTTTTGTGCGTTTCTTCAAAATAAATCTTTTTTGATATTTATGTGTTTACTGAATGCTTGCATCTTTCTAATTTTAATTTAGTCAAATGCTACTTTATATAGGTAAATGATCTTGATGATATCAACACGTGTAAAGATACGGAAAAATTAATATAATTTTCAAGGTAACTAAGGAAATTTTTGACTATATAAAAAAAAAAAACTAATCGTCCAATTTTAATTTTTATTTGTGTTTTGTACTTTAAGGAGAGATTCGCCCAAAAAAAGACATCAAAAATCGACCTTTATTATTATTATTTTTTTTTTATACAAATAAATATTTTATTAAAAAACTAAACATAAAACATTGTTTCTACATGTCTTGAGATTGCAATAGTATATTGTGCAATAAGTGCAGGAAATTGTCGATTGCCCACGAAAGCGAAGTTGAGCGCACGAACGTAGCGAGTACGCTCATTCGCTTGAGTGGGCAATCGACAATCCCGCACGAGTTGCACATACTATTTTTTATTACGAATTTTACATACTTTTTTCTATTATTATCACTATTCTTGACATTTTTATTACTTTTTAAAATAATATTTTTAAGTGTTCGTCTTTGTTTTCTGAATTAATTATCGTTTAAATTACTTTGTTGGTGGTTTCTATAGAAATAATTATGAAATATTTATTAAATGAAAAATTAAGAGGCGGCTTTGCGTTTTTTGATTAAATTTTGCGTGTTTTATTGTCAATTTGCGTGTGGAAAGTTACTTTCTGCCCGCAAAAAAGTATGTGGGAAGAGTACAGTGGGCAAACAGCTATTTTGCGTACAGAAATGTGTGCGCCAAGTTAGTACTTCTCCCGCATGAGTAATAAAAAAAAAAATTTTTGTTAAAAAAAATTTAAAAATGAAATGAGCTGAGTATAAATGGCTTTGAAATCGACACTGCGAAATTTTTCTACCTTGATGGTTCCCCGCGTTCTGAAATCCTCAGTGAATCATAATCAAAAAATCAAGAATCTTCTGCAAGTATACATATACAGATACGGCACTAACTAGGATCTAAGAAAAAAAGAAATAAAAAACCAGCGTGAAATCACATTTTGAAAATATTTTCAAAAATCACCGCTTTTTCTCGACTATAAACAGTCGTCATTTTGAAAATAATATATTACGGAACCAAAAGCACTTAGTTCCTGTCAAAATGACGGCATCGAGGAATAGGGTAAGTACGGGAGAGATGCCGCGTCGGGAGTGATGCCGCAGTAGCCATAGTTCGTCGGTTGATTGACAGATAGCGCTATTGATGGATTATATGTTTAAAATAAGTTACTTATTTAAGCTGTATATGGTAATATTTATGATTAGTCCATCAGTTTACTAATTATCCAACTTTTTATTATTGAAAAGTACGTTTTTTAACATAATATTTTATCAGCCATTTAATTCATTAGAATTTAAGAATGTATACTTCATTGTTTTAATGAAAATGAGTTTTGTTATTAATTTAGGTATATTTTAAAAGTACTGTATAAAATTTTAGGTTGAAATTCCGCACTATGCTTGCTATAGCAACATGCGGCATCTATCCCAACAAAAAGGAGACACGCCGCATTTAAAGTTGGTATAGATGCCGCATCATATTACATGTTAAAAACATAGACCTATAAACCTTAATTATGCAATTTTTTTTGGACTGTAAATTATGCCACGTAAATATAAAAGATCCATTAATGGATCAGGAAGAGCCCTCATATTAGTGAAGATAACGAAAATAATGATGACTGCCTGTGTATTGAATGTTTTGAAAGGTACTCAGAAACAAATAAAAATTTGACTGGTTAAGATGCATTAAGTGCCAAAAATGGTTACATATGGCATGCATCATGTATGGAGATGTGTGTAAAATGCAAAATTTTTAATATGAACTATGCCGCGTCTCACCTTCTTTGATGCGGCATCTCTCCCATAGGTGTGGGAGAGACCCCGCTTTGCAGGCTCTACAAAAATGTTAATTATGAATCCTTTATGACTCAAAATTTACAATTATTTATAAATAATTGTAAAGAACAATGTTTAGATTTATTGTGTACCAAATTTCAAATCAATTAAATGCTTACTTTAAGAATTATCAAGTGTTTTCAAAATGTGCGGCATCTCTCCCGCATTCACCCTAATATGCACTTTGATCTATGTCGGTATCTCAAATACTTTTTGAGATACACGAGGAACCATGTCGAAAAATGTACTTCCGAGAAAATAGCATTTTAAGTTTTTATTTTTTTTTTTTTGCATTATAGTAAAGTGCGTGCACTAAAATGTCCATAATTTTTTGATTTTTCATTTTATTAAAATAAAATTTTAGGAGAATATTTCTAACACTTTAAAGAATATAATTATGAAAAAAATCTGTTTTTTTTTTTTTTTTTTTTTTTAGCTAATCTCCCCTTAAGACGAGAAACGGAACTCTTATAAGATTCCACACGTGTTCGTTCGTTCCTCGCTCGGGGACATTTTTCTCGAAAACTATGTAACGTAGTAATATGAAATTTGACATAATGCTAGATCTTGATAATGCGCACATACATATATCGCCAGTTGACGATCAGAAAAAAATATTTTTTGGGATTAAACTAGAGGGTCAGTTTTAATATAAAAATAATAACAAAAATATTTTAGAAACTAACCCCCAAAATACCCTAAAAATTTGAGCGAAGTGGAACTAGCAGTAAATAATATAATGACATTTAATGGGATTTAATGGTAGCGGCGTAGCTACCGTTACCCCGATTTCGATTAAATTCATAGGAGACTATCTAGAAACAAAACTGTATAATTTCTGAAAATTTCATAAATTAATTGAAATAAAAAAATGTTTTTTAAGAAAAAGCTTTTATTTAAAAATGGGCCAAAAAAAAAATAAAATAACTTTTGAGTGAAGTTTGAAGCAATATGCAACATAATTTGTAAAAGCTCGAGGCGTTATCATTAGTTATTTCTGTTTTGGATGCTTTGGATATAAGTGTAGCTATTTTACTTTTCAGTGGTTACCAAACTTAATCAAACGCCTCAAGCTTTTACAAATTATGTTGCATATTGCTTCAAACTTCACTTAAAAGTTATTTTATTTTTTTAAATCCATTTTTAAATAAAAGCTTTTTCTTAAAAAACATTTTTTTATTTCAATTTATTTTCTACTTTTTAGTCTGATCACAATTAATTTAAAAAAAGAATCAAGAAGTATTTTTTTTTTACCTATATTTTAATCGGTTAATTTACCCTAATCAGACATAACTATGGAAACAAAAAATTGCAACGTAAAATCAATGGACAATATTTAACAATTTGAAATGTCAAAAAGTTGCACATGACTAAAAACCAACAATTTTGGTTTTGGGGCGACTTAGGGCAAAACTAATTATACAATATTGCATTGTCATCAAGGTTACACACGTAAGCAAAATTTGAAACCTCTAGCTCAATTAGAACCTGCCTAAATTTTGATTCCAAGGTTTGATCTAAACCAACATACTAACATAGCAAGTTAAATAAAAGCTTTTAAAAAGAATTGAATAGTTCAGAAGTTATACCACTTGGTGCAATTTTGGAATGACATGGTAGTGGCGTTGCTACCGTTACACCGATTTTGATTAGATTCATAATGCCATTCAGCGTCTCCAAACATTAATTACATTTGACATCAAAATCGGTAAACAACCAAACGCCAGCACCTACTTCAGGAAATTCAGTGGTCTTTTCCGCTGAAAATCGAAATTATTTTAACAATTCGCACATTCATTTCAAAGTGGTAATTCTTAGGGATTGTAAATTTACGGTCTTTTTTATTTACCAGAGTAATTCGGTAAATTTTTTTAACAAAACCGGTTTACCGATATTTTAGCGGTATTTTTAATAGACTAGCGTTATTATTAAGTATTTGAAATAAACGTTGCAAAAACCTAAAAATATTTTATGAAGATCATTACATAGGTATACAGTACAGCTGAACTTCTTTTTATACGGTGGATAGGGATCGCATAAAAAAATCGCACAAAAAAATATATCCAAAAATATCATAGATAGATATAAAAAGATTAGCTTGGTCCAGATTGTAAAAAAAACTTTTTTTATGCAACGGATCGGGACCGCATAAAAAAAGTTTCATCGAAAATACATAACTCAAAACGCTCAAAACCTCACAATTTCAATAGAAGTTGTTTTCCTAAACAAGATAAAGATTTAATTTACATGTAGAAACATTTTATTTCATTTTTATAGGTAATATTATGAAAATTTTGAAAAATATATCTGTAAAAAAATTAAATGACGCAATAACTTACGTTCTTATGCAATGTATTGATTAAATGCTTAAAAGCTGTTAAAAAGTATTTTTATCAAAGAAAGTTATTATAGTAAATGTTTAAGTTTCTTACTGTCTCTTAATTGAATTTGATTCATATTATGCATTTTAATGGCCATTTTTTTAAAAACAATATAAAAAAATTAGAAAAAAAAACCTCATAAAAAAAATTTAGTTGTATACAAAAAAAGAAAATATTCTCAAAAAATAGGTAATTATGAAGAAAATAAAAAAAAAGTTTTTAATTTACATAAATGTACATACATACATAACTTATTTAATATTTTTTATTTATCAATTTCTTTTAATAAACGGGCCCACAAAAAAAATAACTTTTATATATTCGTCGCCTAATTGTGATGTATATTTAGTATAAAATAACCCGTTAGCATAATAATCAAATAATTAGTTTTTTCTACAATCTTAGTGGAAAGAAGGCTTTTGCGCTCTGTGAAGTGAGCGCAAAGTATCTATTTGCCGAAGACTCTCGTTGCCGAGCAATAAATTTCTACTTTGCGCTTTAAAGCGGAAAAGTAATACTTTGTCGCTCGCTCAACGTATATTTAATTACAAATCGGGTAGGCGTTGTTTATATTTTCGATGGTAACAAATAAATAAACAGATTCTAAAATTATTATGTTTGTCGTAATCAAGTGAAATATTAATTTTATTAAATTTCAAAATAACTGCAAAATATTAATTAAAAATAATAAATAACTATAATTAATAAATAATTAGAATAAAAGATTTAAAAAAATATGTAGATGGAAATATGTAATAGTGACAGTGATTTTTCAAGTACACCGCCAGATATTTCTGAAGCTGCAAAAATTATAATATAAAAGTAAATTTTAACGTCCATTATTATTTTTTCAAGTATCTTTTAAATAAAAAATATTTTTTATAAGATTGTAGAAAAAATTTTCTGTGTAATTCGAGCACAAAATGACTTGCCGCTCTCATGAGACTAACGCACTCCGCCTGGCGGCGTCGCGCGTCAACATTCTCAATCGAGCGGCAAATCATCATTTTGCGCTCTTAATACACAAATAACTATTAAGTCATTGAAGCAGCAATTTAGGTATATTTGACGGATGGACACAATTTATTTGGTGCATTGTTTAATAAGTGCTCGCCATGGTTATCCAAAATATTTTGCAAAGTCCAAAGATTAGCTTTTAGTAATTTTATCTGTTTGATTAAAATTATAAAAATATATCGTCCATTATTGTAGCTTATTGAAAAGAATAATTTTAAAATTTAATAGGTATCTGTTATCTAAATAAATATGAAAAGTACGTTTCATTATATTTGCATGCATTTTAAAACTAACCATTACATTGTATCATAGAACTGTTTATAATGGGTACACAATAAGGGGTAATCTTGTACATTTAATACGTTCAAATACACCTGAATTATTCTTTTATAAAATAATATTAACTTACTTAACCGGTAAAAAATCAGCGAATTACTCTGATAAAAAATTTTAGAGCATTTTTTCTGATTTACCGATATTACAATCCCTAGTAATTTTAGAAAATTTAAAATAGTAAAAGCATATGGATACTTACGCGTGCTTAGCGCAACCGCGAAAGCAATGCCAACAATCAAAATCACTATGAAAGTTTTCATGTTTGTGAGTTGCTTCAAAATAAAACTTTTTTAATATTTTTGTGCTTAGCTGAAGAATACTTGCACCTTCTTAAATTTAATTTTGATTCGGTCAAATTTGACTTTACATAGGTAATGATTTCGTTGACGTCACCAGGTGGAAGCATATTAAAAAAAATCATTATACTTTTCAAGGTAATTATGCACAAGCCTGTCACCATTTATTTTCAATCAAAAAAAAAAAAAAAATACTGATAGTATAAATTTAAATTTTGAGTGTCCTGTACCTTCCGTCACAGCAGAGGTTTTTCTGGAAAACTGTGTAACGTATATGAATTTGAAATTTGGCACCGTGTTGGGTCTTGGTGACGCACAGGTATATTGCCAGTCAACGATTGAAATCGGGGGTCAGTTTAGTCAAAAAAAAGTTTTTATTAAAAATATATTTTCATTAAAAATAATCTTTGGTTCAGTAGTCTTAATGGTATAGTTCTAAATTTGCTAGACAGGAGCGCCTTTAACATATTCGATACGGGGGTGTGAAGATCAAGCCGGGGCCCCGTATTTCTCTTAACTTTGCAATCAACGTTTGTGGAAGACGTCAAGTATCATCTCGCTTTCCCGCTTGTGAGCAGGCAGCTTAGTTTTTTTAAACAGATGCGGTAAACTATGTAATTAAGTACTTAACATTCAATGGGAGATCGCTAAAAAAAAAAATAAATCAATTTTTTTTCTTCATAATTATGTTTCTTAAGGTCGTGTTAGAAATATTCTTCTAAAATTTGGAGAGGAGGCCCGTAGCTGTCGCTAGGGTGGCTGGGAACAAGTAGCAAGAAGCTATTTTTAGATCGTCACTTCTTTATTTGGAGGGAATTTTTCAAAAAATGTGTTTTATTGCCGGGGTCCATCGTTTCTCTTCACGTCCCTGGCCACTTCCGCAACTTGTCGCTAGGAAATTCTACAATTACCAATAGGCCTCAAAAAATTTTTTTTTCGGATCCCAAAAATACACAACAAAATGCTGTTAAAAAAATATTTTATTCAAAAAAACTAAACAACATTTTGACATAAAAAAAATCAGATGCTCCATATTTTTGTCGATTTATTTTTAATTTCCGGTTTCGTAATGGTGACGCACTTGGTCATAGTTACGTTCGAATCGAACACTTGGGAACGGATTATCTTTCATGGTAACTTTATCGGATAAGACATCTTTATCTTTTAGGCAAATGACTTCCGTGCTAATTTTCAAACCATTATCACTTGTTTCCTCGTGAACTTTACATTCGGTGGCTCCCTCGTCCCGGAAACATTGATCACACAGGGCCGTAAAATCGGTGGTTGACACATCACCAACACCTACTTCTGCTGAAAATTTAAAAATATTTTTTATTACTCATGCGAGAGAAGTACTATCTTGGCGCACACATTTTTGTACGCAAAATAGCTGTTTGACCACTCTACTCTTCCCACATACTTTTTCCGCACGCAAATTGACAATAAAGCACGCATAGCCGCCTCTTGATTTTTCATTTAATAAATATATCATAATTATTCCCATAGAAACCACCAACAAAGTAGTCTAAACAGTCCTTAATCCAGGAAAAAAGACAAACACTCAAGAATTTTATTTTAAAAAGTAATAAAAATTAAAAGATGGTAATAATAATAGAAAAAAGTATTTATGGTGCAACTCGTGCGGGATTGTCGATTGCTTACTGGAGCGAATGAGCGCACTCACTACGATCGTGCGCTCAACTTCCCTCTCGTGGGCAACTGAGAATTTCCGCCCTTATTGCACAATATACTATTAACAATTCGGTAAATTATAAAAAAATAATAAAAATTTCTTGTATACTTACGTAAATTTTTCGCTATTGCAAAAGCAACGCAAACAGTTAAAATCACTGCGAAAGTTTTCATTTTTGTGAGCTTTTTCTATAGTCTTTTCTTTGATATTTGCGTGTCTATTAAACACTTGTGATTTCTTTTCGAATTCTGATTTTGATTCGTACCGATCTTACTTTATATAGGTAATCATTTTCAATGGTCATGAAGTCACTAGGTGTGAGAATATGGAAAAAATCAGCCAATATATTTTTCAAGACCAAGTGGAGACTTAAGGTGATAAGGCTGATTGAAAATATTTTCAAAAAAAAAAAAAAAAAAAACAACATCTTTTTAAGATAATTTTCAAGTGGAGAATCTCTTAAGAATATTTTTCGTTTGTCTTTCTGCAGTTAAACCTAATTAAGGAGAGAAATACATTTAGACAGGCGAAAATAAGGATTAATTTGGGAATTTTTTTAACAATAAGGAAAAATTGATTTATATTTTTGAGGTTTGCTAATTTATTTACTTAGACCTTACAGTGTTACATTTTTTTTTAAATTATGTAAAATGGTTGGTGCAGAAGTCAGTCTTTCGTTGGAAGGTGTCACAAGTTTCGAAGTGTCACAAGTTTCCAACTTCATTTTTTTACATATTTTTCACTTTTTAATTTAATAACCTTTTGTAATCCAATCCTTTGACATTTGCAGAATTTTACAATCAAGTTATGACCAAAGGGCCCTGGAGCGATTTAAGTCAAGTACGCCCTGTCAAAAGTCCATTTTTTCCCAAAAAATAAAAGTGATGAGCAAAAAAATACACAAAAAAAAACTCTCAAAAAATAATTTTATCCAAAAAAAAAAAAAAATTATAATACATAATGACACAATACGATTGAATCAGATGATACATATTTTTGTCCACTTATTTAATTTCCGGTTTACAAATTGGCACGGATTTTGCCAGAGTGGCGTTCGTATCGAAGATCTGGGACTGGGTTGTCTATCATAAAAACTTTATCGAATAAGACATTTTTATCTTTTCGGCAAATAATTTGTGTTTTAATTTTCAAACCATCATCAGTTGTTCCGTCATGAACTTCACAATCGGTGGCTTCCTTTTCCCGGAAACATGGAGCACATAGGACACTAAATTCGACCGTTTTAAATGAATATCTTTTTGACACATTACTGGCATCCACTTCTGCTAAAATTTGAAAATATTTTAACAATCATTTTAGAAAATTTAAAACGGTAAAAAAAGTTCTTGTATACTTACGTAAGTTTTCCACTATTGCGAAAGTAATGTAAACAGTTAAAATCACTACGAAAGTTTTCATTTTTGTGAGTTTTTTCAAAATTAAACTAAAACTTTCACTTTGTTACCTGTGTGTCTACTGAACGCTAGTTCCTTTCTAATTTTAATTTTGATTCGTTCAAATTTTACTTTATATAGGTAATAATTTAGGTAAGAATACAAAAAAAAAATCAATATACATTTCATTGACCAAGTGGGGATTTAAATTTATACTGATTTAACATATTTTCCAAAAAAGATATCCCTTTTAAGGTACCATCACAGTGTGATCGGCCGAAAAATTTTCGTAATTTTTTTCGGATGGATAGAATGGGGGAATGGGGATGAATTTCCTTTTACGATTAACCCTATAATCATACGTTGGTCTACGAGAAACATTTATCATACAACGGCGTCATTTTGACGAATGGACTTTTTACGGAGAGTTTTAGAGTTTATTTGCAAAAACCATTTTTTTTATATAACAATACTACAAAAGCGAACAAAATATTTACAAAAATTGGATTTGGAAAAATTTTTTAATGTAAATATTTATTAATTTTTTTAATTTTTTTACCAAAGCATATTTTCATTATAAAAATTTAAAAATAGATAAATACATCAATTGTATCATAAGACATGTCTTTCAAATAATTAATTTATAAACTATTATGAGTCGGTGGACATGTGTGACTTTATAGAATGTGAAATTTCTCGGTCACAAATATTCCCGTAGATATGTAGGTAGTTATTTCCTGATTAGGCACATTTGTAAATTTTCTAAAATTTGTTAGTAATTTTTTGAATAAGATCTCAAAAAATAATAAAATTAAATTATTTTTCACAAAATAAATTATTAATCTTTTATTAAGTCACTTGAAACGCATTCTTTAGTTTTCGATTCAATATATTAAAACTTCAGTATTATGTCGTCTCTATAAGTCAAACAGCTGTAATCACCTTTCATATTATCATTATCATTGAATAAATTAATCATAACATCCATATCTTTAATAAATTTTAGAAAAATTAGGAAAAATCTTTATATGTAAAGTACAAACTCTCTAAAAAAAAAACATCGGTTAATCATACATCGTCGTCCTTTTGACGCACACTATTTCAATACAAACAAAACGACAGCAACTATAAACAAAATTTATACATTTGCTGTGTTATAATAACAAATAAATTAGATAACAGAAGTTTCACAGCAAGCAGGCAACGACAATTGCAGTATTGGAGCAGATAGAGAAGTTCGTTCGTCATTTTGACGAGTACGTATGATTCTAGGGTTAATATCACTATTTAATAATATAAAAATATTTATTTTATTCATTTTTATTTTTTTTTATAATTAATATAAATTTTGGAAAAAAGTGTCTTTAAAAAAGGGCGACATTTAGTGCCCACGATTGCGGCCGGAGTTTTCATTTGAAAAAAAAATCAAATAGATTATCAATCTGTAGGTAAGCCGCTGTGAACCTATGGAAGATTTTTTTGTTAAACCTTCCAATTTTTTCACACGGAAAACTGTAAAAAATTTTGTGCTTTTTATTCAAATCGCCGCCATTTTTTCAAAATTAAAAAAAAACCTCCATAGATACATAGCGGCTTACCTACAAATTGATAATCTATTTAGTTTTTTTTTCAAATGAAAAGTCCGGCCGCAATCGTGGGTGCCAAATATTGCCCTTTTTTAAAGACACTTTTTTCAAAAAATTAAAATAATTATAAAAAATAAATAAACATGATTAAAAAAAATATTTTGAATAATTGTTAAATAGTGGTATTAATCGTAAAAAAATTATGAGAGTACCTTAAGTCCTTAAGGTAACTTTCAAGTCTGGAGAGACTTCTAGAATATTATTCTGGAGTCTTTTAATATTTAAACCTACAGAGAAACATCTTTAGTCATGCGGAAATAAAGGCAATTTCGGGAAGTTTTTAATCAGAATAAAATAAAATTATGTATATTTTTGAATGTAAATTAAAAATCACAAAGTGATTGAAAAAATTATCCGGATCGGCCGGGAATCGAACCCAGGATCTCCTGGTAACTAGCCAGGCGTGCTAACCACTACACCAACGATCCTGTATGCTCGACAGGCGTCCGAGCCGGACACCCATTCAATCATCTATGTGTATTAGTACTCTCTCTGATTCGAGAAACAGTTACATTTCTAATTTCAAATATTATCGAGTGCTTGTGAGATATTACTACGTATGACAAACTTTTCTTTGCATTTCAACACACGCAGTATTGATATGTTCACTTATCGTTCAGTTAAACTGAAACTTTAAGCACTCGACTGCCTTGGTTAACATGACCAAAAATCATATATGTAAATTAAAAATCACAAAGTGATTGAAAAAATTATCCGGATCGGCCGGGAATCGAACGCAGGATCTCCAGGTAACTAGCCGGGCGTGCTAGCCACTACACCAACGATCCTAGCCACAGGCGTCCGAGCCGGACACCCATTCAATCATCTATGTGTATTAGTACTCTCTCTGATTCGAGAAACAGTTACAATTCTAATTTCAAATATTATCGAGTGCTTGTGAGACATTACATATTTTTGAAGTTTGGTATTTAATTTACGATGACTTTAAAGTGTTTCAGCATATTTGTTTTTTAATGTACATATATAAAATCGCTACTGCAGAAGCCCTAAAGCTAGAACATAAAAATTATAAAGTATATCTGGTATAAATTTAAAAAAAATCGGTTGCGTTATTTTCGTATAAGAACGCGTGCCAATTGTAAAAATGTTTTTTCGAGAAAAACGTACCAGTTTAAAATTTCGATATGTAATAATAAAACTGAAACTATAGTTCGGTACATATTGGGATTTTTTTCGTTCTAAAAATAATTCTTTCGTTAAGAGATAATTATTGTATATGAGACCATTCAGCGCTGACCCGAAAAATCATGACCTGAATTTAGTTTGAATCAAGTTTTTTGGATTTTCCCAATAAATTAAACAGTGACTCAAATATTTTGTTTGTTTTTGCTATAAATTTATTTGTTCAAAAAGTTATCACTGTACAATTTTGATTACAATGGTCACATGGTGACATGAGTTATTTACGTCATCAGTGCTGTTAATAACATCCAAGGAGCGGAGTTGTGAGGGTTTTGGGGACTGCAGTCCCCTTCCTTTGATCTACAATAGGTAACATTTTTAATTAAATATATGTATAATTCAGAACACAGTGAACACACAATTCCCCAAAATTCCTCCTGGGATTAGAGGTACCCTCTCCCCTTTTCTACTGGTTGGATCCACCCTTGGTTAATAACCGCGGTAGAGTTAAAATTTTACTGTTATAGAAAACTCTCTAGCACTGAGAACGTAATTTCTTAAAATAAAATTATCAACATCATTATCAACATTTTTTAGAAAAAATTTTTGCCAACAATGACTTTCAAAACTATTTTGGAGAATTTTGTTGATGTGGCGTGGGGTGTTCGTACTGGAATTGCGCTTGGTAAAAGGTGCGTCCATATTTGACCTGCGGATACGGATTTGGGCGATTTGTTGATTGTTGCGAAAGAATTTTTTCACCATCCATACAGTAGACGGTTGAAACGACTGTACTGCCATCTTCGGTGGTCTCCTCGTGGATTTTACATTCGGCTATGTGTTGATTGAAACATTTGTCTTGACACAGGTCACGAAATCGGGATTTGTCGATGTTTAAATTCGGTTTGAAAATATCTTGATTTTGAACCGGATAGGGTTGATATGGAGTGTCATCTACAAAATTATTCAACAATAATAAGGTTAGGAAAACAATTACCTGAAAAACTTACATTTTCGTTCACAAATCACCGCTTGGAAAACAATACACACGACAAACACAATAGAAAATACAAAAATTTTCATTTTGAAAATTTTAATTTTCTTTTGATTAGGAAATTTAACACTTTGTTGTTAAAATTGAAATTAAAATAAAACGGAATTTGTTTAGTATTTAACGAATTTGTTGATAGAATTTATAAAATATTTGTGTACGGGTCGGTTTTATATCACATACATTTTATTGGATCACTAATTTTTTCATCTTGAGGTCAATCTTTGAGCGGAAAAAATCAGCGTACGAACTTGAGTTTGTTACAGATTTAACATTTTTTCACCTAAATTTTCGTTATTTATGACTATTTACAACAAAGCTATAGAGAGATAAATTGATAAAGGTTATGGTCATTGTTGTATTTGAATTTCTACGAATTTAACCCATTTGGTAACAATCTTTTAAATTTTATTGGTTTTGATGTCGGGATAAGAGTTGACAATTCCTTTTTTCGTTAGAAAATCATTTTTTGGGTTATATTTACCAAATAATGTTTATGGACATAAATTTATTTATCTACGACTACCATGAAATTGCTTGTTTATTGTACAAAATACTATCTAAGTAAGCTACGTTTTACATACAGCCACATATCCAGCTGTACAAAAAATGGCCCTTTACACGCATGTATGCTAAAAATAACGACGCCTACTACACTTTTACTAATTCTTATAGTTATTATTATATATTATATAGTGATATACATGATATACATGATACATGTTATGTTAGAATCTGAACAAAAATTTTACCCAGCAACTGATTGTTTATGTTTGTTTTTAATAAATTTAAAATACTACATAATTTTTATGTATTGGTATTTGTAGATTTGTACCAAATTTTTGTCGTTTATTGTGAATTTCATGTTAGTCGTAGATAAAGTATAGTACGTAACTCGGTTGTAAGGCACATTACACACGAGCGAAAAAGTTACGCAAGAGCCGCGTAGCGGCGAGTGCCCAATTGCGCTAGTGTGTAATATGCCTTACAACCTCAATCACGTAATATATTATTATAATTCATATTATAATTTAGTATTTTCTTACTAAGAGTTTTTCACTTGATTAAATTTGCTAATAAAAACTTTTTTCAACCTCTTAAATCGTAATTTGGCGTTTACATAGCTGGTAATTTGATGCATCAACAACATTTGCCATTCTATTTTCTGATTACTGCAGTTACAAAAAATAACAGGTCATAAACGTTTACTTATCCCCCTTAAAACGTAAGTAATTGCTTACCATTAATTAGTAAATATATTTTTTTATGAAAATACATAGATTCCTTGAAGCTCTTGAGTTGTAAGTTGGCGTTTAGGTACATAGCACGTAAGCAACACTTAAATTCCTATATTATTCATTTTTATTAAAATTACATTTACAACTAGCTGTACCCGCGACGTCGTTCACGCGACGCAATGTTATAAGCACAATGAGTAGTATATAAGTGTAATAATTATTTATGCAGAACTTGCATAGAATAAAAACTTTTGAGTAATGCATGCACATGCTCAAAATGGTTTTTCAATTTTCCCGTGCGAATGAGACATTTTCCTATAGTAAAAAGTATCTTAGATATTGACGCAGATAATAAGTTATCACCACAGCAAATTTGATCAAAATCTGTTCAATAGTTTTTGCGTAATGTGTGCACATGCTCAAAATAGCTTTTCTATTTTCCCGTGGGAATGAGACATTTTCCCGGAGTAAAGAGTATTTTGGATCTTGACCCAGGCAATAAGTTATCACCACACCAAATTTGATCAAAATCTGTTCAATAGTTTTTGCGTAATGTGTGCACATGCTCAAAATGGTTTTCTGTTTTTCCGTGCGAATGAGATATTTTCCTGGAATAAAAAGTATCCTAAATGTTGACTCGGGTAATAAGTTATCATCACACCAAATTTCATTAAAATCTGTTCAATAGTTCTCACGTGATGCGTGAAGAGACAGACATACAGACAAAAATTTTAAAAATCGCTGCTTTGATATCTACATCGATAACTATTTACACTATTTACAGTATAAGTACAATTTAAAAAAAAAAAATATTCCATGTAAGTTTTATTAAGTATATTTATAGATGAATTTTATTATTTTTTATTCATTTTTTATGTCATCGAAGGATGACATATTAATATCGTTGTGTGATCATAGTGGGGGAACATTACTATAGAGTTGTATATCCGTATTGAATAATTATAGAGTTGTACATCCATATTGAATAAACGCAAGAGGACTGTAGAGTTAACAACTATAGAGTTAACAAAAAATCATAAATTAACACTTTCACTGAGGTGACATTACTTAGTGCGTGTCAAAAACACGCACTTAACGAATTTCTTTTTTAATGTTATTTTTGTGGCCATGGATGCTTTAGAATCCTCGGCCTTCCGCGTCTCGAATTTTCAAAATGCATTCGAGGCTACATATTGATCGAAATATGTCATAAGAGTTTTAATAATAAAAGTGATATTTCTGCAACGTAAAGTGTTATTAACACTTTCACTCCCATGGCTTCGTCATCCGAAACCAAACAAAACATCCCCAGAGGCCGACTGCGCTCAATGATTTTAATTGATTAGTTGGTTACGCACTGTGTGCGATGTTTATCAACACACACTACTCTTCTGGTTTCTATGTATAAAAAATTTTAACAATAAACGAAAAATACATAAAAAATATACATAATTTACATATATTTTTAAATAAAATTGATTTGAATGTCAGTGTATATGTAGTATGTACGTATCACGTACGTATGTTTACAGTTTTACACATACATGTTGAACTGTGTTGAATATATTCAGTGTTTGAATGATTATTTTATGTATTTCTTTAAAGTTTTTTTTTTAAATATCGCCGGCTTCCGGGGAAGTTTACTATGAAAGTGCTCGGGCCTCATAGTGTTAATAGAAAAATTAATAATGTCTAAATTACTATTAGCAAAACTACATTATTCTTGGTATTATTATCTGATTTTCATAATACATAATTACAAGTAATTATGAAATTTTACTGTAGGGAGTCCACTTAGAAACTGTCGTCACATGTATTTTTCCAAATTGAATAACTTCCATAGTGCTTAAAATACAATTGTTAAGAATAATGTACAATAATAAAATATACTTTATATGAAAAATTTTCCCTAATTTTAACGAAAATAATAGAATCTAATTTTAGAATAACAATAAAATAAAATGTACTTTTTAATTATAATATATGCAACAAAAAAAAACAAAAAAAAACACTTGTATAAGTACTTATTTTTATTTAAATATTTGTGACCTTTGTAATAATTTTTTGAAAAGAATTTTTGTTTCAAGTAGTTAAGTATTTGCTTGCTCTTATTACATAAAATATAATGATTAACGAATAACTAATTAAATAAATGAGTTGTTATGTGTCAACAGAGGTGTGATTCACCTGTTGAGTTGGAATTGTACACCAGTGGAGTTTGTTTGATTAGAATAAAAATTAACAATTGTAAAATAAATAAATATGTAAAAAAATCTAGATTCTTTTTAATATGCAAATATGACTTTATAATATTGGAATTTCCAATGTAGTTTCTAGAAAATTTTTGAAAATAATTTCTTGTCTCCATTTTGTTTTAGGATTACATGCAAAGTTCGGACGAGTACCGTTTTAAGGTAGTTGGCAAGCAAAACGATTTTTTCAAAGGATTTTAACGAAACTTCTCTAGATATTTACATATTTAATTCAATACCAATAATACGAGCCCTTACCGAAAAGAAAACTGACGACCCCAATTTTGAGAAAAAATTTTGAGATTTCAAAGTTTTGTAATTTTAACACGGGTTCTTATGGGAAAATTCTATTTTTTTTTTTTTTTTTTGAATAAAATGAAAACGTGTCAAGGAATTTGATAAAAATTTAATATGTTATAAAATACAAAGTTACAAACCATATTTAACAAGAAATAAAAATTATTCACTACGCCGTTTTTTAAATATAATTTATAAACATCATTTTAGAACGTTTTTAACAACGGTTTTTCAACAATGCTTTTATATTGCTACAACATAAGCACTGAAGAATATTAATACATTATTTAATTTTTGATAAAAGAACATTTTTTATCATAATTTTTGATAGAAGATCATTATCAAAATTTCAAACCGATTGGTTACGCCGTTAAGGTGTGAAAGCAGACAAACAAGCAGACAAACAAACAGACAAATAAACTCACTTTCACATTTATGATATAAATTATAAATATTGAAAAATATTTAAAGTTCGATTACTTTGATATTTCACGAATTAAAAGTTATTTTTACTGAACGCGTTTTCAACCTTTCGGTCATCCTCAGAGTAGGGATCATCCTACTCTGAGGATGACCGAAAGGTTAAAAACGCGTTCAGTAAAAATATCTTTTAATTCGTGAAATAGACAAAGTAATCGAACTTTAAATATTTTTCAATATTTAAAATGGAGTTTCACAAAGTAAATCTCTCAACAGTGAATTATATAAATTATAATTTTATTTTTTACAGTGTAGTTACTGTTGGTATGGCATAATTTAAGAAAATTGCGTTTTTTTTTTTTCAAAATTTATATTTGACCTCTAGAAAAAAATTTTATTTTTAAAAAGCAAAATCATGTTGATTAGACGTACAGTAAATGTTTGATAATTCGGATGAGGATGTATTTAAACGAAATGAGGACTAAAATATTTCAAAATAGCTTGGATACTTTAAAAAATCCTAGTTTTTCACTACTCTTACCCGTAAATATCTTAATAGTTTGAGCTTTTTTTTGACTTTCGGTAATTTTTAAGAAATACCAATTTTTTGTAGTTTTTGAAAATAATAAATAAATTCATCTATTTGTTCGAAATTTTATTCAGTCAAGTTCAAAATGTCATTTGTGATAACAATTGTTATATTAACTTCATTTTCAAATTAGGTCAAGTTTCTTATTACTACGTTCAAAATAAAATATAATCTTTGATAAAAATATATACATAATAATAATATTTATATTTTTACGAAATCAACAAAATATTTCTTTTGGCATTAAATAATTATTATTTTTGAATAGATATTCTAATATGTGTTAAGCTGTAGTGTTTCAGGCTAAATTAACATTTTGCTTAAATATGTTATAAATTGTTATCAAAATTTTATACTATAAATGAACAATTTTCAATGTCTTTATTTTTCAAGGTTGTTTTGATTTTGATGAAAAAGTACGTTGGTGTCAATATTTAAGACCCGTGTCGTTTCCTTCTCGATAAACATCCCTCCTTTTTTCGTCCAATACTTTTTAGTAAATTTCCGAATGGAAAATTCAGCTATTACGGTCGCCGCCATGATAAGATGTTTTGAGGTCCCTAGAATTCAAGAATGATATGTGATGCAAAAATCTTGGATAAGTTCTTCAGCCAGACACGTTCGATGTCCAAAACCTTAAAAAATTAGTATTTTGCAAAAAGTTTACCAAAATTTAAAAATTTCTCGAATTTTCGAACAATTTTTTTGAGAAAAAGTAATTTTTTTAACCTAGAATTCGCTGTTATGCAGAATGGTATTATATTTTTACAATTTTGCGTTGTGGATTTTGTTATATAATCTGTTTATTTACATACATACAATGTGTTCAAGGCTCTTTGAAGTAACCATCTTCAAATTCAACATTTAAGTGATTGATGTATTAGAGAATTTGTGTTGGGCAAACCAAATTTTAAATACCAAAGCATTTGATTTTTACGAGAATATATAGGAGAAATGAATTTGTTCATATCATCCTTCTCATCCTTAATTTAAAAAGAAAAAATTGAACTTTATGACGTCATAAATACAAATATTTTTTCAAAGCTCCAGAAACCGTAATTTTGATGCTAGAGACATGATATTTGAAATTGTTCATAGGCTTTTGATACTACTTTTTTCGTTTTTGACCTCATCAGAATTGTAAAGATAATAATAGAAAAATTAGGGTAAAAGCCCCTGTACTCGAACGCGTTCAGTACTCGATCAGTCTTGATATTTATATATCAATGAAGTTATTTCTGAAAAAAAAAAAAAACGATAAATATTAAAACTGTTCGAGTATTGAACGTGTTCTGGTATAGGGGCTTTTACGTTATACGTGGAGATTAGATTATATTTTCTGCACAAATTTGGTTATTTTAACTTACGAACCTACTTTATGTACGAGTAGATCACCGAAAAATATCTAAAAAAATTAAAGAAGAAAAAAATTCGTGTGTGTTTTGACACGCACTAGGTAATGTCAACTCAGTGAAAGTGTTAATTTATGATTTTGCGGCTCGTTTTTTAAGTACAGTGAGAATACAGTCCTCTTGCGTTTATTCAATATATGCATGTACAACTCTATAATACAGTGAGAATACAGCCCTCTTGCGTTTATTCAATATATGCATGTAAAACTCTATAATTATTATATTATTATTATTATTAACTCCTCCACTATAATCACACGAGATTAATTTTTCATCCTTCGGTGACATAAAAACGAGATAATATGTTTCATACGAAATTTTATGTTTTCTTACAGAAAAATTCTAAACTATGTTTCTTTGTAAAAAAAAATGTAGATAAATAATCTTTATGAATGTGAGATTACCGACGATTTGGCCTCGAGTGAAGCCAACTCCCGCCAAAAATTTCATAGTTAAGCAATTTTAATTTACGACAGAACAATTGTTAAGGAGTCTCCACATTCTCGTTGAGGTTGGACGAGGTTCCTCGCCGAGTTCCTCGCTGAGGTTGGCTCAGGCATATGAATAGCATTAAAACACCAACCGGGAGGCACAACGAAATGACCCTCTACATTCTCGATTCGTCCAACCTCGGCGAGAACGTGGAGACTCCTTTAGACTTCTTTCCAAGATTTAGTTGTAGCTAGAGCTTCCAACGACCTTGAACGCATTGCAAACAATCAAATTAAAAAATATTTTTAAATAATTATATGATAATTTTTTATTTGTGTTGTATAATTATGATCAATTAAATTTGTTTTCATTATGATGTCTACTTCCTAAATGAATTATTTATAACATGTTTTTTATATGAAATGTATTAATTTTCCATATGCTTCCATAGAATTCTTTTTTATTAAATGCGTTGAAAAAAATGTAGAAGAAGATTGGATGATCGTAAACTTGAAAAGATTGTTAATAGAATATTGACAAATAAGGTATATTTGATGATGTAACTCTCTAGCTTACAAAATAAAAAGTCTTTTAAGGAAATTTATTGAAATGTGAGAAATTATCACAATTCTTTCTGGTAATGATGTAATTGACAATCACTGTTCACTGTGTTTTCATGATTTAATTTTAAATATTTGACCTTCAGATGTAATGATCTACAATGATCTATTGGTTGGTTGCTATTTTTCGTTGAACTCATAAAAAAACAAACATTTTATCAGTCATTTATTGTATCTGTTTAAATATATGTACTTTTATGGATCAAGTTCAAGTGTAATCACTTAATCAGTGTAGCTGATTAGGAAGCTTTAAACTTTGCCTCCACAAAAATATTACACTCCTTTCACATTATACGGTTTTTGCCGTACGGCAAAAAACCGTACGGTCGCATGTTTTTAGTGGAGTGAAGTAGAGCATTGGACCTTTCACATTACACGGTCACGGCAAAATGCCGTTGCCGTGCCGTGTAGCAGCCGTCTCTTGCCACTGGACTTCACGGTTGCCGTACGGCGTTTTTAGCTCAGTAGTGTATTTAATTAAATCGATTCTTTCGCATTAGACGGTTTTTTAACGTACGGCATTAACAATATTTTGTTGAATTTCATGTTAATTATTAATTTTATTTGTGAAATGGATGAAACTAACGTTAAATGTAATAACCAGTATTTTAATAGATTGTATGTAATTTCGAAATTGTGTGTTTTGATGTTAAGTTCGCCAAGAAATTAATCAAAAGAGTCTCTAAACATCCGCAATAGTTGAAAAACTTATTTTCGTCATTTTTCAGGTCTTCAAAGAGTGCGATAATAAATAATCCTACTTTCTATTTCCTCTGATTTATAGAATTAACTTTAATCACACTTGTTACTTTATAATGTTGCAAATCAAATGAAGATATTTAGTTTACAACGGCAAAAAACCGTGCAATGTGAAAGCAACAATATCACGCCAAAAAGTCGTACGGTTTTTTACCGTACGGCGAAAACCGTACAATGTGAAAGGAGCGTTAAAAGAAAATCTCAACCTTGTAATTTTATTTTAAAAAAGTAATATCATTTTTTTATATGTAAAGAAATAAACTAAAATGTTTTCACGCCTTAAGCCAAATAATTTAACATTCAAAAACATGGTAATATTAGTTATTGTTATGGCGAATACGCCTTTATTTGTTACGCCAACTATTATGCAATATAAATGTATGTATAAATGTTTCTAATAAATCACAGAATCCTTTAGATGAAGTTTTTCTAATCCCAGAAATAAGTGTATGCGATTTCAAAAGTTTTTTCGTTCGTTTTAAATACTCTAACATTTTAAGTCGTTTGTCTTCTGTATTGGATTTCCCTCACTTTCAGCGCCAAGGATTACTTGTGGAAAAAATTAATTTTTTAGTGAATAGGGTACTTGACTGAAATTACAAAAATATTCTAAAAGCATTGTTTTTCCATATCAGTTAAGTGATTTTTTTTATTTTCGACAGATTCTGTAAAAAAAATCATCAAAAAATAACCCTACAATTTTAAATGAGAAAAAACGCGGGAAAAACACCTCACTATAGCGACGTCACAGTTTGAAGCAACTAAACGTCAATGTCAATATTTATAACCTCAAAACTTTGATTATATTCATAAAATGTCAAAGTAAAAGCAAGTATTTATTTGAATTCTGGTCGATTATTATTACTATATATATATATAAGCTAATAGAAATGTTTAGAAAAGAAAACACAATTTCACCTCACCGATGAAAATTATCAAAATCGACATATCTAGCTACAAAATGTTACGTCATTTTCAAGAAATGGCGCATTTTCACTAATTTGAATATTTGTTGAAAAATGGCTATTTTCAAAATAAAATTTCTAAGTAGTTATCAAATTTTTTTATGTTTCATCATTAAAATTGGGCATATGTAATGATAATGCATAGAATTATTTAACATTTGATACAAATTTGAAATACAGTCAAGTACCGTATTGTGAAGTTAGCGAAAATTAGCCAAAAGTTACTAATTGCAACACATTTTGGGTCAGAGATGCAAAAAGTGAGATTTTAAAAGTGCAAAAAAATAAAGGAGATTTATAAATATTAGAAGAAAAAATAAATTTAGACTAAAAAAGACTTTAACGAAAAAAGGGACATTACCATTTTATTTGTCAAGTCGTCAAGTGCGTTACTTATAGTTGCTGAAGCCTGGATAGTTTCCATCACATTCACAAACTGTAATACTGTAATTAGACGAATTATATCAAGCCATTATATGATTACAGAAATTTGTTGCCATAGTACAAAACCTAATGAGTGTAGCCTGGAGGTGCACTGGTGGTCCCAATTCATCCCATAGTACTTCAGTGCCCACTTAACGCCCATAACAGCTACGCTCATGATATTCGCTTAAATTTATATACTTATATGTACTTATCTATCACTATGATAACTCTCGAGCTAAACATGCTATTTTCATGAAATTTAGGGAAAACGTTAGAAACTCCCAAATCTTTGAATTAGTTTTTGAGCCAGGCACGTCCGATGCCTAGAACATAGCTTTTCAGGCATTTTTCGTGACGAAAATAAGTTTTTTGTGAAAATTTTCTAAATTTCAAAAGCTATTGCGACATTTTTTTACACCATTGGAAAGAAGGGAACAAATTACATAAAAATGGTTCTTGTTTCTTGAACTACTGTTCCATGTAAACTAGTACATAGGATACTGCGACAGGGGTATTTATAATTTATTTCAATGGTACTCAATTATATGTAATTTTTGACTATCCGTACTTAAATTATACGTAGTTTGTAGACGATTATACGCAGACTCTCATATTTTTAGCATATTCGTTAGAGTAAGTGCGGGAGAGATGCCGCAGTAGCCATAGTTCGTCCGTTCATTGATAGATAGCGCTATTAATGGATTATTTGTTTTAAATAAGTTACTTATTTAAGCTGTATATGGTAACATTTATGATTAGTCCATCAGTTTAGTAATTATCCAACTTTTATTATTGAAAAGTAAATTTTTTAACATAAAATTTTATCAAGCATTTTATTCATTAGAATTTAAGAATGTATATTTCATTGTTTTAATGGAAATGAGTTTTGTTATTAATTTAGGTATATTTTAAAAGTACTGTATAAAATTTTAGGTTAGAATTCCGCACTATGCTTGCTATAGCAACATGCGGCATCTATCCCAACAAAAAGGAGAGATGCCGCATTTAAAGTTGGTATAGATGCCGCATCATATTACATATTAAAAACATAGACTTATATACCTTAATTATGCAATTTTTTTTTTGGACTGTAAGTTATGCCACGTAAATATAAAAGATCCATTAATAGATTAGGAAGAGCTCTCATGTTAGTGAAGATAACGAAAATTATGATGATTGCCTGTGTATTGAATGTTTTGAAAAGTACTCAGAAACAAAAAAAAAATTGACTGGTTAAGATGTATCAAGTGCCAAAAATGGTTACATACGGCATGCATCATGTATGGAGATGTGTGTAAAATGCAAAATTTTTAATATGAACTATGCGGCGTCTCTCCTTTTTTGATGTGGCATCTCTCCCATAGATGTGAGAGAGACGCCGCTTTGTAGGCTCTACAAAATGTTAATTATGAATCCTTTATGACTCAAAATTTAAAATTATTTATAAATAATTTTAAAGAACAATGTTTACATTTATTGTGTACCAAATTTCAAATCAATTAAATGTATACTTTAAGAATTATCAAGTGTTTTCAAAATGTGCGGCATCTCTCCCGCATTCACCCTATTCATGTTAACATATTATTGCGGAATATCTTTCTTCAATTTCCTGGATAACATTATTCTGCATTATTCAGTCGATATATGTAATACACCGTGGCTTTTTAAGAGGGTTGTAATAATATATTCAAATGATTCCGCTATTTCATCTTGTTGTGGCGTATAGGTACAACAGACACAGGGGTTAATATGCATTTTTATTTTTACTATTATTGCACAACACTGATTGTAAGTGGATTTTTTTTTTTTTGCTTCGGTAGCAACAAAAATTCATGAATATGTTTTTACATTTCCTTCGTACTTATTTATTTATTTGTTATACCAGCGTGGTGTGACATGGTTTTAATATAATTTGAATATCATCATATTAAGCGGTAGAGATTGGTAATAGTTGGTAATTTTGGTATTATTAGGTTTTATACAATTATTATGCCAATGTAATACCAATTGAACTATTGGAATGAATCAGCGTTGAATCAGAGCTTTTTTAAAGGGGATGTTCTTTTTTTTTAAAAAAAAATTATTATTAACTTGCCTTTAGAGGGAAGTTATTGAAATGGATCTGGAAATCAAATTCGTAATTCTTACAATTAGTATATATTTATATTTTGAGATCCTTACTGTGATTTGTAAACATTTTTCCTGTATTTACGATATCTTGCGAATAAAAAATGATATTGACTTTATTAATTCCGGGGTTTCAAGTTCCATTCAGCTTTTTAATTTGCGTCCTATCTGATGGTAATGATGACCTTTTAAATCAGATATTTTAAAATTCTTTACAAAGTTAGTTCACTATAGCGCTTCTTTTCGCTTACCCAACGATGGTGGCCATATTTCAATAGCGTACCTATCTAATTTTCATACGGTGAGACCTTTCCGTAGATATTCATACTGATAGTTTTAGGAGCACTTTCGGATCTTTTTTGAGGCCCCAGGGTTAATTTGTTTCGGAGCCTCAGTAATATTTATGGTAAATTTAATTAAAATTCGTCTAACTGTCTATCTTTTGTTCTTTTTTGCACCAAGATCCTTGGGGACATACTTTATGTTAATTTTTCCCAGACCTTTCCGTAGATACCCATATTGATAGTTTTAGGGGCACTTCGATTTCGGATCTATTTTTAAAGTTCCAGGGTTAATTTGTTTCGGAGCCTCAGTAATATTTAAGGTAAATTTAATTAAAATTCGTTTAACGGTCTATCTTTTGTTCTTTTTTGCACCAAGATCCTTGGCGGCATACTTCATGTTAATTTTTCCCAGACCGCAACAGTATTTTAGTAAAATTTTGTTTAAGCTCCATCCGATTATTTATTTTAGGCGTTTTTTGAATCTACACAACGAAAATTGCGCTACTTTGATAGTTATTAAGAAAAATAGCTATTTTTTCAGATTTTTTTTTTTAAAAAGGAACCTCCAATTTTACTTAGCCTAACCTAAAATCCCAGTACTATATTAAAAACTAATTTATATCCAGGTAGACTGAAAGATCTGCGCAAGTTTTAAAGTAATCTTGAAATTTTATTTAGGATTGAACCAGAGGCGTAACTACAATTTTTGTGCTCTGGGACGATTTTGAGTCAAGCACCCCTGTCTCAAAAGTCCATTTCGTCTAAAAAAAGTAGCTGGCGAGAAAAAAAGAAAAAAAGAACGTCATTTTCACATTTTATATTTTCCCCAAAAAGTACCGTTGACGATAAAAAAAAAGAAGAAATTTCGGACTTTCCATCTTTTCAAGGAATGGGTCCTGAGAACTAATAGCTATCAAAATAAACCACTTCCCAATACTTAATAAATTGTATTGCCTACTTGCGCCCATTATTTTCCTTGCTGCGTCCGCTGTGAAGCGACTGCCCCATCTGTTCCATTTTAGTTACGCTTCTAGATTAGACTTGAATTAGTTCCGATTAGATTTTTTGTGGGGCCACAGTAGCCTTGTTTTTTCTATACTCAACCTGTAAGAACAGATTTTATAGCTTCATAATTTCTACATGTTATTGAAAGAATGATAAAGTATTATGATTTCTTAGCTACATAAAACTTTTTTATCTTGATTAAAAAAAGAGTTGAAAAATACTTTTCTATTATCACTAGTTCCTGTTGGGGAAATTTTTAAATTCCACACGTAAATATACATACCTACATTGTGGAATAGACAATAGAACTATGGACGTAACTACATGAATATATTGTTAACATTAACAATAATTATCCAATTTAACTGGCGTGTGTTGTCTGTAGCATTTGTAAAGTGGGTAAAAAAAAATTGATAATGAATAATTTTTTCTGGCCTTGGTGGAATTTTCACCATTTTCATTTTCATTATATTCAATTATCACTCATAATTAGACAAAAACACAAATAGATGTATATTTTTAAATAGTTACATACAATTATCATAAAAGATTACGTCAATGAAATAGAGCATGACTTTTGAAGTCATTTTTAGTGGTGCAGTACTATCCGGTCTACCAATTTTTTTCTCCAGTATTCCAAATTTATCTGTATAGACTAAAAATGAGAGCAAGAAGTATATGCAAGAAGAAATATATGCAAGCATAAGTGGCCAAAATTATTTTGCTGGATTTTTGAGATTGAAACTTCTATATAGTGAGGTAAACGCTAGTGGTTAGTAGGGCCGTGGAAAAAAATGGTGAGCCCCGGGAAGAAACGACATTTTTTAAAATTTTTCACTTATTTTTACACGAGAAGTTTGTATTTCTTCGAATAAATTTGGGTTTATCTAACGAAAATTTGTTGCCTAGCAATTTAACGAGAAGAACTGCGACAGCGAAACTGAAGCGTTTTTGTTAGTTGACAGTTCTTCGAGTTAAATTGTTTTTAGGCAAGAAATTTGAGTTGTAGAAAACACAAATTTATTAAAAAAATATATACAAGGTGGTCCAGAATTATGTACCGTAATTGGTAGAGCTCGTAGTATGTTCAAAAATAATGGTACCTTTTCATGTAGGTACACTTTTTTTCAAAACTCAATAATAAGGGAGATACAACTCTGTAAAGGGGTGAAACGAAAACCACTATTTCTTAAATATTTTCCAAACGCTTTTGAATAACGGATTGATATTTTAGAGGTACTAATTTTGCGTTAGAAGGATTAAATTTATGTCAACACTTATTCCACCACTCATGACTAAGGGGTGGTTTTGGGTGGTAGGTGTGAGTTATCACGTCTTTTCTTTTTTAATTTGCAAATATTTAAACAAAATCTCTGATAATATAATTCCTCAGACAATTTCACGCAAAAAAGGTATACTTGTTACATTTCGATAAATATTACCGTTTTCGAGTAATTTAAAGTAGAATTCCAAATTATCCCCTAATCATAAGTGATGGAATAATTGATACCATAAATTTAATTATCTTAATGTTCATACGCGCCCCTAGAATATGAATCCCTGTAATCAAAAGCGCCTAAAAAAATTTTAAAAAAAAGAAGTCAGTTTCGTTCCACCCCTCTACATTTTACCCCTCTGCTTTATCTCCCTTATTATTGAGTTTTGGAAAAAAGTGTAGATGAAAAGGTACCATTATTTTTTTTGAATATACTATCAGCTCCAGCAATTACGGTACATAATTCTGGACCAGCCTGTATATAAAACTCAAGTGTAATACGGTAAGACAATTTAACGAATAAAATAAATTAATATAATTCATATTATTATTTTCAATACATTGTTACTATGGTTTTGAAATCAGTTAAATTTCCCAATACAAATTTTTTGTTTCATTTTTATTGTGTTTAACTACAACAAAATAACCAATGAAATGTTTTGTACCATTTTTTTCGCTGTAAAAATCTGTCCTAACATTTTTTTCCACGGTTAAAAGTGAAAAATCTACAATATTCTTATGGGACTTGATACACATCAGTTAAATTATCATTAAAAAATCACAAAAAGACCTTTATGGAAACTTCAACCGAACAATTAAACTGAGACATATTTTGACTTTTTATGGATTCTTCTAACCTAATACAGCCTTGGCCAAAAGTATTGAGCACGCCCCATAAAACGCGTGTAACTCTAAAAATTAATTTAAAAAATGACTTTTTCTGTTTAATAATAGAATGAAAGGCAATACTAAGAGTTAATTTTAAACAATTGATAAAGGATATTAAGGTACCCTAAAACACCTGGCCCACAAAATATGAAATTTGAAGTTTTTTGAAAAAATAATGTAACTTATTTGTTAGCCTGCTATTAACTTTCAGGATAACAAGAAGCTGCTGAGTGTTATTTATTCGTATAGTAGAGACAGTTTTTAATACGAAATGCCGAAACAACCAGAACTTAACACAAAAACATGAAATAAAAATCCAGATTTTATATGAAGAAGGGAAGATTCGTGGAGACTGGCTCTCACACAAACAAAATGAGAACGGGCAGAACACGCGCTACTACTGACCGCCAGATTAGAAAACTTATCCGTGACTCACTTAAGGACCGCAAAAAAACTTCCTCTGATCTCACTGCAGCTTTATCGGGAGACATTGGGAAACCAATTAATTCTCGAACTGTGAGAAGAAGACCCACAGAAGCAGGTTTAAAAAGCCACAAAGCTAGGAAGAAGCCTTGGCTCTCCGACAACATCAAGAAAAAATCGTTTAGAATGGGTTTTAAGACACCAGCACTCTTCTGAAGAAGATTGGTCCAATGTGGTATGATCTGACGAATTTAGTTTTGAAATAAGTTAAATTCTGCCGGACCAAACAACATTGCACCTATCTTTTTCAGAAGAATGCTGGGGTCTTAAAGCCCATTCTAAACGATTTTTTCTTGATGTTGTCGGAGAGCCAAGGCTTCTTCCTAGCTTTGCGGATTTTTAAACCTGTTTCTGTGGGTCTTCTTTTTACAGTTCGAGAACTAATTGGTTTCGCAATGTCTCCCGTTAAAACTGCAGTGAGCTCAGAAGAAGTTTTCTTGCGGTCCTTAAGTGAGTCACGGATAAGTTTTCTAATTTGCCGGTCAGTAGTAGCGCGTCTTCTGCGCGTTCTCATTTTTCTTTGTGTGAGAGTCAGTCTCCACGAACCTTTTAATTGTAAATTGCACTGCACATCGTCAAACTTTTATTAATTCAGCAATCTCTATTTGAGTCTTCCCTTCTTCATATAAAATCTGGATTTTTATTCGTGTTTTTGTGTTAAGTTCTGGTTGTTTCGGCATTTCGTATTACAAACTGTCTCTACTATACGAATAAAACAACACTCAGTAGCTTCTTGTTATCCTGAAAGTTAATAACAGTTTAAGAAATAAGTTACATTATTTTTCAAAAAATTTCAAATTTCACATTTTGTGGGCCAGGTGTTTTATGGTACCTTAAAATCCTTTATCAATTGTTTAAAATTAACTCTTAGTATTGCCTTTCATTCTATTATTAAACAGAAAAGTCATTTTTAAATTAATTTTAAGTTACAGGTGTTTTATGGGCGTGCTCAATACTTTTGGCCAAGGCTGTAGTAATTTAAACACGATTTGAAAAATTATAATTACTTGTGTTCCGCATTTTTGTTATTGACTTCACACTCTCATCTATAACCGCAACCCGTTCAGAATATGTTTATGATATCCATGTATAAGTCGAATCGAATATGAGACCGTCGTAGAAGTTTTCGTTAGTACAAATCAGGCATGCATATCCATGAAGAAGCTTTAATTTGTTTCGGGGTTGATTTAAATATTTATATCCATAAAGAAAAATTCGTCAAGTGCGTGTTTTTGACACGCACTAAGTAATGTCACCTCAGTGAAAGTGTTAATTTATGATTTTTTGGCTTGTTTTTTAAGTACAGTGAGAATACAGTCCTCTTGCGTTTATTCAATATATGCATGTACAACTCTATAATTATTATATTATATGGTTCCCCACTATAATCACGCAACGAGATTAATATGTCATCCTTCGGTGACATAAAAAATACGTATCAAGTACAAACTGTAAATCAAGGACTTTGAGTTCCTAGGATCAAAATGAGGAAAACTAGTTGAAACTCTTTCGCTGTTTTTTCTTAAAATTATTAATAATGGGACAGCTTCTAAAAATTGTTATCTTTGTCTAATAACTTATTTTAATACACACAGAGCCATCTTTACATATTTGTGATAATTACATACTTACCGACAAGCCCACATAATTCACAGAAAAAATTATATACATAGAGAATCCTATCAAAAATAGGGCCATATTGCACATCATTGTACTTTCTCCCCAACCGTAAGATGGCTCTCAGTGTCCGTTTTTTCGCTCATTTTATACCTATTCGTTTCGTCATAGTTTGTCCGTTTCCGCCATTTCAACAAAACAAAGGAGGACGTATAAGGCTGTATACACAATCAATGAAATAAGATTTAAGATTTAAGAAATAAGATTTAAGATTTAAGGAGTATGCCATCTAGTGACGTTGAATGAAACTGTTAACTTAACTGCTCATAAGTAAACGTATTTTGGTATTTTTTGTACATCAGAATTCATGAAAAAGTAACGTTCGTGATGACTATTTTGTCACTAAGTGAAAAAAATCACGAATTTTGACGTAAAAAAATACCTACATATTTATATCTACGACCAGTTACGTTAAAGCTCCATTCAACATCACTAGATGGCATACTCCTTAAATCTTATTTCTTAAATCTTAAATCTTATTTCATTGATTGTTTATACAGCCTAAAACACGTGAAACACGTTTTAGCGTTTTACACACAGATCAAATACACTAAAGATAACTATCTCTGTACAACGGTGCTAAACCACTATTTACATGCCATCTCTCGGTCCGGAAGAAAACAAAATTTTAGGAGCGCGCGTTTGAAATGCCACTACACTCAAATTTCATCTTACATTTTTACTCTTATACGCATATTTGTGATTGATATTTGATTTAGTTACATTGAAAAAAAAAAATTATTTTTAGAAAAGTACTACAAACGAGGTATCTGAAAATACAATCTAATAAAAAAAACGATGATATAATAAATACGTTGTCTTTGTAATTTTGTGTTTCTAATAAAAAAATCGTAGTTAATATTTTTTAAACCTTTATTTATTTCTAATTTTTATTATATACATAATTAACTTTAATAAAAACAAGTCAAGTGCAAGTTGTACTTGCGCTAACAGTGTTCCGTACAATCAGTTGTTTCTAGGAATTTTTTATAACGAGATATGAAGGTGGATAAAATATTTTTCCTAATAAATGAATTTTATTCCTAAAGTATAACCTATTTTTTGATTTCAAAACGATCGTGTTCGTATGTGTCACATCGTGAACGTATGTGTCCGGACTGTTATATTTTACGAAGTTTTAGTTATGACCACTGATTGTGAGGAACATTACTTAATGCGTGTCAAACACGCACTTGACAAATTTTTAAAGCTGCCACCTACAGTTTTTTGGAAAAACTGTCTGACAACACTGGGATGTAGGCATGCCGTTTTTTAAAAAAAAAATCTATTTTTGAATCGATTCGTAATTGCCAACAAAAGAATCGATACTTAAATTATCGATTGTATTCAAAATCGATTCCAAGAAATCGATTCAAATTTGCTGTTGCAAAAGTTGCGGTAATTTTTAAGTAAAAATTTATGTATAATTCAGAAAGATGAACTTTCGAAGTCTTTTAAGATGAAAAATATTAAGCCTGTACGTACTTAATTACCAACATTTTCTTAGAATTTTATTCTATGGTACAGAGATGAATCACAACATCACAACAAAGTTGACAATTTTTGTTTTCATTTGATATAAAAATGTTAAGTGCCCTGTAAACGATCAAATTGTTTGTCAAATTTTACGTGTTTGTCAAATTATTTGATAGTATGCAGCTTTGTCTGACGCGTTTGTCAAACAATCTACGTGTTTGACATGTTTGATGAAAATCTTGATTGATCAACTTGTTTGACGTGTTTGACCAACAAGTTTGAAGGTGAGCGGCGGTGTTTGTTGTGTTTGTCAAACAAGCTCTATTAAATGGCCCCGAAATGAATAGCAAATATGACAAAATTTTTGCAAATCTCTGTACGAGCAACATTTTTTCCGTAATTTTCATTATTTATTCTATGTTTGGCCAAGTTTAATCTAACAAAATTATTTTATGGGGATCACTAGTGTGACAAACTACGCGCAAGTTTGTCAAATTTGTTTGAGCTTTGGTTTGATCGTTTAAGCTCTTGTTTGATGAAAACGTGAAGTTTGACAAACAAATTTGTCAAACAAATTTGATCGTTTACAGGGCACTTTAGTCAAATTCATATATATAAAGAAAATGACTCATTTCAAAAATAAAGTTTTGTCACATATAAAAGATATAATTTCTACTATCCTTTTTCAATATATTAGATAGTAGATCTTCTGAGAGATAGCTATATTACGAGTCTGTCTAAGAGATACATTTATGAGAATGACTCATTTGCAGTTGTCGTTGCTTTCTCTAGAATTGTATAAATATTATCTAAATTGTACTAAATGTTGAGAAGTTTTTATTTAATAACATACAAAGTTTTTTTTATAGATTAAGGGATAAAAAAAAATATGAAAGTTTTTTTTTTTTTGCTTTAAATTTCCCGCATAAACTTTATTGTTTTGTATATGGTACAGTTGTCAGCAATTTGATTTGAAATGCATAGACAACTGATTATATGCATTTGATGCGTTTGATGCTTAAAATTTAATAATCGTAATAGGTACCCTGGTACCGATAATAAATATAAATTAATAAATAAATAGCAACGTATAAATAAAATAAAAAAGCAATTTATGTTTTGAAAAAAAAATCGTTTCGCGATTTCCATAAAATAAAAATCGATGTGTGAATCGATCTCAAAATCAATAATCGATTAAAAATCGGTTTCCATACTTCCGATTAATCGATTTCTCGATTTATCGATTAAAAAACGACATCCCTACTGGGATGAGGTTTTATTGTTTTTAGGTAGAAATTCGCTACCCAGTGCTGTACAAAATCTATTCTTCGACCGACGATGGGAATCATTTCTTTAATAAAATCACTAGAAAGATATTTGTTCTAATAAAAAAGAAAATTAAACATGTAATAACGAAAAACAGATAATTTTCGATATCATATTTTTGCACACTGTTTTTAAGGTTGATAAGAAATTTAAGAGGCAAAAAAATTTTAATGACAGCTTCTTAAAAATTTGACAATTTATTATTGAAATAATAAAGAATGTCCTGTCGAATTTTGAAGTCGATCTTGTTCTTAGTTAGCGAGTAAAAAATCTTGGAAGTTACACTTTCACATAGGTTAACACACATTTATATAAAAAGCTGTATCTTGACAGTCAGAAATGTTCGTTTTACAAAAAATATGCATAGCAATTATCACAGGTTTATGAATACCTGCACCAAGTTTCAAAACAGTCTTGTTCTTTGTTTCTGAGATAAAAATCTTTATATAAGTAATATTAATATTAAAGTTATTGAACATTGTAATTAGCCGCAGTAAATATGGCAATATTGCTCTGTGACAAAGAAGCGATGATGGCGCGCACAATTTGAACATAGTATTACACTTTTATAAAATATACACTTTATAAAATATATACTTATATGTTTATACACTTTTATAAAATTATTAATCTTAATATTTTTCTTTTAAGTTAAAATTATTGTTATTCTTTAAAAATTTAAGATATGTATAACACATTTTCTTTATTTCATTTTCTAACACATTTAGTATATATTCCTTTATTTTGAGTGACACGAATTTTGTTATTAATTTTGCTTTATAATATCGTATGTAATTGACTTTTTTGCTATTTTTTTCATAATGTCCGAACTTTTAAAAACTTTTAAAAGTCACTGTCATTATTATTTTGTATTTTTTTTCATAATGTCCGAACTTTTAAAAACTTTTAAATTCACTGTCATTATTATTTTGTAATTTTGATTTTTTTGGAGCATCGTTGTTGAGAAACTAAACTATTTAAATTTCACTAACGACGAAATTTCATTAACAAACTGTAATAAATTATTTAAACTTTTTGGTTAGGTTGACATACAGTTCAACATCAACATTCAAAAACCATAGAACACTAGACGCAAGGGGTCAAACTAGAATGTCTACCAAATTGTGCCCGCTGTAATCAATGAGTGACGTAATACATCACCCTTACAATCACAACACACGATGTATGGACACGAATATACCAATGTGTTAGTAATATATTTTGATGATTATATATGACGGGTCGAAGGGAAAAAGGGAGCAAGTCACATTTTTTTGAAAAATGAGTTATTGATTGATTGTTGTAGTTCTTCAAGAGTATTATCACGTGTTATAACAATTTATTGGAAAAACGGGTCAAGTCACCTAAAAAAACCCGTTCGCAACTAGAGGCAAAGAGGGAACAAGGGGTCAAGTCGAGCGCGTAGAGGGAACAAGGGGTCAAACGAGCGCGTAGAGGGAATAAGGAGTCAAGTCCACAACTTTTGTGTACTGTTGCTGACTTGGCTTACAGCTGTTTCTCAAATAAACAACACAATGTTTATAACGTTTCTTTAAGTTTTATTGATCTCCTGAAAAAATTGATTACAGTGACTTAACCCCTTTTTCTCCCTGGCCCTTCATATGCAGTTCGCATACTATATACTATGATGGCCACCGTAAGTTACCACCAGTCAACAATTAAAAATAAATTTATTTATTTTAAGAAAGATATCCCTTTATTTTGAGAAATTCTTTATTCAATAGAGACACACTTCATATTTTTTTTCTGTTTAAATTTCACGAGTTGATTAAAAAAACATGATTTTTATTTTGACGTGAACACCACGGCAGTCAGTAACAGACTAAAACAGTAATGGTGTAAATTGCTAGTTACTGCAACTTTAAGATTTCACTTTTTTATACGTCGGCTTGATCTGTCTCATCTGTGACTGGAAGGAATACAACTATCTCTTTTCTGCAATCACTTATGGGTATTTATGTGCATTTTGCAGAACTATGTTGTCATTCACTTAGTAGCTACCAATGGGTGTGTTTCAATCGTTGTCATATTGTTGCCGTCATGTTCACACGGTATACGCGCATGATGCGTGCTACATGCATGTTATGTATATGCGTATGCAAGACACCCATACACACAACCATCCATCGCACTAACACATACAATTTCGCGTACACATATATAGCCAGTGATGGGCGTTTACGTGTAAACAGTCGGTGTTTACGTTTACCTTGTAAAGAGATGTAAACAGAGTAAACAACCGTAAAGTAAAGTCAACACGGTAAACACGTAAAGAGTCATAAATTACACGTAATTTAAATTTAAAACTTTAAAAATAAAGTAAAAAATGGCAGTTCCCAAAAGGAATATATATATATATATATATATATATATATATATATATATATATATATATATATATATATATATATACAGAATTAAATTTTCAATTAAAAAAAGAAGGGAGAAAATATAGTGCTTTGTGTTTAATTTGTAAAAAAAACTTTGTCCAATGTGGCCATCCAAAGATTAAAAGTGCATAGGTTAGAAAAAAATCTGATATTAAAATTTTCATTTTTCAGTTCATATTTTGTTCAATTGAATTTTGAATTTGTTAATAAATACGAAGTTGTGAAAAATAAATATGAAGTTATAAAACACATTTTTGGGTTTTGCTTATTAAGTAATGTAATTCTTTTATTATTATAATTTACAATTTAATTTTTAACCTGTTTACGTTGTTTGCGCTGTTTACATATTTACATCCAAAAAATATGTTGTAAACAGAAGTCGTGTTTACGTGTAAACTATGCTTGTAAACACTGTAAGCAGTTTACGCGCCCATCACTGTATATAACATATTGGTGGGATATTTTCTATCCTTTGTCGTTACTCTGGTTTCAGTAGTATAGAGATACTAGCGTTCGTTCTGTGATATTCTGTGGGAAAAACTATTAAAACTTTACACTGTTGCCGTACTTTACACATCATATTGTGCATTGTTTTAAATACATTAAGAATATTTTAGATTATAAAAAGTATTGGAAACAATCAAATTTGAAATATCATTATTAGTAACTGTATTTCTTTTAACAAAAAAAAAAACATAATTTCATAAGTTTTAACGGCATAAGTTTCATTTATTTAAAGTTGGCAACCATTACGGTATCCTATGTATTTAACATAGGACAATATAGCCAACCTAACCTTCCCCCTCCACTTTCTTAAAAACCTTAAATGGAATATTATTAATTATTAATTTGTTTTTGAACGAACCGATATTAATTCTGTTTAAACGTATTTCATCAAACCCGTGAAGAGTTTGACTGCAAATCCATTTTTTTTACACTGTAGAAATTCTGTTTAATTAGGTAAGTATTGTTACATTCTCGCATTAATTTTTAATAAAAATATTTCAATTTAATTAAATTTCTTCAAAACGTTAATTTTAATATACAGTAAAATGTGTCCCATTTTACTGTAATCCGAGTTATCCGCACATACGGTGTTTCTTTGCCTAGTTATACTATGGCCGTGTTCCATTAAGGACACACACAACGACACTGTGTAACACAATGCATTTGTTTTTTTACAAAAAACTAATTTTTTAAATTTATGCTAGACTAACCTTTTAATTGCATTTAAAAGCATTTAAAATGTTAGTATTGCAATAAAATTTTTTAAAAAAGTAGTTTTTTTTGTGAAACATCAAATGCACTAGTAAGTGTTGTTTGGGATTTCTAAATGGAACACGATCGATATGTATAAGTAATATTTTTTTTTTCATTACGTTGCATAGTCTGCATGTTAATAATAATGACAAGCGAGATAGATTATATATACAATTGATCTATATTAGAAGGATAAAAGATACAATGTACAAGGCGATTGCACAATTCATAAAGATAATATGCAACAAAAAATAAACAAGAGCACAATATATTTGTTTGTAAAAAAAAAAAAAATAGCTTTCTTTTATGAAAACGCAAAATTGCTGTAGTCATTTCTTTATGTATTTTTCACATATAATGGTGAAAGTGTTAATTTATGATTTTTGGCTGGTTTTTTTATTTTTTAAGCACAGTGAAAATACATCCCCCTCTTGCATTTATTAGTACATGCATGTGCAACTCATTAATTATTTTTTATATTTTATTATTATTATTACCGATTGCCACCTCTCTCAAATTTTTGATAACAGACCTGTGTTATAATATCACCGAAGGAAGGATGTCATCCTTCGGTGACATAAAAAAAGTTATTCAAATATGTTTTCTCCTTTCATACAAGCGCATAAATGGTTACAGAGACCGTTTGCAAAAAAAAATTAACGTATTATATTATGTAAACGAATTCGATTTGATGCTCCTTTTCGATGCTACTATGCCTACTTCTATATATATATTTTTTTTATGTATTTTACATTTTGCATGCAGCAATGTTTATTATAAATGATGCGGTAAAATGCATTCGAACGAAAGTGCGATAAGTTAGTGAAATGATTGAGTAAGCGTTAAAACAGAAAGTATTCAAAATCCTATAAAAATAAAATATATTATAAAGTCTGTGTTACACGATCCATATAGAATTTACATACATATTATATATTTTTCTAAAACATAAATACAATTCTATCAGTCACAGCATATTATGTATGTTATATTATATAGACAAGGCAATGTATTATGAGCGCAAGCTAAAACGAATTTTTTTATCTACATCTGCATTTATCTTTGTCTATCATATTAATAAATAGAAGTTTACTCACTCACTCATATAAAAACATAATTACTTGGTTTGGTTGGTAACTATGGAAATAATACAATTTATGTTCCTCTCAGATCAGTTTCTGGAGGTCTTTTGAGCTTGCGACCATAATAATTAGATTTTGAGAGTCGCCATTATAAACAATTGTGATGTCATCAAGGCCAGAGGAAAAAATGTTGACATACGTAATTCATTTTTAAACTTTATTATTGGTTTTTAAATAATTTTTACTTAATAAAAAACAATTTTCTATTAAAACAATTATTAATTTTTATGCATAAATCAGCATTGATTACGTCACAATTGTCTATAATATTGGCAACTGTCAATATCTAATTACATTGCCTTGCCTACATAATATAAATAATATGTATATGTCATGTCTATCAGTAATTTTTAACTATATATGAAAGTAGAAGCCTTGAAAGTCTTTAATGTGATGTCGCCAAGTTAAAAATTGCATTTCGCTATAAAATAATAGAATGTTATGGAAATCACTCAGTTTAGAAGTAATTATATTACCTGAGTTCTATATTTATAATTTTAGGTAAAAATTGAAAAATATGGTATCTAATGGTTATGATTAATTTAAAATTTTATCCCTATAGCGTTGGAATTACGATTTCTGTAAAACAGAAATACCAAAAACCTTGTGATGTTTTCAAGATTAAAATTTTCTTCTTAAAGTATAGTTGGGTGAGAAATTTGACTTTTGAGTACAACTTGAAAATATTTCTGCGATTATTGGAAATTTTTTTTGCCCCGAATTAAATTTAGTAAATTATATGTGACATTATTCTATTTTTGAATCTCTTGCGATGCTTCATTTAATGTGACGTTGCCAAATGGTGCCAAAATTTAGGTTAATTATTCATTTACTTCAAAAATAAATTTTTTAACAACGCATCTTCCAATCATTTTCAAACTTCGTAACATATTTAATCGGATTTATCTGTTTATGATGCAAAATTTTAGATTTTCAACCCCATTTTTCATTCGAATATAACAAAAATTCTCCATTTTCCATAATGGGTGAAATTTTAGCGTACATTTTTTAATATATTTTTCTCGACAATGTGTTTCCACAACAACCTTAATGGAATTTTTTCCTAGCATTTGCCTAATTTTATTAGTTTCTTCTGGTTTTGATCATATTTTCCATAATCATCTGTTCTTTCTTAAAGATTAGGAAATTGACTTTAGCCATTCTGAGACAAAATTTTCCATTTTTGCCTTCAAAGTATTTTTTTTTTTTATCGAAATTACGATAGAGATTGAAAGAACGATATTAAAATTTCACGAAAAGCTGACGTCACCAAGGTAAAATATTTTTTAATTAAATGAAAGATATAAAAATCAATGAATAGTAAAGAATTTCGTACATATTTCTATAAAAGAGATTCGTGTGAAACAAGTATTAGAAAAATGAGAAAATATATTTTTCGCAACCGTTCGTTGTTCTTCTGCTACTTACTTACTAGCAAACGGCCCCGTTTCGTTTCGAGCCCCTCGTTTCACATTTCCACTCAAAAGTCATCAGCAATATTGACAAAATATGACGGTTGGATAATCGTAAAATGACGATTATCACACACGATATGACATGATTTTGTTTGTTTGTCGGGGGTTCCCCTTGTTCGTTTTTTAAATGATTCTTCACTCTACCCTCTATATATGGATATACTTGTGTACTATCACCTATAAATGCACGACAATGTAGACAATTTCTTCATTCGTAAGCAGTTGGGAAAAAAGTGGAAACTTACCTAACTCCACGCATGATGTAAGTCATTCCACCCCCTTAAGTGGCAACCCACGGGTGGATGGGACGCTTACAGTACTGTTACGAAAATATTCTGTTCACAGAACACCGTAGAAGCAAAGTACATAAATACAAAATTGTGTGCACCGTCTGGCGCCTTTTGGCGGGATGTTATACCACTCTATATTCAGTCGTGTAAAAGCAGCTGCAAGAGCAACGTGAATTGTTGGTGATTGTTAGGTCATTGTTATCGGATAGTTACATACGGCAGATCCACAGTACATACATGTGTATCTACAGTAGGTACATACTAGCAATGACACACACGCTATGCCCACTATACACATATACAAACACAACATCTATACTGTGTGAGTTTTTTGAGAGTTGCCATTTTTATTACAACCAAACCGTTGATTTAATCGAAAAATTGTTCAAATAAGAGTTGTAGATATCGACGGGGGTAACCGATTGCTATAGTCAGAAGCTTTATAGTTCTTATGGTTTTCGAGCTATGATACAAACTTATAGATTTTTAAATGAGACTATATATTAATTTTTGGAAAAAACTCATCTAATGCATTAATTAAGAACATAAATGAGCAAAAAAATTTTGTTACTAAATTTTAGTTTTTTAATTTTTTTTTAATTTATCAGTTAGGCGGTAAAAATATGCATATGTACTTGAGACTATTTCAACCGATAGTGTTCTGGTTGGTTACATTTCCATTACACCCAAGAAAAGAACCTTTTCCAGTACCACTTCTATCATACAATTTTGGTTGTAATAAAAATGGCAACTCTCAAAAAACTCACATGGTATATGAACATAACCTATGAGTGGGGATTTCCGTCATTTTTCGGGTCTAGGCTGGTATCGCTAGTGATAGGAAATTGGTCTCCGTATTCTATGGTTCTGTTGAAGAATGAAGTAAAATGTTGCTCCAAATTACAAGTAAGTTTGAATTTTGAGAATGTAACTAGTCTGTAGATTGAGCAGAGGCGAATTGAAGCGTTTACCGCTTAAGCTTTTATATAAAATACCTATACAACTCACCTATTTTACAAGTGCAAGACTAGTTTGATAATGATTATCATGATTGAAACACGTCACATAGATTTATAAAATAAAAGTGGTGCTTTTTGCAAAATAGAGGTGTTTTTATTTATTAATCGCAAATATGTATTACGGCTGATACGAAAATTGTAGCGATAATTTGGATAACACTATCCTGTCCCTGTTCTTTGCCTAAGAAAATTCTTAAGGGACAAAACCACTAAGTGTTTAAGTAAAATGCTCGTAAACATTTACAAACACAATAGTTTTTTTTGAAACTTTCGAAAGTTTTGCTGTCATAATAACGAAATTTCTTTTAGGCACATGAATGATTCGACACAAGTCTTCTTTCCAGTGGTTTTATATATGGTTAATTTTGGTAAAAATAAATACCCCTGTTGCAGCATCCTGCATAACATAGCGAATTTCTGTTTATAAGAATTAGTCTTTCTCGGAAATCAGATTACATAGAATAAAAGTTCAAAAACTTTTTTTTATGTGTTTTCTTTTTTTTATCCTCTTTCCAAAGGTGTAAAAAATGTCACAAAGAGTTTTGAATTTGGGTAAATTTTGGCAAAAGATCAATTTTTTCACAATTAATGCCCAAAAAACCATGTTCCGAGCATCGGACGTATCTGGCTAAAGAATTCATCCAAGATTTTTGGACTTCCAATCTTTTCACCAAATTTTATAACAATAGGATGTTTCGTTCGAGAGTTATCGCGCTGATACTTAAATGCATAATTATATATATATATATATATATATATATATACCTGTAAATTTTAGTGAATGTCAATTTCGGTTTCTAGGGACCACAAAACAAATTTCTGTCATAGTCGTTGATTCGAAAATTCGCTAAAGGAATGTCTTGGGAACTCTATACTTCGCTTACAATTTCATCATTTTGTAATTGATCAAATTTGGTTTTGGTCAAATTCAAAATTTTTTTTCAAAACTATCTTTATTGAAGTGGTTTCAGTTATAGGCTAGCAACTTACCCTTAAAAAGTTGCTTAGAAATTGAAAAAGTGACCACGAGCGTTCTAGTGGCTGGTTTTTTTTTTTTTTTTTTTAATTAATGCAGAATTTAAAATAAAATATAAAATTCAAATACTACTTTCTGATTAAACCACGGCTTTAATGCTAAAAGTTGATGACAATAAATTCTTTGACAATTATTCTTATAAATGTTTGAGTTTAGTCTACGTATTCATTCTAAAATACCATATTTGTCAATAGTTTTTTCTCTCTCTAAAAAAAAATTTTTTTATATATCAATTGTGCTTAGATAATACTATAAATACAAAATTTATGCATGTATCTTACCTATTACTTTCATTAATTTCAACTTTTCACAGTGACGCCAGCATTTGGTAAAAAAATAGTATTGGAATTTTTTATTCCTTTTTAAATTTTGAATCGATTAAAAGAAAAATCAGCCACTAGAACGCTCGTGGTCGCTTTTTGTTAAAAATTAGGGTTAAGTTGCCGCTCTATTAGGATAATTGGTTGAATTAATATAATTTGAGTGTGAACTCTTCATTTTTGCTGTCAAAATAAGGAAATTCCTTTTAGAAATATGTCTGATTGGACCAGAAGCTTTTTTTCTAGTGATCTTGTCTACTTAATTTTGGTAAAAATGGAAAGAACGCCTTGGAAATCCTATAATTCGTTTCCAATTTTATCACCCTATCATTTTATTTACGGTTCTTAAGGCGTTGAAAATTTTTGGTAAGCCCAATGACGTCATCAAATTAGAAAATGTCTTTTTTATTAAATCACGCTTTATTGAAGTGCCATGAATTAGAATGATTGATCGAATTAGGGTACTTTAGGTGTAAATATTTCATTTTCACCATCAAAATAACGAAATATCCCCGTTAGTCGTAGGTATTCGCACATTTTTGATGATGATTGTAGCAAAAGTTGGTACATATACGTATATTTGTCGGGCATGTCTTCTAGAATCTCGTTAAGAATAAATACCATATAGCATAGGTATACGCGAGTTTTTTCGTTTTACATTGTACTATATTTAATAGCTATTTTCTTAATACAAACTTTTTAAATGTTATTTGGGCTATGCATATTGTATGTGTCGGATAATGTGCTTGCATTTCCCATCTAGATCGCAAACGTATTTGCACAGCGTATATGCATTTAATATTGTATGAAATTAGACTATTTTTTTTTTTAGTGAAATCAAGAATAAGGTATATGATTCTTTAAATATTTTATTAGACACTTTCTTTTTATTTCATTTTTACACGAAAAGTATATGAGAAATGTGATGCGGTAATTGTTTAGGCTTCTAGAAGTAAAATTAATTATATCAGCCAAAATATGGTTTAGGTCTCAAGGGACATATTTGGTAGTGTGTAAAGTGGCGACTTTTTTAACGTTGAAAACATTTGTGGGAACTTATTTCAAATATCCGATGTGAACGTAAGATCCGAAATTTGGTAAGAGTGTAAGTTTTTCTTTGAAAATTGCTGAATTTTTTTCGAAAGTTTTTAGGGAAAAAGTGTTTTCCTTAAATTTAAATGATATTTCGCGTAAAATTGTCGGAAAAGTCGAAGAAATTCTTCTTTTTAACCCGGCGTTTGTATACTATATATATTCAAGAACACGGTGCGTACACTGGGTCTTTCAGGGAACGGTCGTGTTTTCAAAGTTTTCTAGGCTTCCAAAAAATCTCAAAAAATTCTGAATTACTTTTTGGAGTGTCTACTACATGGCTCAGCAGTCTCCAGAGTCAAAAGTTTAAAACTGTTATTAATAAAAATCGACCAGTAGTCCAAAAAGCATGAAAAATAAAATTTTGTAAAAAAATTCCCAAAATAAGGATACAATGAAGGAATAAATTCTCAAAATAAGAAATATGTGTATTGATTATATAAAAAATTCAGAGGTGTACATACATTAAAAAACCAACTATTTTTGAACTTTGTAAGGTTTGCAAACATTAATATTAGAGCAGAAATTACATTTAGTAACACCATTTTTTTTTTCGGTTACGAAACTCAACACGTCTCTTTTTCTTAATTTTTGATCCATTACATATAAAAATTAATAGTACTTACTTATAAATATAAAAAATAGTATTAATAAAGAAAGGTAACTAAATAAACACAATTACTCAAAGTAAATTAAATAAAGTCAGTATTATTTTTGAAAATTCACAAAATTTAAAATAACGAGGCAGCAAATACAAGTAACAGGAATACCCCCAAAAAAATTACAGAATTGATTGGATAAAAGTAAGTAAGAATTGGAAGGAATAGGACATTAAATAGATAGAAAAAATACGTAATATCTGGTACGTAACGTCAGTATCCATCTAAAAAAAAACTTTTAAAAAAAACTGTTAAACAATTAGTTAATACAATGCAATAATAGTACTAACAAATAAAATATACTTCTTTACCCTGCGGGGGTAGTTTCCTGTTCTAGTAGTACGTAAAAAAGTCATATTGTTCAATTCGTACGAACAATATAAACTGGAAAACAATTTGTCAAATGTCAACCCAACAACCCATAAATTACCTAATGCATATTGTATCTTCATTTTTGAAAAAGTTGAAATTCTTTTGTTTGTGCAATAATATGCAATATGTAGTTGATCCTGATGTCCAGTATCATATGCACAAATGTGTTCAGTTATGTGTGGTAATGGAGGACTGTGCTAGTGACTCCTTTTGTAAGAGTCGCACAGCACACCGCACACTTAAAAGAGTCCCTCTTTCAGAGTGACTCGCACATGTGCGACCCAACACTAGAATATGGACTTCCAGAAATTTTTTTCGTTGTGGTTTCTGAAAACATTTTTTTATTACAACCAAACCTAAAAAAAAAACTTTTTCTTCAACATTTTTTTCACTTACAGATCCCTACGGACAAATTCTAATTAAAATTAATCCTTCAAAAATGTTGTTTAATTGGATCTGAATGAGGTAAGACGTCTGTATGTATGCAAGGGTTAACTCGATTGTGATAATCATATTAAAATTACACGTCTCTAAAGAATTTTCTTCTTAACATCCAAACTATACTACAAACACTACTGCTGGCATTAGACTTGGTCGCTCATCGTCATATTTACCTATGAAGATGTGAATATTCTTAACAGACAGACAGACAGACAAACGGACGGACTTGATGAAAACGGTGGTTGATGTTTGTTAGATGTACTTCCGTTTGCGTGTTATCCGTATATATTTTAAATTTTCCACCATTAATAAATACACAAGACACACAACAAACTGACTGTTGGTATATGACTGTATGGGTATAGTACAATCTCCGGAATATACGGGCAAAAGCCGGACATAACCGTACAGCCGAACACAACCAGCAGAGATGAAGTATGTGTTGAGTTTCTTATGTTTGCCGCACATAGAATAGAAATCTTGTACAACTATTCAACCAATTTACCTTTAATATTAAATATTATCTCATCTTAAAGTTATGTACACGAACGAGGTAGCAAACTAACTATACATACATTTACCTGCAAGGGTTGGACAAAATATAGAATTTATCGATTCGAATTCCGCAAATAAAGAATAAGGTATAAAAAAAAACTTATTAAAAAATATTATTGTTACAGCTAAATTACGAGATAGCTTTTTGCCATTTGAATAATACGTAATAGTACAATCATTTGTTAACAGCAACACATTTGAAGTATTCTGTATTAAGGACTTCTAAAGAATTTATATTTTCTACAAAATTAACATGTTAACGGTGTCGTGGAAATTCAGTAAACACGACATAAAGTAAAATATTATGCAAACGACATAACTCGAATGTTATAAACAATTGATGTATTAAACTTGTTGTCATTATATATTTTTTTTTTTCGAAGTTATGTTCGTTGTACAATCACCAAAATATTTCTACAGGCTCCTCACTATGATCAATACAACATAATTTTTCCAGAATTTTTTTCCGGGTGCATCATAGTTAAAAAAATTGAATGTCTGAGAATATTTTTTAGAGATAGGCATAGGCTTCCGGGTACTCAATCGATTGGAAATCGTTTACACATTTTGAATATGTTCATAAAAACATTTGTGATTGCTTAGTTTTCGAAAAAAAAAATGGTCGACTCAAATCTTCAAATTCCGCAATCAGCCAAACACTTTGGTGAAAAAAATTTTGGTGATTGTACCATAACTACAAGTTGATGAAAAAAATATTGAAAAATTAAACAGTTTTTTTTTGGGGGGGTTATAATTTTTTTTTAAGTAGATAATTTTTCTGAGGTACACTATACAGGTATCTAAAACATATAAAAATTCCAGCCAAATCCGTCAAGCCACTAAAAAGTTATAAATTTTTTGTGATTTTCAAAAAATAATTTTTTACCCCCAAAGGGTGAGTTTTTAAGGGTTGAAACTCAGTAACTTGTAATTTTATATCGAAAGCAGTTAGCAGAAAAGAAACCAACACAATTCGTGCGGGGGCATTTCTACTCATGCTTATCCGCCAATAGCCTTTATATATATATATATATATATATATATATATATATATATATATATATATATATATATATATATATATATATATATAAATACATATATATATATATATATATATATATATATATATATATATATATATATATACTATATATATATGTGTGTGTGTGTGTCCGCACGATAACTCTCGAACGAAGTATCCAATTTTTACGAAACTTGGTGAGAACATTGGAAGTTTCAAACCCTTGGATGAGTTCGTCAGCCAGACACGTCGGATGCCAGGAACATGGTGTTTGTTCTAGCAAAAAATTAGTTTTTTGCCAAAATTTCCACTTATTCAAAAATTTTTGCGAAATTTTTTACACCATTTAAAAGAGAAGAAAATATTACATAAAATACCCCTGTCGCAGCATCCTGCATAACATAGCGAATTTCCATTTACAAAAGTACGTTTTTCTCGGAAACTAGTTGATATAGAGTAATTGTAAATAAAAAATACCCCTGTCGCAGCATCCTGCATAACATAGCGAATTTCCATTTACAAAAGTACGTTTTTCTCGGAAACTAGAGTAATTGTAAATAAAAAAACCTTCTTTATGTGATTTTTCCGCCTCATTCCGCCAAATTTTTTTCACGAAAAATGTCCAAAGCCCCGTAAACGTTTTCACGAAATTTCTTAAAAATAAGATGTTTCGTTCTTGAGTTATCGTGCGGGCACATTTATATATATGTTTACTAAGTGTCCGCACGATAACTCAAGAACGAAACATCTTATTTTTAAGAAATTTCGTGAAAACGCTTACGGGGTTTTGGACATTTTTCGTGAAAAAAATTTGGCGGAATGAGGCGGAAAAATCACATAAAGAAGGTTTTTTTTATTTACAATTACTCTATATCAACTAGTTTCCGAGAAAAACGTACTTTTGTAAATGGAAATTCGCTATGTTATGCATGATGCTGCGACAGGGGTATTTTATTTTCGTGTGGTGAATCTGCCAGGTCTGCAGCGATAAAAATTAATAGTGTACATGGTGAACACACTATCAGTGTCAGGACAGCCCAGAAATAGTTTAAAAAATTTCAAGTTGGTGAAAGCAGCATTGATGATGAACCCCGTTCAGGATGCCCTGTTAATTTTAATGATGGCATTCTTGTGGAGTCAGAGCCACAATTAACACTATGAGGCCCGAGCACTTTCATAGTAAATTTCCCCGGAAGCCGCAATATTTAAAAAAAAAAAACTATATAAACAAATACATAAAATAAAATGATTCAAACACACAACACAGTTCCACACGTATGTATGTGTAAAACTGTAAACAGACGTACTACGTGATACGTACATACATACTACATATACACTGGCATTCAAATCAATTTTATTTAAAAATATAAATTATATTTTTTATGTATTTTTTGTTTATCTTAAAATTTTTTATACATAGAAACCAAGAGAGTAGTGTTTGTTGGTATGTATGTGTTTGTGTGAATGGGAACACATCCGTGTGATGAAGAATGATAAACATGATAAACATCGCACACATAATGAGTAATCAACTAATCAATTAATCATTGATCGTGGTCGGCCTCTGGGGAAGTTATGTTTGGTTTCGGATGCCGAAGCCGTGGGACTGAAAGTGTTAACAGTGGATCAGATTGCAGAAAGTATGAAGGGGAGAAAGGATTTTTTATATTATTTCAAAATTTACCAAAAAAATATGCACTAACTTATGGACTGACCTGATATATACATTCAAATAATATATCCTCTGGTCTAATACGTAAACTTATACACTTTAATATAGTGCAGGTTTTTCTTGTCTAAATATTATGCTTATTTGAAATAATATATTTTGAAATTTAAATATGATTGTCTGTCTTTCTGTCTATACTTATTACATAAACAACTAAAATTTGTATATCAACAGACAGACAGATAGACTGAACAAGCAAAACCAAGGATATTCTGTCAAAATCCCACAATTACGTCGTTCAATATATATATATATATATATATATATATATATATATATATATATATATATATATATATATATATATATATATATATATATATATATATATATGTTTACTTCCATAAACGAAAGTTTTCCATTGTTTTAGTAAGACGAGCAAGAAAACTGTCTTTAATTATTATTACTTACCTGTAGTAATATGTATGAGCAGTAAAGTAACTATCTTTACCCCCTCTACCCCCGTACTATAACTACCTATAACCCACTTTACCAAAAGTGTATGTTGTCTAATATATTTCGTACATATATGTAACTTTCATTTTGTATACAAATGTTTTACAATGAATGATGGACTTAGAATATTCGGTATCGGGTGTCGTTTTTCAATCGAATAGTAAGTATGAGTGAAAATGGTAGGTTTAAGTAATTTTATTAGAGAATCAATAAGTAATATTATTTCATAGCAAAATTTTGGTAACATATAATTAGTAAATTAAAAAAAAAATTTATAAAAAAAATCATTTTAAAAACCAGTCACTTATACCGGGATTTGAACGCGGCACCTCATAGTCTCTGCAACATATGTATTACACTAACCACTGACATACGGACAGGTTCGATACAACATACTTATTGAATAACTTGTATAATTATATGTTGTCTATATTTTTACTTTCTGGAAAAGTCAGGGAATTTTACCAAAAGACTGCAAAAAATTAATTTTTATATTTAGGGATAACACTTCAATCAATTTTTCACTTGTTTTGAGATTAGATTTAAAAATTGGCGCGTATTTTTTTTTTTGTCATTTTCTTTTTTACCTCAGATTTCTTTTTTGTGGAATTTTTCACAAAATAGGGAATTTTTTAATAAAATTTCTGGAAAACCTGGAAAAGTTAGAATTTGATCTTCGAATTTTGTAAATTTTTTATATTAATGTAATGCTCTACTAGTCGACGAAATTCGGTAAGACGTCTATCTGGATATCCTTCTTGTAAGTCGAAGGAAGCAATTTGTCTCATTTGATGGTAAGTCAACTAATTATAAAAATATTGTGTAGGGAGTACTACAGGGTTCTATTCTCAGTCCTCTACTATTTTAGAATTGCGTCAAATACGTTAAAAGGAGAAACGAAACGTAAGAGGTTTTTCTCGAAAACTATTTAACGTATGAATTTGAAATTTTGGTATAATGTTAGGTTTGGTTTGATTGATTTGGTACAAGAAAAAAGTTTTAATTGATATATCGTGTGTGGTATCATTTAATGTAGTTGGTCGATAAAACGATTTTTTCAAAGGATTTTAACGAAACTTCTCTAGTTATTTATTTAATTCAATACCAATAATAAGAGTCTATTTCGATTAAAATTGACTATCCCACTATTGAGAAAAACTATTTCAAAGTTTTGTAATTTTAACACGGGCTCTTATATGGGAAACCTCTATTTTTTTTTTTTTTTTTTTTTTTTTTGATTAAAATGAAAATGTGTCGAAGGAATTTGATAATAATTTAATGTTATAAAATACAAAGTTACAAACCAATAAGAAATAAACGTTTTACAACGTTTTTACACTGCTTTTTCAACAATGCTCTTATATTGTTACAACATAAGTGCGCGGAAATTAAAAAAAACAAGTGGTATACAAAATATAATAACAGAAGAATTTATACATTATTTAAGATAAAACTTTTTTGCTGAGATATACTTTTGTACATGGACTATCTTGAAGCAACTACGTTAAGGAGAGGGTAAGGTTAATTTTACAAAAAAGGCATGTTTTTGTTATTTTTTTGTGACGACACAGTAAAAATCTCTTTATTAAAACCAGTGGTAAATTAAAGCATAACATTCGAAGAATATTGTATAAAATTTTCACGAAGAAATATTAAAAAATACAGTAATGGCAGCAATTATTCGAACGTGTCTCGGAAAAAAGTAGAATTGTGGTGCCCCTAATAACTTGGTGCTGGATCATCCGAAATAAAAAAAATTAAAGTTCATTCGTTAGATAATAGTTTTCCTCAGGTAAAGCTGGAAGGGTTTTCGAAATTTCAATTTTTCACTTTTTTGGAAAAGTGAAAAAGTCACAATTTTTCACCTAGAACGGAAAAACACGATTTTTGCGAAAAAAATTAGCTAATTTGTTATTGTAAAATAAAAGTTATTAACAAATTTAAAAAAACTCTCCAGCGTTACCTCGTAAATTATGTACAGAAATAGTGTTCAAAATTTCAAATGAATGGGTGCTGTAGTTTTAAAGTTATGAGGGGCACCCGACTTTGAAAACGTGAGCTGTGGGGAAAACGCTTTGAAGTTTTGAACACTTAAAAATTCTTGTATAAAACTGATATAGAATACTTACTGCTAAACTAAATTTTGTACCCTACACTGACAAAATATATAGTACAGATATAAACACGTTAGTACTTCCATTGAAATTTCTATAATATAACTGAGAGAGAGGGAGAGAGAGAGAGAGAGATAGAGTGCGAAACATCTGCCAGGTAACAACAAAAATGCTTATAACTTCGTCAATTTTGTTTCAATCAACTTGAAATTTTGAGACAATATTCTTGAGATATTATACATTCAGTTAAAAAAAAAATAAAAAAAATGCAAAAAAAATTATTTTAATACCTTACCCTGCCCTTAAAAGAACCATCTTGAAGGATTCCAAAAATATGTGCGAGATCGGTTCACTTTTGGCCGATTTTTTTTTTTTTGTAGTCTTATTCTTCATAACTTTTCCACTATTTATCAACATGAGATAAATGAGCACCCGGTAGTATATTTGTTGACGACCAATCTTTATCCTCAGGATAGGAAACTAATCTAAGGAAGCTAGGAAAATAGTTGTTCCTTAAACTATGAACAGTAACAATACTTCTACTTCGTCTTAACCCGTTACTACTTGGGTAAATACAGGACATACATCCATTTATATTATGTATATAGCTAATACTAACACTCACTCACATACTAATAATAATAATAATAATGGTAATAATGTGTCTTCCACACAAAACACGTCAATTTAATATCCGGATATTCATTTATCTACGCAACTATACCACTTTGTCCAAAATTAACCATTAAAGTTAAAACCGACGTTGTATACATATATGTATACATAAGTTGGGGTCCTGTGTGAGTTTTAAAGTGTAAATAATTTATTAGATCGTTTTAAAATTAAATATTTGTTAGAGAAAACAATTAAGGTAACGAAATTTTCACGAAAATGTGAAAATTTCATCGACAAAATACAAGTTTCGAGTTTCGGTGTTTAAGTAACTAAAATCATTTATAATAATTCTTAATGGTAGAAATATTCTTAGATATATGTAGGTACATATTTGTTTTAAGATATTTGAAAATCGATTGGGATTGTAGAATATTCTGAAGGACGAAAGTAAACTCGCTCCCTTGACCATTTTTACAGTGTAATCTCGGTCTCAGGTCGTTTAATGATCTATGTAAACTCGCTCCCAACTCTGCAGGGGGTTAACACGTGTTTTTTTTATTGAAGCAGTTAAAAACAGAAAATTATATTGGTATATATTGGTATATATTGGTAGTCGACTAATTTTGTTTATATTTAGACTATTTTACCTACGATTAAACGATTAAAATGATTAATTTTTTTTTCAAATGACTAAAAACGACTAATTTAACAATTTTTTTGTATTATTTATTGGACTTCAAAAAATGGAAACTAAAAAATATATATAATTTTTCACTTTTATGTGATTAATATATTGTGATATTTCATATCTATCTTTTTCTTAAAAGAAAAATATTCAAGTTCCATAATTAAATTCGAAAAAAAGCTTCGCTTTTGAAAGAGTTGCATAGGTTACCTTACCATGAATTTGACTAAAAATTTAGTCGGTTAGTCGACTACTCTGTGCTCGATATTTTCGACTAATGACTAATTTTATCTGAAAAACAATTTTAGTCGATTCATCGATTAACTGCTTCTCGGCCAGACATCACTAGTATATATACACTTCTCTACAAAAATCCATGAACATCACAACTATGAATAATAATTTAATTTAGATATAAGTAATACATATAAAGTATATTGTCAAAACTAACTAAACTAACCTAACCTTATCTAACTTCACCACCTAGTTTTTATATCAAAGTCGAAGTATATTGTCAAAACTAACTAAACTAACCTAACCTAATCTTAACTAACTTCACCACCTAGTTTTTATATCGAAGTCAAAATATATTGTTAAAACTATAACTAAACTAACTTAACCTTAACTAACCTCACCACCTACTCTTTAAAGAAAAGTTGTTTGATAAAAATAATTCTAAATTTGTAAAAATATATAAGCCTTACTTTTTGTTTAAAGGGTTCCAATATTTTTGAACTGCCACGTATACACATGAAAACAAATGCTGCAACTTCCCGTCGAGATGACGCACCTTTGTTGATCATTTAGAGAGCAAGTTTACCTATAGGTAATAAAGATCAACGGGATACTACTGAAGGACTTAGGAGCGACTTTACCTACTCCGTTTCTGAAGATTATGGAATGATTTTTGGTTATGTTATTTCTTTTTTTGGTACAGCTAAACGTTTTTTTATGTGGTGGATTGGGACCGCATTGTAAGTACCTAAGTTAATAAGGTCTTTTAAAATGAATTTGATGTTTCTCTTAAGGCTAAGGTATTAAAATATTTTTTTTTTTGCATTTTTTTTAACTGAATGCATAATATCTCAAGAATATTGTCTCAAAATTTCAAGTTGATTGGAGCAAAATTGACGAAGTTATAAGCATTTTTGTAGTTACCTCGCAGATGTTTCGCTCTTTATATCTCTCTCCCTCTCTCTCTCAGTTATAATATAGACATTTCAATGGAAGTACTAACGTGTTTATACCTGTACTGTGTATTTTGTCAGTGTAGGGTACAAAATTTAGTTTAGCAGTAAGCATTCTATATCAGTTTTATACAAGAATTTTTAAGTGTTCAAAACTTTAAAGCGTTTTCCCCACAGCTCACGTTTTCAAAGACGGTGCCCCTCAAAACTACAGCACCGATCCATTTGAAATTTTGAACACTATTTCTGTACATAATTTACGAGGTAACGCTGGAGAGTTTTTTTTCAAATTTGCTAATAATTTTTGTTTTACAATAACAAATTAGCCAAGTTTTTTTCACAAAAATCCTGTTTTTCCGTTCTAAGTGTCAAAGTGAAAAATTCAAAAAAGTGAAAAATTGAAATTTCGAAAAACCCTCCCAGCGTTACCTGAGGAAGACTATTATCTAATGAATGAACTTTAATTTTTTTATTTCGGATGATCTAGCACCAAGTTATTAGGGGCACCGCAATTCTACTTTTTTCCGAGACACGTTCGAATAATTGTTATCATTACTGTATTTTTTAATATTTCTTCATGAAAATTTTATACAATATTCTTCGAATGTTATACTTTAATATACCACTGGTTTTAATAAAGAGATTCTAACTGTGTCGTCACAAAAAAATAACAAAAACATGCCTTTTTTTGTATGAATTAACCTTACCCTCTGCTTAAGTCCAATTTTAAGCCCTGTTTGATAAAAATATTGATCTTCAGACTGGCATTTAATATATCCCCCTCTAACTTTTCAATCCAAATTTTTTGGAATCATTATCTATTCTATTACTAATTCAAAATTATATTTTTTGAATTGGAATATATGCTGTTATGCAGAATGTTGCGACGGGGTATTAAATTTTAAAATTAGCTTTCTTTGTGTAACCTAAAATTAAAAAAAAAATAAAAAATAAAAAATCGAAAATCCAAAGGAAATTCAAATAAAATAAAGGAAGAAAGTTCGAAAGCAAAAATTTCACAATTAGCCAATTTTACAACAATAATCGATAGTTTTTTGTTGGGATTTGGTAGATTTTTTAATCCCTATCACGCCAGGCACCATAAATCACGCAAGAGCCTCAACATTAGGTACCTGCCAGGAGCATAGTAACAACAAAAATTATGGAAAATATTCCTGAAATCACTGAATTATTATTAATAAATTAACCACTTCTTATCTACTAATCAAATACTATGAATGGTACTTAAAAATCAAAGTTATTCAAATACTTCATATATTTCAGTGATGTTTTTGCAGTATTGTTTTCAAGTTCATCCACCTGTAAAGTATTTTTGTATAGGTACTTGAATCTATTTTTAAATGAAGTAATAGACACCTTTGATATTCCTATATGGAATGTCTGTCTCTTATCAATCTATTTGTTATCAGAAATTTAAAAAAAGTATAATCTTAAGTGTCCCGTTTGTCTGTGGTAGGCAATATCCTTTGGAACTATTTAACATGAAAAAACTGGAAAAGCACAGAAATGGAGTTAGTTTCAGCGGGTAAATTGGACAATTTAAAAAAGTTTCCGTCAAAGGCGTGGTATAGGCAGGACCGGCGAGACAAATGACGGGCTCTTGGGCACGATAAAAAATTTTCAAACATTTTTTTTTTTTAAAAATACAATTGACGAGCAAAAAAGAAACATTTTCTTACTTTGTCCGGGCCCCTATACTAGGCTTCGGGCCCTCTTTTTATTAGACTCAGGTCCCCGAGCAATTGTCCACCTGACCCCCTTCCTCTTATCGGCCCTGGGTGTAGGGTTCATTAGATTCACAGATTTTGGAAGGAAAAAAATTTTCATATTTCAAAAATGATCACAATGTTTCCGCTACTTTAGTAATCCCTGAAGCAAAAATAACACAAAACAATTCTATAATAAAACCAAACTACTTCCTAACAATATCCGTTATCAGTGTTTGAATAAAAGATTTTTCCCTCCGAAACTATGCGAAATACGAGGTTTTTACAAAAGCCAAAAAATAAAGGTAATTAATTAATCTTTATCTTAAAAAAATCTCAAAGCCCTATCATTATCCTTAAAAAAATTCTGAACAAATTTATCTAGGGGTGGGGGTAGTTTTAACCCTTCTCCAATTTTGTTTGGGTTTCTTGGGTTAGTGAAAGTAGTGGCATTCTCGCAGATGCGCAGGTACAAAATTTCATTAAAATTGGTTCACGTACAGTTAAGTTTTATTTTTTAAGTAAACTTTGAACTCCTCTCACGCGTAAACGGTACATTTTGGCACATAGGTAAGATGGGTCCAATCGTCGTTTCTTGACCTCTAGAATACGTGGTCGCTCTAGGTCCCCGTAGTTTTGGGACACCCTGTATAATATATGTATTTTATTCTTTTTCAGAAGAATTACACTGGTTTCTCGTTGTAAGCAACATCAAAATTGAAATAGAATCATGTCTTACTCTTTTTATGTATATGCGAATTTTATTATCTAAAAAGAGTAAGATATATGATTCTATTTCAAGTTGCTTACAACGAAAAATCAGTGTACTTAAAAATCGTATTGATTGAAACCGTATAATTCGGGGGAAGGGTACTCGTGTTTTTCGAGACCCGTGTTCTTCAGGGGTTACCTGTACGGCTAGACTCTTTGTTGCCTAATTTTGTTGCTGTCATTCCAAAAACAGTACTAGAGTTACTCTGTCATGTTCTTGCTGGTTGACAGTTTTATCATTAATCTATACATATAATAAAACTGTAAATCTGTCTCTGTCTGCCTGTCTGTCTGCTCACGCATCACGTAAAAACTACTGGACGAATTTTAATGAAATTTGGTGTGATGATAACTTATTACCTGGGTCAACATCTAAGATACATTTTATTCCGGGAAAATGTCTCATTCCCACAGGAAAATGGAAAAACTACTTTGAGCATCTACACACATTATACGCCAATTTACATATTTCATAAAAAATTTCATAACTATAGTAACAAAAATTGTAAATAAATTTTGTAGTTTGGAAATTTTTCTGAATTTTAAATCAAAAAAAAAAATGTTGCTAATTGTGTACCGAAAAATACAATAAATACACAATTGTCAATTTGAAGACAATTTAATGCATTTTGTGTTGCAAGAAACTACAAATTGGAAAAAGAAACTACTCAACGTTTCGCGTGAACAACGTCACGGGTACGGCTAGTATAAACATAAATTGATTCGGAAAAATATAAATTTCTCTCGTAATAATAAGTGAATAATACACTTACAAATCTCAAGTGTAGAGAAATCCATGTTACCGCATGATGGAGCTATTTTAAACAGCGCGCGTTTTAAAACTCTGGCAAATACAATATTTGAAAATGATTTCATCAAATTATTTCAATTAAAACATTCCACTCGCTGTGAGCACAAGCTCTTTTGTTGAAACTCCATACACACGATATTACGTATATGAATACAATTATTATTATTTGTCGTTGTCATTTGAACATACACAAGGGTTGTCCAAAAATTGATATGGAAATCAAATGATGATTATGGCGATGACGTGGCATTTTTCGCATTCATTTGATTCATGAATGGAAAAAAAAATTCTCAAAAAAATATTTTCAACAACAAATATATACATACATACAGCATGTAAAAGGTATTGCTTACATTCAGTGTTGGGTGGGCCCTTTTTTGCAATTGGAAATTTCAAGTGGATCATATGTGTAGGAGTGTAAGTGAGGGGGAGCGGTAACGATATTGTGATGATATGAAAATGAAAATTCGAAAAACAGGGATAGAAATCATACATAATGATTCTCGTTTTTTTCCGTTTTGCGATGGGTAATTTTAACGTCAGTGTATTTTATTTAGATATTACGTTATTAAGGCCTCGTTTACACGGGATCGTTAAGGTACCATCACAGTGTGATGTAAATAGTCAATTTTCACAATTTTTTGTTTTCGGATAGATAGGATGGGGGAATGGGGATGAATTTTTTTCACGATTAATACCACTATTTAATACTATAAAAAATATCTTTTTATTTATTTTTATTTATTTTTTATAATTATTATAATTTTTTGAAAAAAGTGTCGTTAAAAATCGGTGAAATTTGGTGCCCACGATTGCGGCCGCAGTTTTCATTTGGAGAAAAGATCAAATAGATTATGAATCTGTAGGTAAACCGCTATGTTCCTCGAAAATATGAAAGATAAAAAATCGATTTTCTCGAATTTCTAGACTAGAATACCTTCTTAATGTGAAAATTGAGTGACCAAATGATTAAGTAGTGTTGTAAAATTTCAAATTGTCAGAAGAAGTACACCATAAATAAGTAGGGTGAATGCGGGAGAGATGCCGCACATATTGAAAACATTTGATAATTCTTAAAGTATGCATTTAATTGATTTGAAATTTGGTACACAAGAAATATAAACATTGTTCTTTAAAATTATTTATAAATAATTTTAAATTTTGAGTCATAAAGGATTCATAATTAACATTTTTATATAGCCTGCAAAGCGGCGTCTCTCCCACACCTATGGGTGAGACGCCGCATAGTTCATATTAAAAATTTTGTATTTTACACACTTCTCCATACATGATGCATACCATATGTAACCATTTTTGGCACTTCATACATCTTAACCAGTCAACTTTTTTTTTGTTTCTGAATACTTTTCAAAACATTCAATACACAGGCAATCATCATTATTTTCGTTATCTTCACTAATATGATAGCTCTTTCTGATCCATTAATGGATCTTTTATATTTACGAGGCATAATTTACAGTCCACAAAAAAAAATTGCATAATTAAGGTGTATAAGTCTACATTTTTAACATGTAATATGATGCGGCATCTATACCAACTTTAAATGCGGCATCTCTCCTTTTTGTTGAGATAGATGCCGCATGTTGCTATAGAAAGCGCAATGGGGAATTCTAACCCAAAATTTTATACAGTTCTTTTAAAATATACCTAAATTAATAACAAAACTCATTTTCATTAAAACAATGAAATATACATTCTTAAATTCTAATGAATTAAATGCTTGATAAAATATTATATTAAAAAAAAATACTTTTCAATAATAAAAAGTTGGATAATTATTAAACTGATGGATTAATCATAAATGTTACCATATACAGCTTAAATAAGTAACTTATTTTAAACATATAATCCATTAATAGCGCTATCTATCAATCAACGGACGAACTATGGCTACTGCGGCATCTCTCCCGACGCGGCATCTCTCCCGCATTTACCCTAATTCATGATTATTGATGGAATATCTCCCCGACCAGGCAACGTATAGTTTACGAACGCTCCCTAACGACAAGTTTTTTACGAGTTCGTAACCAGTTCGTAAACTACACGTTTTCAACGTATAGTTTACGAACGCTCCCTAAAGACCACGTCATTAGTATGACGTGCGTCATAAACAAAATAATTTTACTATTTCCCATCCAACACATTACAATTTATTGTCGGTAACATTTCATCGAATTTCATCGAATTGAATTTCATTACAACAACACAACACAACAACACGACAAAAGCGACATCTGAACAACCCGTGCCTGTGCCCTCCCTGCCCTTCGCCCCCTCTTTCAACCCGTATGTTTGCCCAAAATAAAAATAATCCTCTAAAAAAAAAACCGAAATTGTATGAATACGCAGCGATACGTTTGGTGAATTTTGCTTCGTCATTGCCAGCTAATAAGTCACCCTGGCGGTGACAATAACAACCATACGTAGCAGGGACAAACGCGCCGGAATGGTTATCATCGTGTTCGTTGAACGGGGTTTGGCCTTGTGTCGGGCTCGGGAATGTACTGTACGGGAATTGAAGGGAGTGTAGCAGTGGAAGCGTGGGTAATTTTCGGGAATTGAAGTTTTGAAATTATCGTGTTTGGAGAACGCAGAAAGAGAGACATCAAAATTGTTTTGTGATTCGTAATGTTATTTATTGTATCTAAATATTTATGTATGTACGTGTTTCGAGGATTACCGAAGTCCGAAATTGGTTGATGCTAATAGATAATAGGGTAAGTGCGGGAGAGATGCCGCAGTAGCCATAGCTAGTTCGTTGATTGATAGAATAGCGCTACTAATATGTTTAAAATAAGTTAGTTATTTAAGCTGTGTATGGTAAAATTTATGGTTAGTCCATCAGTTTAGTAATTATCCAACTTTTTATTATTGAAAAGTAAGTTTTTTAACATAACATTTTATGAAGCATTTAATTCATTAGAATTTAAGAATGTATATTTCATTGTTTTAATGAAAATGAGTTTTGCTATTAATTTAGGTATATTTTAAAAGTACTGTATAAAATTTTAGGTTGGAATTCCGCACTATGCTTGCTATAGCAACATGCGGCATCTATCCCAACAAAAAGGAGAGATGCCGCATTTAAAGTTGGTATATATGCCGCATCATATTACATGTTAAAAACATAGACTTATATACCTTAATTATGCAATTTTTTTTTGGACTGTAAATTATGCCACGTAAATATAAAAGATCCATTAACGGATCAGGAAGAGCTCTCATATTAGTGAAGATAACGAAAAATAATGATGATTACCTGTGTATTCAATGTTTTGAAAAGTACTCAGAAACAAAAAAAAAAGTTGACTGGATAAGATGTAAAAGTGCCAGAAATGGTTACATATGGCATGCATCATGTATGAAGATGTGTGTAAAATGCAAAATTTTTAATATAAACTATGCAACGTGTCTTCTTCTCTGGTGCGGCATCTCTCTCATAGGTGTGGAAGAGACGCCGTTTTGCAGGCTCTATAAAAATGTTAATTATGAATCCTTTATTATTCAAAAATTAAAATTATTTATACATAATTTTAGAGAATAATGTTTACATTTATTGTGTACCAAATTTCAAATCAATTAAATGCATACTTTAAGAATTATCAAGAGTTTTCAAAATGTGCGGCATCTCTCCTGCATTCACCCTACTTATTTATGGTGTACTTCTTCTGACAATTTGAAATTTTGCAACACTACTTAGCCATTTGGTCACTCAATTTTCTTAGCCTTTAAAGAAGGAAGATAAATTGACAAAATATCATCAAAATATCATTTTTAGCTTGTAATAAATTTGTTTCTACAATTTTTGTTATTTTTCTTTAACCTTGATTTTTTGTAGAAATTTGAGGTATGCGTAACTTGCATTAAACAAAGAGAAATTGTGACTGCTAAAGATGATGAAAAATTTGAAAGTGGAGTAAATGTGAAGAATTTGAGCTGGGCTTTACTCCGACGTACCACACTTCTCTTGTAATCCATTCTAAATAATTTTTCTGAAGGCATTCACTTTTACCCCGAAATTCATAAGATTTGCAAAACCGCATCGGGGAAATGTGAGTAGCTTATAAGATTTTTGTTTTTCATACGAATTTGTTCAAAATTTGTGTGGTGCATCCTGAATAATGTAGAATTAAAAATAAATCAACCATAATGTGATATATAAAATAAAAAATGCACTGATTTCTCGTTATAAGCAACTTGAAATAGAATTATATATCTTACTCTTTTTAGATAATAAAATTCACATATACTTAAAAAGAGTAAGTCATATGATTCTATTTTAATTTTGATGTTACTTACAACGAGAAACCAGTGTACTTAAAACAACGCTTTTATCTCAACTCATGAAAATCCATTCACAACTACCCCGGTCAACCCTATTTCTAATTTTGGTAGCGAAAGTAAAAGTATATATCAAAATTGAAGAGAACGAGCAGTCTTTGTTACTATTTTGGCAATTACTGTTCAGAAAAGTCACTCTGAATGAATCATTGAATTTTGAACAGATCCTGATTTGATAAAATTTATGTAAAATTGTACTTAAAATACAAAAGAATAATTGTATTTTTCAAATAAAAAAAGCTGAAAAAGTCAATCTTGATGAGTCATACATTAAATGATACATTTTTTGTATATTTTTCTCTACATTACATGTTTTTTTTTTATTTTTAATGACATTTTGAACCCTAAGCGACTAAATTTTAATATGAGTTGACGTTTTCAAATTGATTACAAACATATTTTCACAGTATAATAAAACAATTTCGAAAAGCTTTTCCATTTATATTAGTGCAATGTAAATAGGATCGCTTATGTTGCTTGTCTGTGAATATATGCAAATGTCATAACATCAGTGTAGTGTACACGAGAATTTTATCTAAAAAATTTGTAATATGTACAAATTATGTTGTTATAATAAATATGATAATTAATGTAATTGAATTTTATTTATTTATTTTTTTTTTAAATTGATCTTTTTTTGTAATATTAAATGATGTCTATTCATTTGAAGGATAGAATGATCCAAATTTTTTGAATGGAAGTATGAAGCCCGGGTAGCTCAGTCGGTAGAGCATTGGACTTTTAATCCAAGGGTCCAGGGTTCAAGTCCCTGCTCGGGCGATTTAATTTTTTAACATTTAAAGCCGCCCATTTATAAAATAATTGGATTTTCTTTGAAAAGTTATCGATTCAAGAGAAGAGGGTCCATGAAAATTATGGCCATGAGAATCATTTTCCTATTCTTTTCTATTTATCCATTCTTGCAATAGAAAATTATTCAATCTGAGGTTCTGGGGTCGTTAGTTTGTCATTGTATTGTCATCAGTTGCACCATCATACTCTTTAGAAATAAATGATGTAATTTTATGCAAGTCATTTACGAGAGTCATTGCTAGAAATTGGTTGATGCAATTGAAAAGTCAAAATGGAATCAAAAACGTTAAATTTTTAGGGTTTCGAAGCAAAAATCTCCGTCCATCTGGCATATCAGTATGATCATGAAATTTTGTGTGTCTATGCTACAGGTGTAGTAATTTCTTAAAGTGGGGGTGAGGTGGAGGTTGAAAATTTTTTCAGATACCAAGTCATGTCGGATATCAGGTTCTTTTTAGCATTTTTCATCTTTAAATTCCATTTGCGAAATATTAAGCTTCATAGTGAGGTTTATTCCTTTTCAACATTTCAAGCGTGGTCTAAGAAATTTGAAATCAGAAAGGAAGATTCAATTAACATTATTTCGACTAAGTCTTATTGGTAAATTTTTGAGTTATAGATCATCAAATTTTCGCCAGTTAGATAAAGAAAAAGTGAAAAAGTGGTCCCTAGTTGTAGAAAATTTGCACGGAGCGATGTTTTGCTATCCGAAAACGAAATCATTAAGGGAAATGCTGAAAATGATTAAAATTTCGGTTAATATCATACACTAACTTAAGGAGAGGGTAAGTTTAATTCGTACAAAAATGGCATGTTTTTGTTATTTTTTTGTGACGACACAGTTAAAATCTCTTTATTAAAACCAGTGGTAGATTAAAATATGACATTCGAAGAATATTGTATAAAATTTTCACGAGGGAATATTAAAAAATACAGTAATGGCAGCGATTATTCGGACGTGTCTCGGAAAACAGTAGAATTGCGGTGCCCCTCATAAGTTGGTGCTGGATCATCCGAAATAAAAAAATTAAAGTTCATTCGTTAGATAATAGTTTTCCTCAGGTAACACTGGAAGGGTTTTTCGAAATTTCAATTTTTCACTTTTCTGGAACATTTAGAAAGGAAAAACACGATATTTTGCGAAAAAAATCGGCTAATTTGTTATTTTAAAATAAAAATTGTTAACAAATTTGAAAAAAACTCTCTAACGTTACCTCGTAAATTATATATAGAAGTAGTGTTCAAAATTTAAAAAGGATCGGAGCTGTAGTTTTGAAGTTATGAGGGGCACCGACTTTGAAAACGTGAGCTATAGGGAAAACGCTTTAAAGTTTTGAACACTTAAAAATTCTTGTATAAAACTGATATAGAATACTTACTGCTAAACTAAATTTTGTACCCTACACTGACAAAATATACAGTACATGTTTGTACTTGCATTGAAATTTCTATAATATAACTGAGAGAGACATATATATAGAGAGCGAAACATCTGCCAGGTAACAACAAGAATGCTTATAACTTCGTCAATTTTGCTCCAATCAACTAGAAATTTTGGGACAATATTCTTGAGATATTATGCATTCAGTTAAAAAAATTAAAAAAAAAAGCAAAAAAAAATTATTTTAATACCTTACCCCGCCCTTAAGCATTTTCTTATTGGTCTATACCCAATACTCTTAAAAAAAATATCTGGGAAACCAGATTATCACGTAATTGACCCTGATATTAACACTATGGCGACCGAGGACTTTCACAGTAAACTTCCCCGGAAGCCGACAATATTTTTAAAGAAACTATATATAAGCAAATACATAAAATGATTCAACATGTACATATATGTGATACGTACATACATATATTTGACATTCAAACACATTCAAATCAATCAGAGAATTACAGAAAGTTTAGATAACAAACTGGTAAAAATAAATAAAAAAAATAAATAAATAATTTTATTAGTTTTTATATTGTTTATTTTAATATTTTTTTATTGAAACCAAGAGAGTTGTGTGTGTTGACGTTTGTGTGAATTGAGTATATATATACATTGGTGTGGTAACATCACACACATACATAATGCATAATCAATTAATCATTGATCGCGATCGGTCTCTGGGTTTGTTTTGATTATTTTCAGATGCCGAAGCCATGGGACTGAAAGTGTTAACATTAGTAACACATATACAAGTAACATTTTCGAATATATCTATCCAAAAACTGTGAAAAACTTTAGCTACTGATGCGACACCCTGATTAAATGACTATCCAACACACATTTGATGAATTTTTTGTGTTCACATAACAATAAACTTATCATAAAAGTAACCAACAAATTTTTTTTTTGCAAGAGAATAAAAAAAATTTGATTTTTATTCGAATTACAGCATTTAAATGAACATGTAACAATTTTGAACCAACATGCTGAAGGAAAATAAAAAATTTAAAAAAAAGTGATTTTTGTGTCGTGATGATGGATGTGCTAGCAGTGATCGGATCAACGCTGGGCAATGAATCATGTATGGGCAGCTTTCAACCAACAGAGTGCAGCCAAATACGAACCATGAATCGTATAGTCATCATGTACCTATGCACCAGACGAAAAATGCATTTTAATCGTATTACTGCTTAAATGCAATATAAATATTATATACACTGTTAATTTGAAAAATCGAAAAAAAACTGATTCAACAAGATTGCTTTTAGGCGTGCGTCGTTTAGACTACGACATAAATTGCCACACAAATGTCAAACATAATAGTATAGTGGGAAAAGAGGCTTATTTCTCACGAATATGAGTTTGTTACGCGAGCCCGCAGGGCGAGTGCAACAATTCGTATGAGTGAGAAATAAGCTTTTCCCACGCATTTTACACTATACTTTTTCTACGAGCATATTTTTTTTCGTAAAATTTAACATAAATAATTAAAATAAAATTTAAATAAGTAGTAAAAATTTTCTAATTTATAATTTCAGTGCTAAGATGTTTAAATTTTTGCCAAAGCATACTTTGAAACTATGGAAACAATAGTAAATAATCAACATACATATATGTATATTTTTAGTATTATTTCTATATATTATATATTCAACTAACGGAACAGCCTACTTTTTTATTATATTAAGGCGTGGGAAATAATTTTTCACTGTATTTCCGCACAGGGTGGGCAATTGTTAATTTTTACATATAGTTAGTCGTGTACAAAATGTTACTTTTAATAGAAGGAGTAGAAAAATTTCTTTACTGTTCACACTTTAAGAGAATTTTTTTTGCCTGGATTAGGGATGTTATGGATATTCGTAACCGTAACCGAAACTACCGGATATCCGAAATAATTACATATCCTAAACCGAAACACTATCCGAAAATGAAAGTTTCGGATTTGTTTCGGATAATAGCAGACACTGCCGTTAGAAAACTGAGGTTAAATCGAAGCAAATTTTGACTACAAGTATTTCCCTTGATAGATTTTCGTTGATTCATGTTTGGCGTTCACTTTTTGGCGTAAAATTTACCCCTTTTTTCTACAAAAAAAAAATGTTCACTGAAAGCAGTTATCCGTAACCGTAACCGTATCCGAAACATTATCCGATATTATTGCATATCCGTAACCGAAACCGAAACCGTAACCTAAAAAAATGTTTTTAAATATACGTATCCGAAATTTCATATCCGTAACATCCCTAGTCTGGATAATGTCTGTACATAAATGTACGGCGAATTTGTGTCCGAGCTATTCACACGCAAAACGAAACACCATGAATCTATCTCTCTTCTGTGAGTGAGTGTATAGAAAAATGTCGAACTTGTTTGAAAACTTATTAGCTACAAGAGACACTTGAACACAACGTGTTCGCACAGTCACTGATTCGACACTAATTATGGTGTACGCAATAAGTGTCGCAATTGTCGATGTATAATTGTATACACCGAGTGTACGGTGTAGAGATGTCGATTTTAAATCGATTAATCGAAAATCGATTAATCGAAGCTTAAAAAATCGATTCTTTTTTCGATTTGTCTCATTTGAATCGATTCATGAATCGATTATTAAAGGTAAGAGATCGATAACCGATTTTTTCCAAAAGTAACTTAATTTTAATAGTAATTCAGAATTCTACAAAGAAACATGAAGTTAAAGGCTCAGAGTTAAAGGTTCACAAAGAAACAGTTAAAATGAAACACTAAAAACTCTATTGTTAATTGTCACTTTTTACTCGTTATATCAACGAACCCCTCCTATGGCTCTATATAAGTCAGACTATTACTACAAAAGGAAGGAAGAGACCACCTATCTGTGCAAACGACGATCCCTTTAACACAAAAGCGACATATTTAGAAAACATTTTTTTGTCAATTTGTGTGAAATTTTTGAATAAACTTGATTTAATTCGTGGTATTCGTCCTACATATTCAATTGCCTTATTTTTTATATATAATTGAAAAGTTAACTCACTCATCGCCTTTACAAATATAGGTAATACCTTACAAGCCGTTTTTACACGATATTACCGATATTACCTATGTACTATCAAGTAAGTCCCTTAAACAAAAATTATCAGCTAATTTTATTAAACTTTTCAAAATTTCGATTTTTAGATCGATCTCACAGAATCGATTTTTTTAGCCGATTTTTTTTTAATTGATTTTTTTGATTTCGATTTAAATCGATCCAAAAAATTTTTTTTTTTTTTGGAGAATCGACATCTCTAGTACGGTGTATAGTAGTCTAAACGTACCCTTGTTGTAAAAATTGTTGGTCAGACCAAAAATTAACGTACACCCGTCAAGTTATTTTGAAGCGTTTATAATTAACCAATTTTAGAAATTCTGTGTACCATCCGAGATAAACTATCCAAGAAGCTAAAGGCCAAATTTCAAGTTAATCGGATGAAAATTATTGGAGTGTTTATCGTTTTGTCTGTTTATACCTATCATTAGTGCCATCTGTGTGTTGTTTATGGAAATATAATTGACCTGTAATGCAAAAGAGTTATCGATCCAGCTAAGAGACACCAAAAAGTTACGCACAAAAGCGCGGTGTCTTTGAAATCGGGCTCAAAATGATTTTTAAAAAATTTTCTCAATCATAATTCCCTTTGAGTATTGTCCAGAGGTATTTAATGCATAATATAAGCCGACAAAATAAAAATTTATAAAGTGATGGAACCACTTAATTTAATGAAGAAAATTTTTATACCAGACCATTAACAATTACAGCATTGGGAAAATTCTTATAGAGAAAATTGCAATTATTTTGTACCTCGAATTTGGCCGTGGATATGATCAAATTTCTCTTCCTGGGCATTCTGACAATAAAGTAAAAAATTGCATATAGCAACACTTGCATATAGGCTTTTCTTAATCCTGCACCTTTTAGGCCCAATTTGCTATTTATCAGTTACTTTATGATACGATGTTGACGTTTGAACAGTGTAGTTTTCCAGTATTTTTATTTATTATTAAGCGTAGTTATACCAAAAAAGATTAAAACCCAATTTAAGAAAATGTTCTTGATAATCATAGGTTTTGATGTTATTCTTAACCTAAAAATATAAACGTTTTTTTATAGTCTGGGACAAAAAATTTGAATACTTTCATCAACACAACAAAGTGTATTTATATTTCTAGTATTCTTTGATACTTAGTTGGATACTGAATATTAGTCAACATAATTGCTACTCAAATCTTTCCAACACCTATTGTTTTCCGCAAAATCAAAAAAAAAAACCATTTTACCAGCTTACCTTACCAGCTTACCGAGAAAAAGTAAAAATGTCGAAAACTAAACCAACGGCGATAATTAGATGAAACTTATATAGGAATTTCTCGCTAATTGCGCCCTCGACATAACTGTTATTGAAATCTTTCCAACGCCTATAGTTTCCCGGAAAATCAAAAAAATTCATTTGGCAAGCATATAGGTATAGACAAAAATTGAAAATGTCGAAATCTAAACCAACGGCGATAATTAGATGGGACTTATATAGGAATTTCGCGTTCCACTATTAAAATCTTTCAAACGCCTATAGTTTTCCGGAAAATCAAAAAAATCATTTGACTAGCATGTACCTACAGACAAAAATTGAAAATATCGTAGTCTAAACCAACGGCGATAATTAGATGAAACTTATATAGGAATTTCTCGCTAATTGCGCCCTCGACATAACTGCTATTAAAATTATACCAACGCCTATAGTTTCCCGGAAAACCAAGAAAATTAATTTGACCAGCATATACAGACAAAAATTGAAAATGTCGAAATCTAAACCAACGGTGATAATTAGATGAAACTTATATAGGAATTTTTCGCTAATTGTACTCTCGACATAACTGCTATTAAAATCTTTCCAACGCCTATAGTTTCCCGGAAAATCAAAAAAATTCATTTGATCAGCATATACAGACAAGAATCGAAAATGTCGAAATCTAAACGAACGGCGATAATTAGATGAAACTTATATAGGAATTTCTTTTTACTTCTACATTTTGAAACAATTTTTATGCATCTACCAAATAAGTGAGTCGCTGAGTTTCAAAACTATCTAATTGACGATTTTTTCAAAATTGAGTTAAATACGGTTTATTATTCCGAAGGATAAACTGCACCAAAAAATACCAACTAGACGGTGCTAAGTCAACTTTTTCCCCTTTAATTTTAATGACAAAAATACGAAACTGTTTCAAAAGTAACTAATTGCAATATTTTCCAACTGAAAAAACATGGCGTTTCAAGCAACACAAACCAGTTGCAAAACTATCTAATTACTTATATAAAAATGGCGCCATTAGAAAAACCTGGAACAAAAATAGCTAGTTAGGTAGTCAATATGTAGCACTGCAGGGCCTGCAGAAGATCAAATAATTGTATGTGATAATTTTATTAGGTCCGATTTACATTAACGCTCTGTTCGCACTCCGATATCACTCCGCTCCAGGTTCGATAAAATATTCTTACACAATAAACAATGAGTGTATTCACATCATCGCTCTGATATCGGTCCGATATCAATCGCGGATCGCTCCCGTTTCAATGCCACTCCAATATCAATACCACTCAGGTAATATTTTATTGGAGCGATATCAGACTTGTTATGGCTTGTACCTATAGTGTAAACACTTTTTTGATTCCACTCCACTCCGCTTGCATTCAGTTGTTATGAAAAGATATTTGTATCGAACTGAGACCGAACTGGGAGTGTACCCAGAGCAGCATTATAATGTCAATAGAGAACGAATAGGTACCAGCATGATATCAGTACTGTAATGTGAACACAACAAGATTATATCGAATTGGGAGCGTAATGATATCGGAGTGAGAGTGGAGTGATAATGTCAATCGGGCCTTACTCTCTCTAAGAAAATATTTACTATTGGAATAACTAGAAAAAAATACAAAGAAACTTGTGGAATTGTCAAATATAACAGCCTGCGAATGTGTGCAGAATAAAATTGTGTGAAACATCGTGGTTCTCATTTGAATTTTACTGTTAAATTACAGTAAAGAGATTTGTTTTATAGGAGAATATTCTATTAAATTATAAGAAAATATCTTAGTTTTCATAAGTTATAATAAAAACAACGTTGTACGATGTAAATAGATAGATTTGTACGAATGTTGTTTTATTTAAAGCTTATTGAAAGAATAATAAACTGTTGCAAAAGTGTCTAATTGTTAGTGTTATTGCGGCAAAAGTGTCTCATTGTTAGTGTTACTGCTGCAAAAGTAGCTAATTACAAAATCAACCGTTTCAAAACCATCTAATTAAAGCAAACTGCTGCAAAAGTAGTTAATTGTAATTTTTAATCGTTATTTACTAATTATTGATGAGTGGTATCGTTGTTATTATTTCTCTATAAGAACTGTATGATTTTTCCTAAAAACTTAATGGTAAAAACCACATCAAAATCATTATTATAAGTGAGAAAACAGTTTTTTGTGTTTCCTGAACATTTTTAGTTGTGTCAATAAGATGGTTTTGAAACTCATCGACTCAAGTATTCGTTTCTGCCGTCGCCCAAAGATTATGTTTATTGATGTACTTGGTTTCAAATCTTTTGGTTGTGACTCTAACAGTGAATATAAGTACAATGCATAAATGTTATCATTATTATAAAAGAAGATATGAATTTGATTTCGTTATACACAAAAGTTATTTTATAATGGTACACATTGATTTCTTAAGCGGATTCGAATCAAAAAAATATACATATACATTTATATATTTATAATATACGTATATACAAATTTGGAAACCATGTGGCATATTTGTGGGCCATTTTTATATTTTGGAACCTAGTGAGGGGGCGGGTTGGGGTTAGTAACTGATAGGGGGTAGGTGTATACGCGTTTATGAATAATAACGAAAAAACCATAATGAAAAAGATCATTCCATTGAAAGATTATAAAAAATCAAAATCTATTTTGCGATTTTAGGGTTAGAGGGGTGCAGTTTTCGAGAAAGTCGACTAGAAGTAGGCTACAGCTTTTATTTCCCAACAAAATTTCCAAAATTGTTTGTTTCTGATAAGGAAAATAAAGGTAACTGAGACAAAATCCAAATTGGCTTAAGTCACGTGATTTACAAAAAAAAAAATTCCCCGTGAAATATAACTGAGATTTTTATGAACAAGGCCCGCAGTAAATCAAAAAAGAAAAAAAACTAAATTTTTTGCTTTTACCCCAATAATCAAAATGGTAATAATTTCAAAATCATTGATCAAAGTGTGTCAAAATTTATTGAATCGAAAACTAAAGAATGCGTTTCAAGTGACTTAATAAAAGATTAACAATTTATTTTGTGGAAAATATTTTAATTTTATTATTTTTTGAGATCTTATTCGACAAACTACTAACAAATTTTAGAAAACTTACAAATGCGCCTAATGAGAAAATAACTAAATATCTACGGGAATATTTGTGATCGAAATATTTCACATTCTGTAAGGTCACACATGTTCACCGACTCATAAATTGTTCATAAATTAATTATTTGAAAAACATGTCTTATGATACAATTGATGTATTTATCTATTTTTTAATTTTTATAATGAAAATATGCTTTGATAAAAAGATTAAAAAAATTAATAAGTATTTATATTAAAACATTTTTTCAAATGCAGTTTTTTTAAATATTTTGTTCGCTTTTGTAGTATTGTTATGTAAAAAAAATGTTTTTCGTAAATAAACTTTAAAACTCTCCGTAAAAAGTCCATTCGTCAAATTGACGCCGATGTATGATTAACGTTTCTCGTAGACCAACGTATGATTCTAGGGTGAACTGAAACTAAAACTGAATTGAGAACTGATATATGACCACCTAGAAGGCCCCTTAGAGAGTTTCTAGAATTGTTCTTCGAAGTCCTAAAACGATATGACTATTGTTTTTACCAACAATATCTACACTTTAACAACGGCTTGTAAATTCTCTGAGCAACGTTTAATACTATAAAATGTACGTACGCTTACCAAATCTGTATACGTAAGACGTAAACTGGCTAAATGACCGTTTAGCCTGCAGACGTAGGTACTAACCATTATTATATTTGATTCGGTTGTTTTTGAATTAAATGAGTTTTTACAGAATTATATCGTAAAGTTATACTGTTCTGAACACTTGTAGCACATTTTTTTTTTTTACAAAAAAAAAGGATTGTGAGGAATTGATAAATAGTAATAATATTTGCTATAGATATTACAACAGGACTTTTTTTCTTCGAAACACTGTCTAATGTCTATTCGATCTGGCACAAATTGAGGATATAAAAATAACCATATTTGTCTAAAGATTTATTTGCGTAGTAATTTACAGAAAGATCTGATAGTTTGTTTGTTAGAGTTTGAACAGTGAGCCCGGGTAGCTCAGTCGGTAGAGCATTGGACTTTTAATCCAAGGGTCCAGGGTTCAAGTCCCTGCTCGGGCGATGAATTTTTTTTATCTATTACATTTTTTAATTTAATGTTAGTCTAGGTCTAGGATACTGGGGATTAGGTCAGTGTCAGTAAACACGAATTGCATCCTGCGGTCAGTAAAATTTTTCATCTCCTCAAGGTGCTATAAAAAAAAACACGAATTGCATCCCCCGGTCAAAAATCAAACACACGAATTGCATCTCGCGGTCAATATTTTATTAAAAGTTGATTACAAATACTTACATACATACATACAATTTATTCATTATTTTATCTAAAATAATTTTCCAAAATCATTCATATTTTTATTTTACTCAAGTTTTATCTCACCTATTTATTGTATTTTAATAAAAAAAAATCGCCAAGTACGTATTCGATCTGCATTAAGATAGGGTTCCCTACCGACGGGTAGGGAAGTCAGTAGTTTCTTAAACTATTTTTATTATTTTTAATATTAAATAACTTTTTATTATTTAATTTTTACTGGGACAAAATTTTACCGGGAAACCTACCCGTAGCTATTATTTCTTACAACTTTCAGGGTTCAGGAAAATTTAGCACATTCAAAGTTTCATTATAAAATACAATTTTGAAAATTTACTAAATTTTAGATATTTTCAGATAATCATTTTTAATTTTTATTTTTAATATATTAAACAAAAAATGCTTTTGTTCAACCATTTATGGAAATTGTTTACATAAATAGCCCTGTGTTGATAATCCTAAACTACAGGAAACTAGACCACAATAGCAAATTAGAGTTCCAGATTCAAAGAAAAATGAAATTAAACTGTTTTCCCGGTAAAATTTTCTCCAAGATATTTAAAATTAAAAATAATAAAAAACATTTAAGAAATTACTGATTACCAATCCTAACTTAATGCATGCAGAATACGTACTTGGCGATTTTTATGTCACCGAAGGATGACATATTAATTTTGTTGTGTGATCATAGTGAGGGAAACATTATTATAGAGTTGTACATCCATATATTGAATAAACGCAAGAGGTACGTACCTATTCTCACTGTATTATAGAGTTGTACATGCATATATTGAATAAACGCAAGAGGGCAAAACGAGCCAAAAAATCATAAATTAACACTTTCACTGAGGTGACATTACTTAGTGCGTGTCAAAAACACGCACTTGACAAATTCTATTTTTTATTAAAATACAATAAATAGGTGGGATAGAACTTGCATAAAACAAAATATGAATGATTTTAGAAAAAATTATTTTATATAAAATAATGAATAAGTTGTATGTATGTATAAGCAATAAAGCAATAAAATACTGACCGCGGGATGCAATTCGTGTGTTTCCCTTTTTACCTTTCTTTACAAGTTGAGGGTCGGATCGACCTTTTTCAATCGCGGGATGCAATTCGTGATCAGCCGGTCAGTGTGTCATTCATATATGTGGATTATAATGAGTTAAAACACTTTTGAACTATTGAATTATTCCGGTTCTTTATAGATAATTAAATTTATCAAAAGTTTAATATTAATTTAATTAATTTAAATTCCAAATTTTTTAACTTTTAATCAATTCTTTTGATATAATATGAGACAAAAAAATTATTTTTAATAAAAAATAAATTAATAAAAACGCACACATGTCTTGTATTGCCCAGACTGTTCCGAACTTCAAATTATTTTAATATGTATTTTAAAATTTATTACTATTATTATCTTAAATAAAAATATTCAAAATTAAATAAAGGACATTACATATATATTGATATACATTACATATGATGTAGGGTAATATATTTACTATACAGGTATTTCAGAAAACTTAACGTCTCTTTCTAATATCGTATTTTGACGATGTAATAAAATGGGAGAGAAAATTATAAATTTATTGATGATCAGACTTATTTCTGATCGACAGCTGATGTCTATAACATACATACCTTTTCACCATCATACAATTTTATTGTGATTTGTTATAGTAAAACTGTCGCATAAATGAACATAATTATGAAGATTTTGTTTTGGGTAATGTATAATAGCTACAGTGTTTACAAGAAATGGTTTATATATCGGGTGGTTTATATTCGGCTTGTAATTAATATCTTATTTCGATGTTTGCCGAATATCGAATATTCGACCAGCAGCCTGAGCGAATAGCCGAATATTCGGCAAAAGTTATTCGGTATTCTTGACGGTTAGAAAAGAAACACTGACGCTAATGGTTGCTTAGCATATTATTACCATAGTTTTCAAGTTTGTATAGTTTTCAAAATATCAAATCAGACTTTTCAAACAAAACCTCTCACAATATATGAATAAAAAAAAATTTTAATTTTGAAGTTTGAATTCATAATTTTGCTTCATAGATATCTTAAAGTGTCATCACCTTTTAGTGCTATACTCAGGGACAGCAAGATAAGTTACGGGCCCCAGGAACAAATAAGAATTTTTAACTTCCCACAGGAAGTTATTGTAATGGGTCCGATTTTACGAATCGCTAATTTTAACATATCTCCAGGTTTCAAGGTCACTAGAATCCGAATCCATCGTTTTTAGCATGATGTCTGTGCGTGCGTTCGTTAGTTCGTTCGTTCGTTCGTGAATTTTTTTCGTCTCGCATATCTTGAGAACAAATGATGATATCAACTTCGGACTGATTTCATTAGATGCGTAATCAAAAAATGAAGACCGGAAAAAGTCTTCAGCAAATTCGGATTAGCGGTTTGTTTTTTGTGGTAAAAAAACAGAATTAACTTTATTAAGATAACATAGATTATATGGATTTTTTACCATAACATTATTATATAATAGCCTAAGAACCTTCCTTGATGTTAAAAACGCCAGTATTTTATTACAAAACTTACAAAAAAACAAAAACAAAATAAGAAACTTGAAAAATTAGTTTTTGCCAAAATATATTTTGTCTCGCATATCTTGAGAACAAATGATGTTATCATTTGTTTGATAAGGGTGGAGCCCCCGCCCTTAGGTACAGAAGGCGAAGCCCCCGGTATGGTGCAAGGGGCAAAGCCTCTATCGGGGGCCTAGGGAAGAAGTTGCCCGAAATGGAAAAAGAATTATTTATGTACAGTAGTCTCTAGTCTTTAAGGACACCCAATGGGAAGTTGACAGTGTGGGTAGACCTGTCCCCCGAATTTTTTGTTTAAATTTTTGCCAAAAAGTATTGTTAAATTTAATAATGAATTGCATTAGTTGATGATTTTTCAGGAGATTTCTTCAAATTTTATCAGGAGTTGGGTCATCGGGATTAGTAAGCAGGTAGGAATCACACAAGAGCGTGTTCTGCATATTTAAAAGAAAAATTATTATTTTTCAGAAATGAGTAAATCGATTTAAAGTACACTAAAAGCACTATTACGCATTTACTTAGTAAGCTGTCCAGACTTTATTTTTGTCTAGAATTCGTGGGCACTGTTTTGGAACACTTTTGATAAGACTTTTCGCATTTGTTGCGGTAACGACCGCTAGACAGCTCGACTATGGTGGCACACCTGTTTTAATAAAAGACTAAGTATATTTGGATGAAACCCATGTGTAAGAACACGTTTCGTCAGTAAAAATTACATTACTCCAATCACGATTCAAATATTGCATAGCCCACAAGTAGTGATGAGTAAAATTAGTCTTGGTCTTGCAGTCTTGGTCTTCAAAAAATGCAAGACCAAGACCAAGACCAAAACTATGTATACCAAGAACAAGACCAAGACCAAGACTATAAGTATGTTTGCAAGACCAATACCAATTAAGACTCAAGTGAGCAAGACCAAGACAAAAGCAAGACTCTTGCTAAACTATTTAAATAGTTTGAAAGTATAATTAATACCGCAAAGAAAGAAAATTCTAATTTTAGAGGAAAAAAATTCGCTTATAAAAAAATGCAAGAAAGTGCAAGATTTTTTAGCAATACCAAGACCAAGACTGCATTTTGCAAGACCAAGACCAAGATCAAGACTCAAACTGCTCTAGCAAGACCAAGACCAAGATTCTTAATGCAAAAACAAGACCAAGACCAAGACCAAGGCTGCCAAGTCTTGGTCTTGATCTTGCATTTGCTCATCACTACCCACAAGCGTCACTTTTTGACATGCGCAGATTTAATTGAAGATTTCAGCATCGTACTACGCCAAGAAATATTTGCTTCGTTTAATCGCCTATTTAGAGCCATCATACTTGTGTTAACTTCCCTTTTAGCTAATGACTTTTGTCTTTGTCATAGTGTCAAAAAAGGCTTTCATTGAAATAACTTGGAAATGGTTTTATCTTCTTTTCCAGAAGGTCCTCGCGTTTTTTCTTTCTCGGGAAAATCTTTCACGTTTTTCTAACCATTATATCGCAACACCCACTTCCATACAAAGTCTTCTGACTTGTGCATATATTTAGCAGCAGCTTTATAAGTCATTTTAGGTCCTTTACTGTGAGTAAAGAACATTGCCTCGAAACATTTAGCATATGACGCACTCATTTTAGAAATGTTGTGTTCTTATCGCAATACAAAGTGATACTGGCGTCTCGAGCACAAATCGTAGTAGTCTATCCTACCATTCAAGGAATGGTACAGTCGTGGCGCTTCCTAATAGTTTTCTCTTGAAACAGTCCAGCAGACGCTCTTGTGTGACAGACTATAAATACTGATTTAGGCGAATGCAGTCACTTGACATAGGGTTTCGCTGCACTTGTATTAGAAATAGAAGTAACATTAATAATTTTAATAATTCTAATAAAAGTGCAGCGAAGTCAACGATCAAAACAGACTCAAATCAGTGTTTTTATATTAATATTTACTTAAAAAGTATGTAAAATTTAAATGGAAAAAAGCTATCTCTAAAGTTAATTGAAAAAATAATTTCTTTTATCCTAAGTAAGCAAATTTAGTGTCACTTCAATTATTCTTATTTATTAATTAATAACTGTTTTGCTTCTCTGGCTTCGTCACATTTTTCGTCATAACATTCCCAACATTTCTCTAAAATCGATAAAAGAATGGTTTGAATCATTTCTATGGAGATTAGACAAGGAGACGAAACTCAATGTATTCAAAAAAGTGTCTAAATCAAAGATGGCACTCGTGTTCGTACGATACGAATGCGATATAGTACTTATTCTCAAATGGAACATTCTCAAATGGAAACGCGAGCTTCTATATTATCTTTGTTAGCTTTTGAATAGAATCTTCTGGAATCCTTTTCAATGTTCAACTCAGTTATAAAGTGGGTTTTTCGATCGGTTTTAAAATAAACTTAACAATTTTTATTTTGCGTTGCATCATCTATATTGTCTATTATATAATTCGCTGACGTCACCATGTAAAATCGGAGTCAGTACCAGTGGATATCCGCCGTATAAAGTAAGGTAGCGGTTACACTGGATACGAATTCATTACACTGGAAAATTCATTCGTACGAACTTATCCGAGTTAATACGAATTAAACAAATGCATACATTTAGATATGCGTGGTTACACTGCTTACGACTCTTTCGTACGAGCTCGTACGACTTTTTGATACGACCAAAATATTTTGTTTTTTGATGCGAATTCGTACGAAAAAAATGCAATGGATATAGAAGTTGAACAAAGGCGGTCTTCAAGAGATCAAAAGCATAAATATTATCATAAAAGTTAAATAAAAAATTGTGGAATAAGGTGGCAGAGGAAATGTTTAGATAATTTTTTAACTAAATGTATTACAATATAATAAAGCTAACCTAACCTAACAAAAACATTTTAAGCATATGTAATGAAAAATTAATTAACTAAATATTGAAGCTGAAATTCAGTAGATTTTAAAATGTAATTGAATGTGACTTGCGACATGTTCAAATATTCTAAAAATTTCTGTTTGTCTTGAAAAATTTCCTCAAAGTAATTCCAGAACTCAGCTTTTTTTGCTCTACATGAATAATAAATAATTGTTTACACAGAATTGTTTGTTTTCTATAATTAGAAATTTTGAAAACGGTGATTCTAATAAATAAGATTTGGTAATTGGATCCATTGTTTGATATCATGCAATATGTACTAACGGTTTTCAATTTAAATTTAAATACGAATTCGTATTACGATTCCGTATCCAATGTAACCACACAGTCGTACGAATGAATTTCGTACGAGCTCGTACGAATCAATTTTCGTACGAATTCGTATCCAATGTAACCGCAGCCTAATTTAAACTATAAGAGTTTATTTCATACATTTGTAATTTCTATGTATTTCCTTATTATTAAATATCATCAACCGACATTGGTGATTCTCAAATGGAAATACTCACGTCCCCAGTCCCGACGTGTTTCCATTTGAGAATAAGTACAGTATTTACATTCTGTTTTATCCGTTTTATGTTACTATATTCGCTATATTCACATCCATATTCGAGGATAATGAACGCCACGAGTGGTAAAAAAAGAAAGCTTTTTCTGTACCATTTCCGTGACCAATTTTGTCAATTCCTCCCATATAAGTAAGATCTCCATCTTATAATACTCAATTGCTGTTTCGTTCGCTTCGCTGTATCTTAAAGTGGGTTCTAGGGATGTTATGTATATGAAATTTCGGATACGGATACGGATACGGATACGGATATTTAAAAACATTTTTTCGGTTTCAGTTTCGGTTACGGATATGTAAAAATTTCGCATACGGTTACGATTACGGATAGTTACTTTCAGTGAACATAATTTTTAGAGAAAAAGGGAAAAGCTTTAACCCAAAAAGTGAACGTCAAAAACGAATCAACGGAAATCTATTAAGAGAAATATATGCAGCAAAAACTTGCTTCGATTTAAACTCAGTTTTCCAGCGGCAGTTGCCTGTTATTATCCGAAACAAATCCGAAACTTTTATTTTCGGATACGGTTTCGGTTTCGGATATGTAATTATTTCGGATATCCGATAGTTTCGGTTACGGTTACGGATATCCATAACATCCCTCGTGGGTTCGATACAACTCAGAATTATGTTGATCCATTTAAATAATTTTTAATAGAGTTTCACTATATTCCACTTGATATGCTCTCAATAAAATATTATAATTTAAAAAACAAAAATAACAAAACATATGTATTATACGTTTATACTTTATATTATAATCGATTTATTTAGTATATACATACATATATATCGTATATATATTTCGTAAAATCGAAAATATCTGTTTGAAAATCCATCACACAAAACATATATCATATCTAGTATACAGTCAATACTAATACAAAAGAAGATATTGTTATGCCCGGGGGCCATAATAAAATAGTATATTGTAAGAATAAAATGAGCTTAAAACTAGTATTTTTCAGTGAGAAACCCAGCCTTCTGTCCACTAAGCTGTAATTACATTTAAATAATATAAAAAATAAAAAATAAAGACGACACTATTACAAAAGCATTCGTTCAGGGACGATTTTAGGATTGTTATTTTGAGTAGGTCATCGCAATTTTTCTGTATTGCAAACATGTAATTTATACGTATCATTTTTCTCGAAGCTGGATATTTTAGCGAATTTCCAGAATGGAATTCAGCTATTACAGCCACTGTTATGACGCGACTTGAGCCCGGGACTATGGCAGAAATTTGTTTTGAGATTCCCTAGAAACCGAAAATAATTTTCACTAAGATTATATATATATATATATATATATATATATATATATATATATATATATATATATATATATATATATATATATATATATATATATATATATATATATATATGTATACCTATATGTCCGCGTGATAACTCTCGAACGAAATGTCTTACGTTTATGAAATTTGGTGAAAATATTGGAAGTCCCAAACCGTTGGACGAGTTCGTTAACCAGACACGTCCGATGCCCGGAACATGGTTTTTCCGACAATTTTCGTGGAAAAAATTAGTTTCTTGTCAAAATTTCCCCTTATTCAAAAACTTGTGTGAAATTTTTTTACACCATTGGAAAGAGGAGAAAAAATCACATAAAAAAGGTCTTTAAATAAACTATTATTCTATGACAACTAGTTTCCAAGAAAAGCTAACTTTTATAAACGGAAATTCGCTATGTTAGGCAGGACGCTGCAACAGAGTATCTTATTACATAATTTTAAATTGGACAAAATGTAGCTTTTAGCAACATTTATAAGCCATTTTAGGTAATCACGTACCGCTTAGGAGACCTTATGTGTGTATACCCGAAACGGATTAGCCCACTTTGGGATCTTCGATAATTTTCTCTTACCGAACCTCCTCACAAGATACAGAGCACACAAAAAATATAAGACAATAATTATGTAAAACAAAACTAAATAACGTGAAAAATAAAGACAAATCTCAAATTTTGATTCAAATATCCAAAATAGACAGTTTGACCAGACTTTTTAAAAAATAGGGTCTTTGCTATTTGTTTCATTTGTCTTTGATAAGATCTAATGGTTATTCCTCGACTAAGTGATCGAAAAACGACATTTCATATTACAGGACCAATAAAATTTCACATAATGACGGAAACAATTGCGGGCTACAAGAATTAGGTACCTATATTTAAAATCAAAGAATTGCTTTCAAACATTTCTCCAATGTGTAAAAAAGTCTCGATATTTGTCTGAATTACATGATCGGCCAAGTGGTCGGAAAATGACATTTCATATTACACTGCCTAATACTATTAGAGAAAATCACGGAAATTATTCCGGGCTACAAAACATTTATTCAAAGTTAAAGAATTGCTTTTAAACATTTCTCTGATGCTTAAAAAAATGTCGATATTTGTCTGAATTTTTTCTGAATTACATGGTTGGTCAAATGGTCGGAAAACGACATTTTACGACCAAATGTTATTCCAGTTAATGGCCGAAATGATTTCAGGCTACTAAGGGTTTAGGAATTGCTCTTAACCATTTCTCCAGTGCTTAAAAATGTGTCGATATTTGTCTGAATTACATGGTCTACATGGTCAAGGTAGCCCCTGACCTACCCGGTCTACCCGCGAAAATCGCCACTGCATTCGATCAATCAATAGTTATGATTATTAAAACTATAAAATACGTTAAATAGAATGAAATAAGATTGATCGAATTGGTGGGAGTGAGATAAAGTTGTGTGTATATTTTTAGTTGTAGGTATTTAATTTAATAAAAGTAATATGATTATTTCAAATTTTTTTTTTCCGAAACATGTAATTACCTTTTATATTATTTTTCGAAAAATAGGTTGACCAGAAAAATATGACGGAACGGGTTGAATAGGAAATTTTTTCAAAGGGGATTCATTTAATTTGATGAAATTGTACCTATACCGGGAGTTTACTATAAAAGTGAGCCAAAAACTCTGAGCGACTAAATAATCACATAACTTCGAAGTATTCGCTTGTTTTTGATGAAATTTTTCGAAATTGTGCATTTTGGTTTCTAGGTGGTCCCCTAGATGAATTTCATCGCAATCAGAATAACTGTAACCACGACGATATCTTATTTACTGCTAGTCCCATTTTCCCCTCAATTTTTGGGGAACGTTTGGAAGTTAAATAATATGTGGCCCCATGTAAAGGATATAGCATGATAAGTATAGGTGAATCTGCCCCGGAAGTGAATTATTTTAATAACTATATTACCGGTATGGTAAAGTTGTAGGTAACTGATATCTACAATTTTGGCGGCCAAAACAGAGTAGTGGGGAGATAACTACAAAAATTTAAAAAATTACAAAAATTTTTTTCTTGGTAACTACTCAACTTAGGAAAATAATTCCAAATCCACATGAAGGCAACCACTCTCAAGAATATTAGACATATTTATTATTGTATCAATCCTCGTTATTAAGGATAATAACAAGGATAGTATACGATCCAATGTTATTTTTATAGGGTTCTAATTAAGCGACCACTTCAAAAAAAATTCAGTAACTGCACCCTAATGCACTTAATTACTGCACCAAGTCTCATATATATATATATATATATATATATATATATATATATATATATATATATATGTGTGTGAACTTTCGGACGAGTTCGTCAACCAAACACGTTCGATGCCCAGAACATGGTTTTTTTTGGTAATTTTCGTAAAAAAATTAGCTTCTTGCCAAAATTTCTCCTTATTCAAAAATTTTAGCGACAATTTGTTTACATCATTGAAACGGGTTGAAAAAATCACACAAAAGCGGTCCTTAAACTATTATTCTATGTCAACTAGTTTCCAAGAGAAACTAACTTTTGTAAACGGAGATTCGCTATGTTATGCAGGATGCTGCGACAGGGATAGTTATTAATTGATGATGCAGACTTTCATTCGCGCTTCTGATGGTTAAATTGAAAGCTGCTTCCTGTAATACATGTAAATATACGTCTAATTGGTATGTAAATGTTTCACCGAACACAGTCACAGCCCAATATTTTTAGGGAAACACCCGGTATACAAATTTCGATTAGAATAAAATTTCTTTTTTTTTCTTTTATTTTTCAAAAAAACGATATCTTGATGAATTTTTCAAATTTAATTTTTTTGAATATAAATATTTCTTAATACATATTTTCGTTTCAATGATGAGAGAAAAAGGAAGACGCACACTAACAAGGATAGATTCAATCATTCTGGTACTGTTTAACGCTCTTTTCACTAGCCTATGATTACGCCAGTGACCACATTCAGATTGTAATAATAGGTTAAAAATTGTGGTCCAATCAACAATACGTTTTCAAAACGGAAAAGATTATTTTTATTAATTTTTGGTCTTTTTTTACAGAATTGAAAGACGAAAACCATAACCACTTACCCACCAATAATAAATTCGATTTTGAAGTATTGTTAATTAGGACCTTTTTTAAAAGCTTTTATTTAACTTGCTATGTTAGTATATTGGTTTAGATCAAATCTTGGAATCAAAATTTAGACAGGTAGAGGTTTCAAATTTTGCATACGTGTCTAACCTTGATGACAATGCAATATTGTATAATTAGTTTTTCCCTAAATTAACCCAAACCAAAATATTTTGACATTTCGAATTGTCAAATATTGTCCATTGATTTTACATTGCAATTTTTGGTTTCCATAGTTATGTCTGATTAGGGTAAATTAACCGATTAAAATATAGGTAAAAAAATTACTTCGTTATTTTTTTTTTTAAATTAATTGCAATCAGACTAAAGAGTAAAAAATAAAGTAAAAAAAATGTTTTTTAAGAAAAAGCTTTTATTTAAAAATGGGTTAAAAAAATGAAATAACTACTGAGTGAAGTTTGAAGCAATATGCAACATAATTTATAAAAGCTTGAGGTGTTTAATTAAGTTTGATAAGTACTGAAAAGTAAAATAGCTACACTTATATCCAAAACAGAAATAATTAATGATAACGCCTCAAGCTTTTATAAATTATGTTGCATATTGCTTCAAACTTCACTCAGTAGTTATTTCATTTTTTTTTAACCAATTTTTAAATAAAAGCTTTTTCTTAAAAAAAACATTTTTTTTACTTTATTTTATTTATTTATTTGGTTGCAAATAGTTACTTTGGAGTCCGGATAACTTAGTCAAAAGGGATGTGGATTTTTAATTGAATGGTCCAAGGTTCGAGTCCTCAACTCTTTCCACGAGTGTGGGCTCTCGACTAGCGCACAAAAACCAACCTTTCATGCAGCTTTTTGGAAAGAGGAGATCTTTTCCTCTCAAATAATACCACTTTGCACTTTCTTACGTCTCCGTTAGTGATGAGCAAAATTAGTCTTGGTCTTGCAGTTTTGTCTTGATCTTGCATTTTTTGCAAGACCAAAACCAAGACCAAGACTATGTATACCAAGAGCAAGACCAAGACCAAGACTATAAGTATGGCTGCAAGACCAATACCAAGACTCAAGTGAGCAAGACCAAGACAATAGCAAGAAAAAAGCAAGACTCTTGCTAAATTATTTAATAAAGTATAATTAATACCGTAAAGAGAGAAAATTCTGATTTTAGAAAGAAAAAATTTGCTAATAAAAAAATGCAAGAAAGTGCAAGATTCTTTAGCAATACCAAGTGCAAGACCAATACCAAGACTGTATTTTGCAAGACCAAGACCAAGACCAAGACTCAAACTGCTCTAGCAAGACCAAGACCAAGACCAAGACTTCCAAGTCTTGGTCTTGGTCTTGCATTTGCTCATCACTAGTCTCCGTCGAAATGTATGTTCATCGTCTTCACGCCTATCCACGAAAGTAAGTACTTCGGCTACGAACTAGTATGTTATAGTTTTAGTCCAGGCTGGTTGATCTTTGGAATCCATTTTGTTCACCACCCCTTTTTGTGATTGTAAGATATGGACCACTTAACGTTCAAAAATCACTACATTTTTCTGCTCCTTCGAGCTCCATTAAGTATTCACGACTAAACAAATAAATTAATTTATTTATAAAAGAAAATTCGCCATGTTCGTGCTAGATCACGGGAATTTAAAGTTCCGCAATAATTCAAAGGCAACTACCAATAATAAACCGTACCTAACAAATACAGCTGAACTATTTTTTGTGCGGTTGGTCGGGACCGCGTAAAAAAAGTTTCATCGAAAAAACATCACTCAAAACGCTCAAAACTTAGAAATTTCCTTAGAAGTTGCTTCTATAAACAAGATAAAGCCTGAATTTACACGTAGAAACATTTTAGTTCAATTTCATAATGTGAAAATTTTCAAAAATACATCTGTAACAAAATTAAACGATGCAATAACTTATGTTCTTATGCAGTGTATTGATTAATTGCTTAAAAGCCGTTAAATAGTATCTTTATCAAAGAAAGTTATTATAGTAATTGTTTAAGTTTCTTACTGTCTCATGATTTTGATTCACATTATGCACTTTAATGGCCGTTTTTTACAAACCGCATAAAAAAAAATCGCACAAAAAAGGACCGCATAAAAAAAGTTCAGCTGTATATTTAAATTTTCTCTATTTTATTCTAAAAATTGTGAAAAACTCTAGCCACTGACTACGAAACCCTGATTCAATGCGTACCCAACATGCACCCGATGGATTTTTTACATTACTCTTTTCATTTTTCAGTGTTAAAATATTTAAATTGTTTTAACAAGATACGACACTGTCAAAAACTAATGACAGACATTATAAAACCATAAGAATTCCGTGATTATGATTACGAAACACTATTAAATAGAATAAGAAAAATCTGCTATATACCTATACTTTCAATACTTTCTGTCCTTTAAGTAGTTCATTACGCACCTACCGTAATATTATCGTAGGTGTGTAAATGTGTAATACGTTTATTAAAACGACTTGCAGGGTGAGCACTTTTGGTTTCACCAACAATTTATTATTTATTTTGGTTTTATAAATTGTTTTGTAAATTAATTGAAAGTGTGTGATAAGGAAAAATTATTTCAACCAAAATTAGGTCAGTAAGTTACATCGTAGCGGTAGAAATGTTTTCAGGGGTTAATTGAATAGGAGAGTTGGTAATAGATTTTTCAAGTCATCATTTACACGATTCGATTCACTTGAAGCAAGTTGCGTTCAATTTTTGTGATTTTAAAATTGAATTGATTTGATAGTATTAATTATAGGTGGTGTCTACTGTCTATAGTGAATCGGTTCGTGTAATTTCGTTCACATATTTTCGCCCTTCTGAGCGATCAATTACAATAAAACGTATTGATAAGGTAGGGTCCAGTAAATACTTTCAATACATTTACTATGTACGTATAAGTTACGGGTTTTGTATAATCGATTTTGAGTTCATTATGGAAATAACTGTAAAATTTCCTTGATAGTGAAAGAAGTATGTTCCACCTGAATCCAGTTAGATATTAAGTGTAGCACAGTAGCAATTAGAATTACTGAAGTACTCTCCAAACAATTTTTCTTTATTCTAAGATTAAAAATTTCTTTGAGTTTAGCGATTATAGCGACTCTTATGGTAAGACTTGAGCCCGGAACTATGACAGAAATTGGTTTCGAAGCCTCGAAAAATCAAAAATGGTCTTCACTAAAATTTTTAAATTTTTTTACAACCTCGAAAAGAGCGGAACAAATTACAAAAGAATGATTCTTAAACTTTTTTTCTATGTGTACTAGTTTTTGAGAAAAATTAAAGATATTCAATATATTGTATTATAAGGTCCGCCAGGATTTTGGCCAGGTTCAGTTTTTTTTTTGATGCAAAAAATTATTTTTTTGACTAGGGTAAAAGCCCCCTTTGTAGAACGGTATCTAATACTGGAACAGTTTTGACATTTACATATTTATTTCTTTAATTAAGTAAGGAAACTTTAAATGCGAGGTGAATTTAAATTGAAAAACAATTATTCTATTAATAATATTTTTTGTTATCAGACGTTTCTTTCAGAAATAACTTCATTAATATGTAAATGTTCATAATTAGATACCGTTCCACAAAGGGGGCTTTTACCCTATCAGACAAAAAAATTAAAGAAATATTTCTTTGTTTTTATAAATATTTTGTTTTTTTAATTCAAAAAAAATATTTGTATGATTTAAAAAAAAAATTAAAGAAATTTCCGAAAGAATCTCCGAACAAAGAAATCATTTTGAGAATGATTAGCCACTCAAGTCTAATAAAATATAAATCTCAAATTTCTGGAGACCGGGTTTTTTGAATGGCCCGATTAAACTGTCTATTTTGAAAAGATTTGTAAATAAGATAGTTTCATCATTTTTGTCCTCCAATTCTTGAGGAAGAAGGAGCGGATCCGGTAAGAAGAAAATGTCTCGGGCTACAAAGTGGGTTAATTTGGACACTATCTGGAAGTGATGGCAAAATAAATTTGACGTTCTATGACACTCTTACGGTTTCTACGGGTATTAGAACTATAAATTTTACCGAAAGTAAATCCGTAAATGAAGATAAAATATCCATATTATCTAAAACTTGTAATAGTTTTGTGTATATAGACATCCGAATCTGCCGAATAATATGGTGGAGGCGTTGGGAACTACAAAGATATTTTGGTTTATTCTGGTGCAAAAAGAGTTGCATTAACGCGGAATATCTTAATTTCAACTAAAAAATAGAAAGATATTTTTGAATTTTTTAGACGGTGGAATTCGATGAACAAAATATCTTGGAAAATTCGAAATTTGTAAGCTTATTTTTCATAGTACCAACGAAATTATTCGTAATCGAACGATTTTTGTAAAATATGATTTTAAAGAGAATGGTGATCTTTTCATTTTCAAATATTAAATTCAAATTAAATTGAAAAGTTGTAACTGCTTCACGCATTATAGAGAGTACATACACATAGGTGATTGAATGTTGTCTGTATCGGGCGCCTGTCGAGCAAAGGATCGATGGTGTAATGGATAGCACACCTGGCTAGTTACCAGCAGATCCAGGGTTCGATTCCCGGCCGATCCGCATAATTTTATCAATCACTTTATGATTTTTAATTTACAGAATGGTGATCATTTAAAATGTATTTTTCTAAAAAATTGTCGCTAGAAAAAAACTTTTTCATTCACGAATAGAATTTTTCTATACCGAGCAGACCAAAATAATTGTGATTACTGTCTTTTAAAATATCTTGCTCACCGATTATCATCTGATGTTTGCGTATAAGTTCTTATCTTTTCTGGTTCTCAATTTGGTACTCTTCCGTAATCGCTTTATTGAGCGTAAAGCCTCTCGCTTATTCTATTTCGAATATACACTCAACTTAACTATGTAATTTTCCTATGTGTGTGCGTCTAACGTATACCTATACCTACCTACGTGTTTAGAAAATAAGGTTCATTTCTCATACTGTCAAATTAAGAGATATTTAATATTTTTCACAATTTTCATTAAACTTTCTCTCTAATTTCCTTTATGTTCCGTGTGTGTTGTTTTTTTCGTTTCTTTTTTGTTTGTACAGTAAATAAATTAAAATAAAAACGCAGGCTTGTTGTGTTACCATTTATATATTGGTTTTCATTTTTTAAATTGCTATTTGTTTTTTCTTTAGTTTATTTTTTTTTTTTTTATAGTTTATTATGCGTAACATCGGAATTACATCATCACTGTAACAATTAAGTATGTATCCAGAAAAAGTACTAGTTTCTTTCATACTTCATTCATTATTTTTAAAAGCTTTTATTTAACTTGCTATGAAGTATGTTGGTTTAGATCAAATCTTGGAATCAAAATCTAGACAGGTTCTAATTGAGCTAGAGGTTTTAAATTTTGCATACGTTTCTAACCTTGATGACAATGCAATATTGTATAATTAGTTTTTCCCTAAATTGCCCCTTATTATAATTGTCAAATATTGTCCATTGATTTTACATTGCAATTTTTTGTTTCCATAGTTATGTCTGATTAGGGTAACTTAACTGATTAAAATATAGGTAAAAAAATTACTTCTTTATTTTTTTTTTTAAATTAATTGTAATCAGACTAAAGAGTTGAAAATAAAATAAAGTAAAAAAAAGGTTTTTTAAGAAAAAGCTTTTATTTAAAAATGGGCTAAAAAAATGAAATAACTACTGAGTGCAGTTTGAAGCAATATGCAACATAATTTATAAAAGCTTGTGGCGTTTAATCAAGTTTGGTAAGTACTGAAAAGTAAAATAACACACTTACATTCAAAACAGAAATAATTAATGATAACGCCTCAAGCTCTTATAAATTATGTTGAATATTGCTTCAAACTTCACTCAGTAGTTATTTTTTAGCCCATTTTTAAATAAAAGCTTTTTCTTAAAAAAACATTTTTTTTACTTTATTTTATTCATTTTTTTTTCTATAAAATTTCAAAAATGAGCAAGAGCTCCTGAAGTATTCATTTAATTTACATACATGCTCATGTTTTACTCAAATAAGATACAAAAGGTTCTGATTTTATTTTTTAGAGTGTTCATTCAACTATCGAATTCAAAAACGAATCTTATTCCGGACGTTATTATAACTATTGTTGAAATAATCAATTTATTTTTGTATTGTTACGTTACGTCTGAGATGGTTTAAACAGGGCCGTAGAGAAGAATGGTGGTCCCCGGGAACAAAGTACATTTCTTGAAAAAGATAAGTCAGGATTAAAAAAAGCTCTTTTTACAATTTACCGAACCCCTACCTACCACTACAGGTCCCTCTTCCAGCCCGGGCCCTGGGGCTACAACCCCAGCTATCCCACCCTCTCGTCGGGCCTGGGTTTAATTAGCGTAGGTAAAGTATATAGGTAAACTATACTAGCCGAATTAGTAATATCCCGAGTCAAGATTTTAACACTGCATTGACCCTTCTAACATCTAAATGAGCCTATATTCACCCTAAGTGAACCTATATCGACTCTTAATGAACCTACAAACACAATGTTTACAAATAATAACCCTACATTGAAGCTACTTAACCGTCCATAAACCTATCTTAATGCTATTTAACACTTTATAAACAATTAAATAGTAGGTCTGAGCAGGTTCGATGTAGTCTCAAAACATTTTATTAGTTTAAAAAAATTATGGGAAAAAATAATATACATATATACAGTGTCTCTCATAAAGTACGCATGATATGGGAAACAATTTTATTATTGATTCCTTGAAAAATATCCTAGTGGGCTTAGTTGGTGCATCAGTTTAAATGAGATACTAGCTAAACACATCTCACCGCCCGCTTAATATTTGACAGGAAACCGGAAATTTCAAATTTGTGAATTATGAAAAATGATAATCCTTTGAAAGTTATTGATTACCTCGAGATGAAATTTTGGCATCGTATCGAAATTAGGCATATTAAATATATTCCGAAGGCTAAATATCACAGTTTGCAAAAATAAAGCCCAAAAATTTGCTTTTCCAAAATACGAATTTAACTGACCCTAAATTCAAAATAATTGTACGAATTCTAGCAAAATAAAACTTATACCATTCGTTGAGATCTGCGTATTCATAAAATCACAATTATCATCAAAATATTGCAACAGACATCGGTCTTTCAATAGAAAAATTTAACTTGGTCATAAAAAGACACGCTCTGTAATATTGGAATTTTAACAAGCATGAATAATTGTTATTTCTTTATTGTCTTTGCAGTTAGTAGTCAAAATACTCGTTACGCAAATCTCATTTCATTGATGACAATTGTGATTTTATGAATAAACAGATCTCAAAGAACGGTATGATTTGTATTTTGCTAGAATTCATAAAATTTTTTTGTATCTAGGGGTACTTAAAGCCGTATTTTCAAAAAACAGATTTTTGAGCTTTATTCTTGCAGACTATAATATTTAGCTATCAGAATATGTTTACTACACTATATGATGCCAAAATTTAATCAGGAAATGACCGACAACTTTCAAATTATTACCATTTTTAATAATTCACGAAATTTCCGGTTTCTCGCCAAATAGTAAGCGGAGGTAAGATGTGTTTAGCTATTTTTTCATTTCAACTGATGCCCCAACTAACTTCACTAAAATAGTTTTTAAAAAAATTAATAGTAAAAAGTTTCCCATATGATGTGAAATTCATGAAAGACACTGTACATATTTATCCGATTTAAAAATTAAAGAGTGATGGACGATTTAAATAATACACAGGAACGGTTAATGACAAAGACGAACAACGAACATAAAACTAAATTTTACGAGACACACGACGAACAGAATAAAGCCAATATGGCCGACAGACTATACGACGCGTAGATATATTTAATACGTTTGAAGAAGTTTATGTACGAGAATTTAAATATTTTAAACAAATTATTTAGTGATTTATTTAAAACGAATTTACTACAGTGTATCAGTGTTATTTTCAAATCTGTATAATAATTATTTCTTTAATTTTTATCAATTTAAATGTAAAGAACTTAACAAAGTATTGCGTAAATCATTTGATAATTCAGGTTGATTAAATAATAAGTGTAAATTTTAATTTTAACCTGATAAACGAATCCTACAATTCAGGTGTGAGGTGAAAAATTAAAATTTTGTGTTTATATGAAGAAATTGAGATGAACTAAAAGTGAAAATTTGGAAAAAATTGAAAAAACGTTACATCGTAATAATTGTTAAAAATGTTTTGTTTATATGAACTTTTTGCTAAATATCTTGTCATTATTAAATTAGAGACATTAACTTTTTCTCCGTGATTATTATTAATTAGAGTTATATTAAAAATTAAATTTATAACATAAACAGCAATTTCTTTGCTCCTTCAATATCTTTTCTTAAAATTGGCGCCATCAAAATTTTACAAAGAATAAACAAATGGCATATATATTATGTATATTTTTAATTTCGTTCTACATCAGGTAAATTAACTTTTTCCACTTCGAAAATTGCTTCCTTTATTTTAATTGTTTATATTTTATTAACAAGAATCAAACAATTAAATTAATTGTCAAATATACATAGAATTGTTATTATTAAAAAAATTATAAAAAAAAAAAATATTACCATAGAAATAGTGTTTAAAATATTGTAATACATAGGTCAAAATTTTAATTTTTATTGTGATTAATGTATAAACTTAAAATTAATAAACAGTAAAATAATAAAATACTTTTGCATTCATTTTAAAACCCTATCATGCATGTGTGTATGTATGTATGGATGTACGTATGTACGTATGCATGTATGTATTAGTGTATTGTATGTATACGGTTAAGAACCTCCTTCCAGCCTCACTACACCTGATTTTAAGGGTCAAGGAGCAGTATTGTAGGGTCAGTAGAGATACTACTTTGACACTATAAGTGGAGAATCTGTCATTTTGCGACAATATGTAGGCTTAATGTAGGCTTTTTTTACATGTAATTCTGAAACTACTTTAACCCTATTTAATCCAATTAAAAGCAGTAATGTAGGATTAATGCAGGTTTAATATTTCGACGCGGGATGTTCTTAGTTTGTCCGTAATGTAGGGGGAACGTTTCGTTTATACCATATTTATGAGAGTCGTGAATAATGTTTTTTGTAGTTTCACTAATTTTTGTTAACCATAGTGCTCATTTTTGTTCTTCATCTCTGTAATTTTTGTCGGATCGTCTGAGAATCGAACTGATGATCTCTTTAAAACCAGTCAAGTGTCTTCTTCCTAGGCCATCAATTCCTCTGTTCGATAGCAGACGATACCACACATTCCTTAGGCGTCGTGTAAGAAATCTTATTTCAAAAGTAATGAAATGCAGGGGTGCCCTTATGAAAATTTGTAAGGGGGCTAGAACTGGAATTAAGGAAATTTTTTAATATTTTTCAATATTTTTTAAAGTTTCAATTTTCAGCGAGTCGGCGAGAGAAATGACGGACCCCCGGGCAGAAAAAAAATTTTAAACATTTTTTTTTTCAAAAATTCAAGTGGCGAGTAAAAAAACATAATACAATTGAAGATCAAAAATAAACATTTTATATATTTCATTCTTTCACTAAAAGCCAAGGAGGAACCGCGGTTCCCCTTTGCTCCCGGATATGCGCGTCCTTGATTAAATGGTGGATTTTTCGACGATTGGATTTCTAATACTGCTGCTTCTTACAGAATGGCAACAAAATTGATGTACATTTTGAAGTAATTCCGAAGTGAAATAAAAAAAACAATTTTATTAAATATTATTATGTAATTTCATTTTTTAAATTGCTTGTACAATACATACACAAAAACATACATACACTAAACTGCCTCCCTCTTTTGCCCCCACCTCTCGCACAGCTGCACTAACGCCATCTAATAACAGTTAAAAAAATATTATATGTATATTCATTTTTGTTCTAACCACATAGACATAGGTACTACAATCATATTGATTTTTTTTTGTCTCTAAATATAATTTGGCAGCTCTATATTTTTCATAATTTTCACATATCCTGTATGTCTTATCGTACCCCCTTCACCCCGTTCTCATACCACACGGAAAAAAGGGCGCAAAAAAATAAAAATAAAATGAGTAATTGCTGCATCTCACGTGAGTATTATTTTTTGAAAATAAAAAAATAATAAATAAATTGAGTAGTGCGTGGTTGGGCTGGCAAGGCGTAGGTAAGGAAGTTTTATTATTGTTTTTTTTTTTTTTTTTTTTTTTTTTTTTTTTTTATCTGGAAAATGTTTTTTTTATTATATAATGTATACATATGAAGCTTTTCCGGGGAAATGCTTTTTCCTCGTTTGGTTGTGGATTGTACGCCTACAATAATTCGTAGCAGCGTTCAGGTAACAACATATTATATATTATTTGGTTGTTTATGTGAAGTTAGTGGTTTTTTTATTGCCGCAAAATAATTGCCCGTCTTCACTGCTGATATCTTTATTGACTGAAATTGGAGAACGATATTTATTAGTATTTTGTTTTTGATCTATTGTTTTGTTTTCAAATTTTAATGTTGGCACTTAAATGTTTTGAAAATATATTTTTAGTCGAATTTTTCCTTGAAAAAATTAGACTTACACAGCCTATACGATAAGAACGGTGAGAGTAGGGGCGCTATTCGTTTTTGGACCCGTTGAAACACGATTCTGCAGAAAAAGAAATGTCTGATATATATATATATATATATATATATATATATATATATATATATATATATATATATATATATATATATATATATATTTTCCCGCTACCTTTTAATATGTGTAGGGCCCCGCTATGGGTTACGAGCTCAAATTTGGTAAATGGGGTTCATTCCGATACACAACTATACTATTAAAGTGGGGTCAAATTTTGGGAAAATTTTGGATCCGACCCAACCTTTATAAGGGGGTGGTGGGAGGCGGAAAAGCAATAAAACTTTTCCAAACTGATTGGAAATAATGTTTCGGTCAATTATCTACAACATATCCAAAATTCAGCTTCCTAGGATGATTTGGAGGGAGTAGAGGGGAAAAAATCGATTTTCGCTGGATCTAACACGCCCAGAATTAACGTAGAGAGTTGAAATTTGGTGTGTTGATAGAGTTCATACATACCTAGGTTGTGCTTTTTGAAGGTTTTAATATTTTACCCCCACCCCCTCATTTTTAAGCTACAATTTCATGCGTTTTCGACGTTTTCGAAGTTTGTACCACTCGCACAGGTCACCCAAATAAACCTAGAGGCCTGAAATTTTGTATTCGGATTGAGTTAGTATCAAGGGGGTGCCTTTTGGGGGTCTCAGCTTTTAACCTTTACCCCCACCATTTTTATACCAAAAATAACATGATTTTTCTTGTTTTTTAACAGTTTCGTTCGGGTCAAAATCTCCCCAAATAAACCTAGAGGGCTGAAATTTTGTGTACATGTAAAAATACTTTTCCTCCCGTTTTTAAGCTAATCAACAAGCAGCATTTAGAGAGTATCATCAATCAGCAAGAAATTTGTAGATAAAGAAACAGTTATATTCACTCTCAAAATGATTTCTGTGTTCAAAGATTAAAAATTTCTCTCATTTTTGTTTCTTTGAATCAGAGAAATAATTTTTTTGATTTAAAGAAATATTTGTTTGACTACCGAAAAAAAAATTGAAGAGAATATTTCTTTGAATAAAAGAATTTTTTTTTTTTGATTAAAAAGATTTTTTTGAATCAAATGATTTCTTTGATTTAAAAAAAAGCATTTTTTTTGATTCAAAGAAATATTTCTTTGTTTTAAAGAAAAAAAATTAAAGAAATTTTTAATCTTTAAACAAAGATTTTACGCCACGGGACTTTACGCCACGGGATTAAACTCTTTTTTTTAATCCATCTCTTGTGTGAGTTGATACCAGAGGGCCTGGAAAGGCCCGAGGGATTAAAAGTCACATTTTAGTCCCTTGGTGTATAATACTATTGCTTCCCAGACTACCAAAGTAGTGAAAGCATTATGATCACTTTTAAAACAGGTAGGTACCTATAAAAATTTTTGAAAATTTTTACGCCAGTTTTCTGACGCGCTTTTGACATTTTGAAATTTTTCAGAACTACCTCAAAACGATTATGTTACCATTTGGTTACATAAACTAGAGACAACACATCTTTTCACAATTAAATTTCCACAGTAAGTAGACGTGTTTTATGAGAAACTATTTTGCTAAATTATAAAAAAAATTTTAATTTTCATGTATCAAGGGCGAGAGGGGATCAGAATCAAAGCAAAAACTATCTGTAAAGCTTATTTTTGTAATGATGGATACTTAAAAATCAAAACCTTTCAACTTCGGACTCTTAAATTAAATTGGACGCCAAAAAAATAGTATTTATGGGCCTTGAGAAGTATACTACTTGTAAAAATCCAAAATGATAAATATTTCGAATACAAGGACAAGCTAATCAATGTTAGCGTCAGTTTTTCTAAATATATTTATCATCTATAAGTGCAAACTAATTCAAAGACTTTCTCTGAAACGATAAATTAGAATTTGATGAAGAGAATCATCCAAATCAATTCGTCTACGAATTTCTCAGTACGAAATACTTCATTATTTGATTTGGTCAACATGAAATGACAAAATGATTATAATTTTCTTATACATATATACATATATCTTTGTTTCGATATTAGTGTTGAATTCATTGCATGCAGTTGATACGTTACATTGACAAGGGTGGAAAGGGTGACAAAAAGCGGGTGTTCTAAGGGTGTTTCAAGGGTGTGTTTGCTTTAATTACTTTTCAATTTCATTATAATATTGTACATTGAGTATATCTCTGTATTAGTATTGGATGCATCAGATCGGAATATATGTAGATTCGAGGATACATGCATTGCATACTTTGTTCATAGGTGTCATAGATAGGCACGATTTTGAGGGAAATTTTTGGAATTATTGTGAAAGTTACACTGATTTGGTGTGTTGAATTTTTGAAAGTTTAGAAATTAATGTTCGGGTATATTCATGTAAGACCTGAAACATTTTATAGTGTATATGATGACGTCATCAACGTAAAGAGTTCTCGTGCTTACGACATAAGTTGAAATGACTTTATGTTTTGTAGGCGCTCATTTTGTCACCGGACGCAGCGCCGTTTAGTCAAATCGATCCGTAAAATTGCAATCGATTTTCATTTTTAAAGTATCGGAATCAGAGTAGTTGGGATTCGGAGATACAATTGATGAATCTCTCCGAGTCGAAATAAAAACTTGCCACATTGCTAATTTGCAGATGAATATACAACTGAATCTTTTTTTTGCGGTGGACAGGAACCGCATAAAAAAAATAAATTGCACAGAAAAAAATATTGTCAAAAACATTATAAATAGCTATAAAAAGTTTATATTTCGGTCCAGAATGTAAAAAAAAAAATTGTGGTGGATCGACACCACATTAAAGAAGTTTCATCAAAAAAACATAACTGAAAACGCTCAAAACCTCACGATTTCCTTAGAAGTTGCTTTTCCAAACAAGATAAAGCATTAATTTACACGTGGGAACATTTTATTTCATTTTTATAATATAATGTAAATTATGAAAAATACATTCTCTAAAAAAACTAAATGATGCAATAACTTATATTCTTATGCAATGTACTAATTAAATGTTTAAAAATCTTTAAAAGAATATTTTTATCAAAGTAAGTTATTATTAGTTAATGTTTAAGTTTCTTACTTTCTCTTGATTTTGATTCACATTATGCATCTTAAATGACTAATTTTTTAAAAACCCAATAAAAAATCGCATAAAAAAATTGCTGTAATAAGTTTCTAAACAAACTTGACCACTTTTTCAGGAATAATGAAAATTTTGGCGTTTACCTAAATTTCACGTACAGATCTGATTCATATCATTTCTGTAGCTATTAATTCAAAAAAAAATTGAGCTTGATGATGACATCAGGTATACTAAATTTTTAAAGAAATGTAATTTTGATGCTAGAAATATAAAATTTGATCCTGTTTATAGATTTTCGATACTTTTTTTTTTCATTTTTGACAAAATCAGAATTTTAAAAATTTCTTGAACGAATTCGATTATTTTGACTTACGAACCTGTCAAAGTAGATCATTGAATAAATTATAATAGAGAAGTAACTCGTTTGGTAAAAAACAGTTAACATTCAAAAAAAAAAACAGAAGAATACTGTAGGTACTTAGTATTTTTACCCCTCATTTACTTTATCAGATTGACACCTATGTTGTCGCATAGACAAAATGTATCTGTACTATATTGATGTATAAGGTGTTAAAATGAATATTAAATCTATATCTCATTTATATGTGTTATCATCTTATTTCAATTTAATATTGCGCAAATTAATTGAAAATACAAATTTTATGAGTTGCACGATAAAATATTAAAATCTTTATATACTTGGCTGGTAATAGTTATACCTATATGTAGGTAGGTTGAATATGATAGTTTATTTTATTAAATATGAAAATAATTAATATATCAAATTGCAGGCAATATATTTACCGAAAATTTATGTAATTTTGAGAAGCCAATAGTTAGTTAATATTGTGATTGTAATTATTAGAGGTAACGATATATTAAAAACTAATTTTTGATATATTTTTTGATATTAAACTCAATAAGAACTAAAATATTGTTTGTTTTAAAATGTAATTACCTATAATTTGTTGGAACCAGTGCCGGATTTAACCCAAGTGCCGTTTTAGACACCGTAAAAAACTGCCGCTCTTGCCTTCCCTGAACAAAATCTACTTAATAAATTTCTAACACTGACTAACTGACTGACAGACAACGCACAGCCTAAACCGTTGGGTTTAGAAGAATGAAATTTTGCATAGGAGTTCCCTACGTAACGTAGGTGAGCACTAAGGACGGATTTTTGAAAATCCGTCCCCTAAGTGGGTTTAATAGGGGATGAAAATTTGTATATTAATTCGTTATTTTTGAAGTTAGTGGTATATAAAAATATGTTACTATGACTATAAAAATAAATAATATTTTATTTAATGAATCTTTAACTTTGACTGACAGACAACGCACAGCCTAAACTGTTGGGCTTAGAAGGACGAAATTTAGCACAGGAGATATGAAAATTGGCGTTTAGGCTTCTATTTATAAATAAAAGTCAGTTGTCTAAACGTTTCTGGAAATTTATTCCCTAAGGGGTTAAAACAAAAAATGAAAGTTCGTATGGGAAGTTTGTCATTTTTTAAGTTAGAAACGTGGATATTGATTTAGGCTTTTGAAAAACATTAAAAATGAGTAGAAAGTGAGTACCCAATAAATAGATGTTGTCGATGGGAAATCCCATCGGGCATACGGCTAGTTTCTTAATAACTTTTTAAATTTTTTTCCTACAAATAATAAGTGACGAGCAAACAAAGGTAAACTTCAAATTCCAAATTTTGTCGCTCTCTGGCCCTAAACTTGCCGCCCTATAGGCTTCAGTCTACTCAGCTTGCTGGTAACTCAACCACTGGTTAGAAATTGTCATAAGAAATTTCATATATTTCGTTTCTGAAACTACTAATGTAGCGGAAGCATTGTGATTACTTTAGAAATATGAAAATTTTTTCCCTCCAAAACGAAGATCCCCCCAAGTGGTAAACTATTAGATCGTTTTTTTTATGAAAATAATACGTTTGGTTCCTAAATAGTTCCCCACAAATTTTATCCCTGCTGGGATAATATGTTGATATCTTAACTATCAGTCCTGGTTCACTCAAATTTTGTGAGATATTTTTTTAATTATTTGATAGTTTGATTTGAGTCCGGGACTATGACAGAAATTTGTTTTGAGATCTCTAGAAACTGAAAATGATATTCACTAAAATTAATATATGTGTAGGTATTTATGTGTCCGCACGATAACTCTCGAACGAAACATTCTAATTTTACGAAATTTAATGAATACATTGAAAGTTCAAAAATCTTGGATGAGTTCTTCAGCTACACCGTCTGATGCCCGGAACATGGTTTTCTGGGTATTTTTCATGAAAAAAAAAGCTTTTTGCCAAAATTTTCTCAAGTTTAAAAGTTTTTGCAACATTTTTCACATTGGAAAGAGGAGAAAAGTCACATAAAAAATTTTTTTTGAACAATTATTCTATGTCAACTAGTTTCCAAGAAAAACTAATTTTAATAAACGAAAATTCGCTATATTATGCAGGATGCTGCGACAGGGGTATTTTAACTTTTTTTACAATACTCGATTAAAAAAAGCTAAAAAGCAGTTCATGCTATTCTTGTTTTAAAATGCATTTTAAGCATAAAATCGGTTAGGAGTACAAGGAACGCATGTGCCACGTCTCATTGGCAGTGTATTTAATTTTTCTCGAAACCCAATTTACACAGAACAATTGACCAAGATGGTGATTTTGTTCGATCTTTACGACAGTGTAAAAACAAATTATTGGAAACTTCTGAAGTTTGGTACAATACCCATTTTTTGACGAAAAATATCGTGCCTGGCTGCAGAGCTGTGGAGAGAAATGGCGGGCCCGAGGAATAAACCGCATTGTTTTTTAAATTTCTTCTCAAAAAATAAATAGCAAGCAAAAAAAAAACCCTCAACATTTTTTCCGCGCTCACTATCACCCACTCGTCATGTCTGCCTGGCTGAGGAAATTTCGTAAAAATTGAATGTTTCGTTCAACAAATCGAAACAGAATCGTTGGGGAACACCTTCGCGATATTCGTTAAAAGTCTGATTAAATGTTGAAAATTAAATCAACAAGAAAAGTTGGAAGACAATTTTTCCCATTTACAAAGAAAGTAATAAATAAATTTTAATTTCAATCTACCTATTATATTTTTCACTTTTTAATTTTATGATTCATTTCAAGTATCAACCATTAGGTTAAGTAAATACAAATACACTTCCTACACGGAGAGAAAATTCCTATAAAAATTACTGTGCTCAACACTACAATCGACGTGTAACAGGCGAACATATCCAATTTTTGTACGGTAAAATTATAAAAATTACAATAATATAACTATAATTTTTATAATTTTACCGTACAAAAATTGGATATGTTCGCCTGTTACACGTCGATTGCAGTATGAGCACAGTAATTTTTATAGGAATTTTTACGGTAAAATTATAAAAATTACAACAATATAACTATAATTTTTATAATTTTACCGTACAAAAATTGGATATGTTTGCCTGTTACACGTCGATTGTAGTATGAGCACAGTAATTTTTATAGGAATTTTCTCTCCGTGTAGATGCAACCACATTTTCATACATTTTAAAGATTTAGTAGGTTTCCATACAACTCGAGTGCAGATGGAATAAAAAAAAAACTCATTTTTAAAATTCGTATTAATAATTGATAACTAGTTAGTGTGGATGCCACTTAGGAACGTTATAGAAAAGTAAGTTGCTTCATGGTTTTGTATATTTTTTTATTTTATTAAAACTTAATTCTCTTGTTACTCGAACAAACTCGAACAAGTCATTTTTCTTAATGTTGGCTCGAATATATATGTTAACGTGGTTTTATAACGATTTTTTTTTACAGTGTATTTTGGATAAGCTTTATTCAACATGAAAATTCGAAATTTAGCACAGAGATTGAGTGCGGTGGTCCAGTTATAGACGTGAAGTTTAAATTTTGATCTGGAGATCAATTTTTGGGAGCAACTTGGAAAATATGTACTTGTCAATTTTTTCCCTTTTTCGTGAAGACAACTTAAAAATTACTATTCCTTACCCTTATATCGAAAATGATGTGTATAGATTGAATGAGAATTATTAGGGTTACATTTTCTTAAAAAATGAAAATTTCGTGAGCCGGTAATTATATTAACCCTAGAATCATACGTATACGTCAAAACGACGAACGAACTTCTCTACCTGCTCCAATACTACAACATGTCGGTACCTGCTTGCTGTGAGATTTCTGTTATCTAATTTATTTGTTGTTATAACACATAAGACGTATTTATTTTGTTTATAGTCATTGTCGTTTTGTTTGTATTGAAATAGTGTTCGTCAAAAGGACGTCGATGTATGATTACGCGATGTTTTTTTTAAAGATTTTGTACTTCACATATAAAAGTTTTCCTAATTTTTCTAAAATTTATTAACGATATGCATGTTATAATGATTATGATAATGTGAAAGATGATTACAGCTGTTTGACTTATAAATACGACATAATATTGAAGTTTTAATATATTGAATCGAAGACCAACGTATGATTCTAGGGTTAATGTTATTATTAAATAGATATTTTCGTAAAATTTTTAGAAAATAAATTCTAAAAAGTCAAAAAGAAGGAATAATTGATAAATCTGTACACGAACAAGATATTTATGACAATTTTGGTATCAGAGTTGAACAGTAAAAAGAATTCACAAAAACATTTAAGTGACATTTTATCTTAAAATATTATCAATATTGTTTATGGCTAAAAATACCGGATCGTCTATAAATTTCGTAGCCTTATCAAGGAGGTAGGGGTTGTGCTAATAATTAGGGGATAGAGGGTAGCCAGAGTCGAGTTCGTAGTGGTAATTTTTCAATTTATTTTATTTGTCATAATTTAAAATAAATATCTACCTATATTAAATCTGTAGAATGTGAAATTTCATGAATATGACATGAAATAAAATACATGACATTTTGCAATTTTAAAGAACTACCTCAAAAGAATTATGTTACCATTTGGTTACACAGTTTTTACAATTAAATTTTCATAGTAAGGAGACGTGTTTTATGGGAAAATATTTTGCTAAACTATAAAAAAATATCTTAATTTTCATACTTTATTGAAGAAAAAGGAAGGGATCAAAGCAAAAGCTACCTGTAATCTACATAGAGGATGTGGGTTCAAATTAGGTCAAAGTGGAACTATATAGTTTATGGACGTTTGCTTATTGAAAGAAAAACTTTGTACCTCTCCGGTCCGATATAGCTACGATGGTTTTGAAATCGACCGAAAAATAATATTTATTTCAGAAATGAAATTTAATCCTCCGAAAAAACACTTTGTCTGCCCTTATAAAATCAACTGATTGTCGGTGGAACACAATTTGTGCATCGATACAATTACTTGCATCTAACGTTTTTTTTGTGCCCGTCAAACTTATCTAAATGACCCTACACGTTGTAAATAGTATATGAATATGTTTGGTTCCGTTATAATACGAACGGTATGGGACCCATGTGGTCAGGTTTTGTAATGTAGCTACCGTTTACCCACCCGTAAAGTATAGATAAATAAATATACTCCGAGTGGAACGAGTGTAAACCGGTTGGGAGGGTTCCAGAGGACTAGGACTATACGATACCATATCATCTTAATATTCCTATATACTTACTGTTCAAATATGGATATACAGATAGATGGCAGTGGTGGTAGCGATACTGCCAGAGCGTGCCACTGGTGTACACACATTAATTATTCAATTGGTTAAAGAGAGTAGGTAATGTGGTGAAGAAATATAATCAAACCGGACTCCCTTATATTTACCGGTCGGCACGTTTGGTCGGTTTTGGTCGGCTGTACCCTATAAAATGGTGTGCCATCACGGATATAGGTAGATATTTGGATGATCGATGTTGTATAGGTGGTACACTCTAAATTAATATTTTTGGACTAACAAAAGTCTTACTTACAAAGACTAAGTGAATGCCAGAGTTGTGCCATGTGATGTAAAAAACCAGTTTTTTACATTTTTATGTAAAAAATTGTAAAATAGGTAAAAAACTGCAAAAGATCGTAAAAAATTGTAGAAAATTGTAAAAAATGTAAAATACCTAAATCATTTGTCATTTTAATGACAAACAATTTATTTTGTCAGTTATTACTTGTTTAAGTCCATATGAAAAAACGTGTAAACAAAATGTCGACCCAAACTGATTTTCTGCTGGTGGAAGGCCATCCACAACTGACTATGTACAAAGCTTTAAATTTCCAAATTAACACACTGAGTTTTGACAGATCAAAAAAACTACTACATGTTTATCTCTCTTTAAATTATAATAACAATAAAACCACTGAGGTGATTTTATTATAAACCAATGATAATGATGATGAAGATGATTGATACCTTTAATAAAATTTAACTGAATAAAAAAAAATCTTTTTAATATTAAATTCTTAAATAAACTCTATCAAAACTAACCTTACTTTTTCCTGTTTGTCCCCATTTATATTTTTAATTTTCAAATTACTTAATTATTAAGTTTTACTTTGCAAATATAGCAAAATACTTCAATAGCAAATATGTAATACCATCAGTAACGCTTACATATCTATTAAATTTAAAAAAAAATGTTTTTTACATTTTTTACAGTTTTTTTATCAAAACAAGTATGTGTAAATTACAAAGTTTTTTACATGTAAAAAACTGTGTAATTTACCCGAAGTAAATTACACGCACAACTCTGGTGAATGCTGGATAAGCTTTAAGTTAATCCGTACACGGAGAGAAAATTCCTATAAAAATTACTGTGCTCAACACTACAATCGACGTGTAACAGGCGAACATATTCAATTTTGTACGGAAAAAATTATAAAAATTATAATTATAAAATTGAATATGTTTGCCTGTTACACGTCGATTGTAGTGTTGAGCACAGTAATTTTTATAAGAATTTTCTCTCCGTGTAGTAGCTACAGTTTTCCACAGCTATCACGATAAAATTTAGGGAATTCTAGTATGTTTAGTAATTAAAAAAACTTCTGTCGGTTTTGATAGCCTCCATTACTCGAATTCGTAGCTTGACAAAAAATCAAAAAAAAATACTAAAAACGAGTAGATATATGGTAACATTTATGATTAGTCCATCAGTTTAGTAATTATCCAACCTTTTATTATTGAAAGGTAAGTTTTTTAACATAATATTTTATCAAGCATTTAATTGCTTTAATGAAAATGAGTTTTGTTATTAATTTAGGTATATTTTACAAGTACTGTATAAAATTTTAGGTTAGAATTCCGCACTATGCTTGCTATAGCAACATGCGGCATCTATCTCAACAAAAAGGAGAGTTGCCGCATTTAAAGTTGGTATAGATGTCGCATCATATTACATGTTAAAAACATAGACTTATACTTTAATTATGCTATTTTTTTTTGGACTGTATATTATGCCACGTAAATATAAAAGATCCATTAATGGATCAGGAAGAGCTCTCATATTAGTGAAGATAACGAAAATAATGATGATTGCCTGTGTATTGAATGTTTTAAAAGGTACTCAGAAACAAAAAAAGTTGACTGATTAAGATGTATAAAGTGCCAAAAATGGTTACATAATATGGCATGCATCATGTATGGAGATGTGTGTAATATGCAAAATTTTTAATATGAACTATGCGGCGTCTCACCTTGTTTGATGCGGCATCTCTCCCATAGGTGTGGGAGAGACGCCGCTTTGCAGGCTTTACAAAAATGTTAATTATGAATCCTTTATGACTCAGAATTTAAAATTATTTATAAAGAATTTTAAAGAACAATGTTTACATTTATTGTGTACCAAATTTCAAATCAATTAAATGCATACTTTAAGAATTATCGAGTGTTTTCAAAATGTGCGGTATCTCTCCCGTATTCACCCTAGGTACAATTTGATTTTTTATTTTAATAAATCTTCTCCGAAAACACTACAAGTTGTGCAAATTTCAAATTTTTATCACCAGCCCCATCAGAGATACCGCGGTACAAAATTCCAAAATTTGGAAAAAAGTCAGTTTTCGGAAGTTTGTAAAAATTAATGGATATAAGTTTCACAATTGAAATAGTGTGTATTTGTCTCATAATGGGTAAGTTGTACCCGTATAGCTATTCTCATAAAAAATACTAAGCGAGGTTTAAAACATCCCTTCTATAAGAAAAGAAATGTTTTCTTATGGACGGGACGAAAATAGGTTAAATATGGACATCACTTAAAATAAAGAGACATTTATTACCTTTAAAATCGTTTTTATTTCAACCTTTTAGGATGAACAGTTTATGAAATATGTGCATTGGCATAAATGGCTGCGAACACAAAAATCAGCTCAAATTGGAAAACAAAAATGGCTACCACGCTTAAACGGTTCAAGATAATTTTTTTTAAGAATTGTTCTCAATACTTCAAATATAATATAGAAACATAGAACACTAGAAACCAACTAATATTAAAAACGTGTAATTGGCGCGGAGTTATTTGGAGCCGTGTCACAGCTTAAGGCATTAGTCAGTCCGTGTCCTTCATCGAACGCACACTGCGTTGTGTTAACAATGTCACCGGCTTACTGGTTAGTCGTCCATCGACTCTTCAAGCGTACACTTGCATTGTTGCAGTCGTAGCCACAGTGGTGGCTGTTCATTGTTAGCAGGTACATACATCACATACATGCTGTTGTTCTAGTACCCACTCCCACCTTGGACCACTTAGCTGCATACATAAAGAGTATCACACAGACAAACATCCACAACGCTACACATACCAACACAAACTCTAAATACCTATACAACTTTCCACCTCTCTGCCTAGTCTGATGACGTAAAATTTTGATTACAGTCGGGATGCTTACTATTTAAACAGTAGTTTGGCCCCTTGTATAGAAACAACTGGAAGAATATTAATTTTTTCTAAAATGGTCGGGCAACCAACTTTTTTTTAGACCATTTGATATAGACCGACCTAGTACGATTTTGACGTCCCCTGAAACTGACGTCCGGGGCATGGGCCCCGGCTTACCCCCACCCCTTAGGCCTGCTACTATAATTCATCTTGAAACAAGTACTATGTGTACGGATGCCCGGACTATTGTCACACAATGATTGTAAAATTTAATTGTACTCCTCAATACCAAACATTTAATTAAGTAACCTAACTTACGAAAAATCAAAATCAATTAATTATTATTCGTTTTGTACAATTTGGGTTTGGGAAAACTATTTTGGAACCTTTATAATTTCGTCTTGTCCCATAATTTCCACATTTTTCGATCTAAGGCATGATGTAGACTTCAATTAAAATGCAGCAAAAAAATTTCTTGATTCTTTGAAGTGCTTTCCTTACTTTCCCTTACCGGAAATTGGTGATGACAAATCGTGTAGAAATTCTTAAAATGGATTTAAAGTTCCATTTATCATTTTTCGATTTTAAACTTTATTTGTAAAATACTGAGGTTCGGAATGAGGTTTTGCCGGTCATTTTCAAAGATATAGACCAATGATTCTCAAAGTCGACGTCGCGAAATTATTTAAGGGGTTCGCAGAAACAACTGATTACAGATTACATAATTATCCACTTTCTACATATTTTCTACCGATTTCTACATATTTCGGGAACCTTTTGAAATTTTTAAGTACAAAGGGGGTGTCGCAGACCAAAAAGTTTGAGAACCACTAATATAGACAACAAAAATTTCGAAAATTCAAAGAAAAAAAAAAGGGTCCGGGTAACTAAAATTTTATATCGAAAAAGTCCAAATTATTAAGCGAAAAATTTCATATGTAGTCTAAATCCCAAACACACTCAAAATTTCAGCGAAATGGAACTAGAAGTAAGCAACGTATCGATTTAATGGGATTTCACGGGACCTGCGTAAGGGACCTTCTAAAAACCAAGCTGCAAAATTTCTAAAAATTTCATCAAAAACAATCGAAAAGTTCTAATGTTATGCAACTTACAAGTAAAGGTCCCGAGGCCGGACCTATCGATTTCGATGAAACTTAAATATATTGTAGAACACTAAAAACTAAGGGACACGTATTTTTTTTTATCTGCGGAAAAACGGTTTGAAGGGGTGAAATCGCCCTTCAAAAATTGGGGTAAAAATTTAATTTTTCAAATATCTCGAAAACAGTAAGAGATAGAGTAAAAGTTTAAATTGGCGATATTGCTCTTTTTTAAAGAGCTATCTATTGATATGCAATTTGTTCATATTACATCAACAGGGGTGGTTGGGGGTTAAAATTTGGGGGTTAATTTTGCAAAAAGGGGATGAAAAATAAACAATATAAAAATTTTGTTTACAGATTTGAAATCTACGTCAAAAAATCTAATTGACCTATTTTTGCTCAATGTCCTAATATTAAGTCTAGGGGTAGTTAACTAGAGGGTGACTATGTCGAATAGTCGTACAATTTTGGTATTTCAAGAAGTTCTTCTTCGTGGAAAATAGCTTAAGACAATTAGAATAACGTAGAAATGAAATTCTGGAATTCAAAATTGAGTTTGAGCAACATTGGAGAGCGGGTGAGTCACCCTCTTAAATTACATACTAGTTTATATAAACTAATTTTTGCTATTAACACACTGATAGTGGGTAAAATAATGTTACAATAAGTGGTTCTGAAGTTGGACTAAAATGAAATTCTCGAATTCAAAATTGATTTTAAGCAACATTGGAGAGGGGGTGAGTCACCCTCTTAATTACATACTAGTTTACATACACTAATTTTTGCAATTAACACACTGACAGGGGGTAATAATGTCACAATAGATGGTTCTGAAGTTAGACTATCGTATGTAAGGTTTTTATTAGGTTTCGTTATTTTAGATTAGGTTATGTAATTTTCGGTATCGATAATTTTCGATAAGGAAAACTATAATATCCATTAAAAAACAAACCTAATAAAGACCTTACATATGATAGTCCAACTTCAGAACCACTTATTGTGACATTATTTTACCCACTATCAGTGTGTTAAATTAAAAAAATTAGTGTATATAAACTAGTATGTAATTTAAGAGGGTGACTCACCCCCTCTCCAATGTTACTCAAACTCAATTTTGAATTCGAGAATTTCATTTCTACGTTATTTTAATTGTCCTAAGCTATTTTCCATGAAGAAGAACTTCTTGAAATACCCAAATAGTACGATTACTCGACATAGTCACCCTCTAGTTAACTACCCCTAGACTTAATATTAGGATATTGAGCAAAAACAGGTCAATTAGAATTTTTGACGTAGATTTCAAATCTGTAAACAAAATTTTTATATTGTTTATTTTTCACCCCCTTTTTGTAAAATTAACCCCCAAATTTTAACCCCCCACCACCCCTGCTGATGTAATTTGAACAAATTGCATATCAATAGATAGCTCTTTAAAAAAGAGTAATATCGCCAATTTAAACTTTTGCTCTATCTCTTACTGTTTTCGAGATATTTGAAAAATTAAATTTTTACCCCAATTTTTGGAGGGCGATTTCACCCCTTCAAACCGTTTTTCCGCAGATAAAAAAAAATACGTGTCCCTTAGTTTTTAGTGTTCTACAACATATTTAAGTTTCATCAAAATCGATAGGTCCGGCCTCGGGACCTTTACTTGTTAGTGAATCTTCGTACACAAGGGGAGGTCAGACAGACCGATGGACAGACAGACACAAAACCAAAATTATTCCAGAATTGAAGGAAAAGAATTTTCATACTGCACAAGTGATAACAATGCTACCACTAATTTAATAGTCAGTACTAAAATTCTTTTTTTTAATTTTCTTTTTAATTTCAAATGTTATCGAGCGCTTGTGAAACATTCTTAATGTATGGCGAACTTTTGTTCCTATTTATACATACACCAATATTCATACATTCACTTAATGTCCAGCTTTAGCTGATAGTTGAAACACTCGATTTACTTTGACATGTATGACCAATTATTCATTGTGTTAATTAAAATTACACATAGTCTTTGAAAAATTGTCAAACTGGATCGGTTGGAACTCGAACCCGGATCTCTTGGTGCTACTCAAACACCTTACCAATTAGGCTAGCACTAAGAGATCCGGGTTCTAGTTCCAGCCGATCCAGTTCGACAATTTTTCAAACACTATATGGGCAATTCTATAAAATGATGGAATTTTAGTAAAAATTAAAAAATGAAAATATATAATCAATATCATGCCTACTGGATACTCAAAAGACTAAGTAACTGAATACAACGTTTTTTTTTTTATTTTATTTTTTATCTTTAATTGTTTTTATTCTGTAAATTTAGCTTAAAAATTTTTTACTTAATAAAAAAAATACCCTAACTTGGGATTCTTTTCAAGTGCATACAATACAGCTAAATTTACTTTTTTCTTTCTGCTGAAATAATTATTATAGGTACAACTTAAATAAGTAACTTATTTTAAACATATAACCCATTAATAGCGCTATCTATCAATCAACGGACGAACTATGGCTACTGCGGCATCTCTCCTGATGTGGCATCTCTCCCCCACTTACCCTATATTGATCTTTTATAAGACCCTCAATTTTTAAAATTTCCTTTTAAGGAAAAAATTGGAGTTTTATAAAGGACTTATATACTTATGAGCTTTTTTGACAATTTACGTCAAATGTTGGAGAGGGGGCGCGCCATTTTCAAGTTTCTGCCCCGGTTCTAAAAAATCGTAGATCCGGGCCTGTGTAGTAGTATCCCCTCTTAAAGACATACGTATATTATGAAGTTAGTTCTGACGAAGATATTTTCCGTTTTCCCGACGGCGAAAAACATCTACACAAACAACTTAGCATAACAAAACACTGATTGTCGTGACACAAATACCTGTGGTCATTTCTCACTGTCAATCGTCAACTCTTCGATGTTTCGACATTGTGGCAAACATAAAACAAGAAGTAATGTTTGGAGATAATAATGGAATGTTTCGACTCTGTGTTGATAGGTGTAGTTGAATATGAGATTTTGTTGAAAGAGTGGGAACAGGAAGCAACATAAGATATTTGTTGAATGGTATTTATGTGTCTATTTGTTGTATTTCGAAGTTAAAACTATATACAAACAGTGTGATGACGTAACTGAAATAGTTTTTACTTGTTTTGATACTGCTAGATCAAACGGAAATATTTCAAGTTTTAGTTATGGGTGGAAATGATTTGAGAAATACAAGAAAAAAACTTTATAATAGTTATTTTCGAGGCTTAGAATATTTATTTATAATAATTTAAGGGGAAAGATACCCTTAAAGCTATTATTTTTTTCCAAAAAAAAAGTAAAACATTTCAAGAATATGGGTACTACCAAATTTTCAGAAAAATATTCTAAGTTCTTCGTATGCGTTTTAGCCTGCGAATGTAAAATGTGCTTAAGAGCGTGAAATAGTATCTGTGGCTTGTCCGTATGTCAGTATTGGACCTGTTTTTTTCGAAACAACATTTTTGCAGTTAGGTACGTTGATGTTCTCATTCAAAAAGTATTCGACCGATTTCTTTTTCAAAATTTTTACCAAGTACCTATATTATTATCCTCTGCGCAAAACAAAATTTTAAAAAATTTCTCAATTTGTGGAAATTTTTGATATTGTTTTTAGTTTACCGATATGAAGTAATTACATGGAAATTTTTTTTTTTTTTAATTTTTAAGATGATAATTATGGAAGCTACAGTGCCAGTAATTTGGGAACTTGTGGGGTGACACGTTCCAATAAAAGGCTTTTGCAGCCGCCCAAAAAATATATTTATGTTGTAACATTTTAAGACAGTATTCTGGTTTAGAGGCTTTTTTTAAAATGGATATTTTTTTGTTTCATTTTCGGAAAGTCTAGATCTTTAAACATGTGTCCTCAGAAGGAAATTTAAAAATTTTGAAAAATTATAAAGTTATAGTCATTTTAATACGGTAGGTTCCGGTATCAGGTATTATACTTCAAAATTTAATGTATTTTTTTGGAACTACATTTTTTAAGTTGGTCCACATGATATCTCGAGTTCTATTTATCCAATCGCCTTCGAATCTGGCATGTACCTTCAATACATGTCGCTTTGTGGTAGGGATTACGGATATTATAAAATTTAAATTTTTACTATTTTTAAAATATAAGAAAACAAATAATAAAAAACGTTAAAAATAATATATTTGGCAATAAGTACGGGCAATCGACAGTCCCGCACGAGTTGCACATACTATTTTTTATTACGAATTTCACATACTTTTTTCTATTATTATTACTATTTTTGACATTTTTATTACTTTTTAAAATAATATTTTTGAGTGTTCGTCTTTTTTCTGAATTAAATATTGTTTAAATTACTTTGTTGGTGGTTTCTATAGAAATAATTATGAAATATTTATTAAATGAAAAATCAAGAGGCGGCTTTGTGTGTTTTAATTAAATTTTGCGTGTTTTATTGTCAATTTGCGTGTGGAAAATTACTTTCCACACGCAAAAAATTGTGTAGGAAGAGTGCCGTGGGCAAACAGCTATTTTGTGTACAGAAATGTGTGCGCCAAGTTAGTACTTCTCCCGCATGAGTAATAAAAAATTATTTTTAAATTACCTTTAAATTAAAAGTTCTCGAATTTTCATTGCCTTTGTATAAAAAAATATAGAAACCTCAAAAATATAGATTAATTTTTTCCTTGTTAAAAAAATACGCAAAATTGTTGCCTTCATTTTCGGCTCTCTAAAAGTACTTCTCCCCTTAATGTACCTACATAAATAAATATTAGTTACCTTACAATTTTACAATGCAGGTAGGTAACATTAAAAATAAAACTATCGGAAGGAAGTTTAAACAATTATAATTTTCTTCAATTTTATACCTATATGTATAATTACGGTAGCGTTGTTAAAATAATGTAATGGCTGTTTTTTGGTATGATGGAACCATATTAATAAATAAACTTGTCATCAGCAGACCTATAATTAAACGAAAAAAATTACAAAATGTAAAAATATTACCTAACGTATACTCTAACTGAGGCCCATTAAAAGATTAACAATTTTGATACAAATAATAAAATATTTAATGAGCTTAAAAAACATTTCTTTTGTTTTTATATTTTGATTTTTCTAACATAATTTTAATTTGCGTCTAAAGTAAATAGTATATATTTATTGTGCGTAAGTCTTGTGTAATTATTAGTTGTAGTTTTAAATATATTGTATGAAATTAATTTTTATTTTTTGGTAGCAAAATATTATGTTTAGTTTATACCGGGTGTCCGCGAATTATGGGAATTTATTATGTATAAAACATAGACCAATCAACACTATTATATTACACTGCTAGACAAAGCGTAAAGCCAGTTTGTAGGTATTTTTCTTGAAGTGGGTAACAGGGTGAGACGGCTGAGATTTAAGGAATATAATATAATGTAAATTTTTAAGCAAATGCGACTATAATTATTGCAGGACATAATTTGTATACGTACGAATTTTGAAAATAAAGCGAATACTACTTTCTTTCTTTAAAAATTTTGCAGTTTCTTCTCAAAAAGGTAAAATTTTATTATCAATATATTATTTGAAAACGTTAATACGGATACCATCCATTACTATATTACAGAATACTATTAAGGTTGGAACTTGGTTTGATGATGTGACCATACGAATCGAAACATGTTGCAAAATTAATTGAATAAAAAGGGTATTTTTAAAAGGTAGTGTTTTATTGATAACATAGAAAATATAAGATACCATCGTGTAAGGCTCAAATCGATCGATTTTAATGGAAGAATTGGTTGAGGATGGTTACCTCGTAATTTGCAAGAATTTTGTGAAGAAAAAATCAATCAAGGAGTTATTGGTATAAGAATTTTAGTTCCGACTTTAGCTGAATCAGCTCAAATTGCGTACACGGAGAGAAAATTCCTATAAAAATTACTGTGCTCATACTACAATCGACGTGTAACAGGCGAACATATCCAATTTTTGTACGGTAAAATTATAAAAATTACAATAATATAAGTTTTATAATTTTACCGTACAAAAATTGGATATGTTCGCCTGTTACACGTACGGTACGGTAAAATTGGATATGTTCGCCTGTTACATGTCGATTGTAGTATGAGCACAGTAATTTTTATAGGAATTTTCTCTCCGTGTATCTTTGACAATATTTTATGAGTCTTAAGAAAATATATCTAATGGAATTATTGTTATTTTTTAACGAAATAATTTTCAATGATTACCTGACGTCGGAAACCGCATTATTAGAGTTCAGGAGCCACACTTTGCGAGTCCGCACTTTTACTCGAACAAGTGTAACATTATTTATACGTGTAATATTACAACCACAGATGAGACAGATCAAGCCTACATACAAAAAAATGTGATCCGAAAGTTGCAGTAAGTAGCAATTTATACTGTTTACTGATTAGTCGTCCATCGGCTCTTCAAGCGTACACATTCATTGTTAAGTCGTGGTCACGGTGGTGGCTGTTCATTGTTACATCACTTGTAGTAGGTACATGCATACGCTTGTTCAAGGTAACCACCGCTACATACATACAGAGTATTACACACACAAACATCCACTATACCTTACACATGCCAACACAAACTCTAAATACGTATATATAACCTTCCACCTCTCTGCCAAGTCTGATGACGTAAGATTCTGATTACAGTCGCGATGTTAACTTTATCATAATAGTAGTTTGGCACCTTGATTACAACGCATAGTCCTGTCCTATATGTAATCTAACTCTCAATGCATTTTACATCGGGATATGTAAGCATACATATAATATGCAACTATTACATATAAGTTTTCTATATTTTATTTTTAATACATAATAATAATATAATGTCTATCTGTAACTATATTCACTACTAACAGAGTACATATAGTGTGTGTCTAGTAGTAATGTAGTAATAATATTTTGTAGCTATATTCGGTTTGTTGTCGTAAACTGTAATTTACTATAATTATATTTTGCATATTTACATATACACATATAGCTATGTACTTGGGTAACATATCTTGCCTCTGTAATAAAATAAAATAAAAATTTTTTCGTTACAGTGCATAAAATTACCGACCTCTGTTCTATGTGCATGTGTTTTTTGGTGTTCCGTAACAAAATTGAAAGATTGGAACACTTAGGGTACTTTAGGTACAACTGGAACACATATATTGTTTAAAATTATTCTTAAAATTAAAAAAATTTGTTCGATATTTGACGAATCAATTTGGAGTGTCACAATTTTTGCTTTTCTTCCTATAAAAAAATTTTTCAAAATAGATTTATCAACATGTTTTCTGACAATGAATTTAGACAAAAGTCAAGGGAACTAATTTGAATAGGTGATTCATAAGGCGATTTGTGGCTTTTACAGATGTTTTTTCTAAAAATGATTTTTCGTTTTCTTCTTTTACTTTTTCTGTTCTCTATTGCAAGTTTGGTCTTCAGATGTTTTTTTGTTGTTTCACATTTCCGTTTTCGTATATCATTTTTAGTGATGTACGTATTTCCTTTTTGCACCCAACGAGTTGCTATTCGTTCTCCATTCACATTATAATGCCGCTCTGGGTAAGCTGCCAGTTCGGTCTCAGTTCGATACAAATATCTTTTCATAACAACTGAATGCAAGCGGAATGGAGTGGAATCAAAAAAGTGTTTACACCATAGGTACAAGCCATAACAAGTCTGATATCGCTCCGATAAAATATTACCTGAGTGGTATTGATAATAATAATAATAATAATAATAATAATAATAATAATAATTATTTATTTGTGTAAAGACCTTTTCAGGTATACAAAACGTCAAAGGATTACAATAAGTATTAAGTACATTTAATATGACACGTATAATACATATTTTCAATTACAATAATTCAGCTATTTCATACGGAACTTTACTATTTAGATGCTTTTTTAGTTTAGCTTTGAACTTATTATATACGTTCTCAGTTCGTATATCTTCAGGTAAATTTTGGTAAATTTTATAGCCTGTGTAACAAGGAGTCTTTTCAAAAAATGTTGTTCTGTGTGCGAAACTGAATAAATTTTCATATCGCGTATCATACTGCATTTTTTCTTTCGCTACAAAATAATTATTTTCTTTCATATATGTTATTAGTTCATACACAAAGATACCATAAAAAGTTAAAATTTCATTTTCTATAAATAAATTTTTGCAAGATTCCCTCTTTGGAATCTTGAAAATGGTTCTTATTATCCTTTTCGGCTTGTATCTCTTATCTGGCTTCACATTTCACACTTCAATAAAAAAAAAAAAAAATTGACCTTTTTCGAGACCGTAATAAATTTTATGACTTTTTTTGGTAAAAATATTTTATCCTTTTAAATTTTCAGTATTTTTAAATTGCGTTAAAAAAAAAGTTTAAGTTCTATATCGGTTTATATGTAACTTAACAAAAATTAATATCTAAATAATATTATAAATGTGAAAGTTTGGATGTTTAGATGTTTAAATTTGTTCGATGTTTAAATTTTATCCCGGTTGCAAGTCCTTGAGGGATACAAAAACAATTATTCAAACACACCCCAAAAAACAAAACTCAATTCAATGAAATTTGGTACACTGACATTATTTATCCTGAGTTAACAAATAGGATAATCTTATCCCGACTAAAGGTTCCTGTAGGATGACTGAACCGAATTCGATTAAATAAAATATAGAGACACTATTTACTATGAGCACATGTAGCTAGAATTTTAATAACACGTAGAATAGTTTTATCCCGATTGAATGTTCCCAGGGGATGCAAAAGAAATTCCAAAATCATGTCCAAATAATTAAACAGAATTTGATAAAATTTTGTACACAGACATGATTAATCCTGAATTAACGCATAAGCTAATCTTATCCTGATTAAAGGTTCCTGTAGGATGACTGAATCGAATTTGATAAAATTTAATATACAAACGTTATTTACTATGAACACATATATAGTAATAATTTTGAAATAGTTTTAGTCGGGATAGTTTAATCCCGATTGAAGGTTTCCGGGGGAAGAAGGGGAGACACAAGGGGGGGGGCTTAATTCAATGCGGGTGAAGCCGCGGGTCAGACTTAGTTATATTATAAAAATGTGTTGAAATGATTATGGAAATTCATAGTGAATGCAATAGCAATAATAATACATAGGATAGTTTTATCCCAATTGAAGGTTCCCGGTGGAAACAAAATCAACTGCTAAATCACATCCAACTAACTAAATCGAAGTCGATGAAATTTATAGTACACACAGAGACACTATTTACCCTGATCTAACACATGGTGTAATCTTATCCCGATTAAATGTTCCTGTAGGATTCAATATTATTTAATTATAATAACAGCAAAAAATCAGAGATCCTTTGATCCTTTGAAAATTTGAAAAACTTGTAGTGCGATTTTAAACCATTTTTGAACAATTTACATAGCCATATTTTCAAAACGGGGGTGGGACAGAATTTAATTAATAATATTCGATATTTTCGTAATTATATAGTTAATTTAATTCCCAAAGAATGAATGTAGTAATTATTTACTGTCCTATAACTGGATTAAAATTGGATTTTTCCGCTATATTCAAATTCTCAGAAAAATATTACCTGAAACTATACATATATACTTAGTTTTTAGGGATTTGCAATTGTCTGTAATAATTACCTACAGTGTGGACTTGAAAATTTCGGACGTAAAAAAAACATATGAATTGCATCCCGCGGTCACAGGGTACATTTGTCCTCACTGAAGAGGAGAAGCATGATTCCTAACTCAGAAGAATTGTTTTACAATTATATAGAAGCAATAAAATACTTTTTTCCACAATAAAATTTCCTCGTCTGTCTGTCTGTTTGTTTGCCCCGTCTGTCTGTCATGTCTTACCGTGTGTCTTGTCTGTATGTCAGTCCTGTCCTATTAACTGGCTGTATGTTCTGTGTCTGTCTGTCCGTTTAGTCCTACAGTCTGTCTGTCAGTCATTCCTGTTTGCTTGTTCGTCTGTCTGTATTTTAATTTTATCCTGTCTGTGTGGCTGTCTTTTTTGTCTGCCCGTCAAATCCTGTCTGCCTGTTTATCCTGCCTGTCTTGTATAATAGTCCTGTCTGTCCGTCTACCAATCCTGTCTGTCTGTTAATCGGTCTTGTCTGTTTGTCAGTCGGTCCCATCTGTCTGTCTACTAGTCCTTTGTCTGTCAATGTCTGTATATCCATTTTCGTGTGACGTAACATATGTAACATCAAAGTATGTTATGAAAAAGAAAATTATTTTAAATTATTAACTGTTATGGAAATCATTACGCTATAAAAATTATCATAAATTATTTACTTAGTTTGCTTATCATAGTTAATTCAATTTCAAATAAGAAAAAATTATTTATTAAAATTATTAAATTTACCTAATAAAATTACTGCTATGTCAGAAAAATCAGCCGATAAAATAAAGTTCACAATCTAATTGGCATTTTGAAATTCCCAACTTTAATGCAAGCAATATCAAGGATCTATGATTTTTTGCTTCGTCACATATAAATCCATATTGAACTTAAACTTTTTTTTAACTTAATTTAAAAATATTGAAAAATTTAAAAGGATAAAATATTTTTACCAAAAAAAGTCATAAAATTTATTACGGTCTCGAAAAAGGTCATTTTTTTTTTTTTTTTATTGAAGTGTGAAATGTGAAGCCAGATAAGAGACTGTAACCTCTTTTTCTGTATTATGAATGCTCGGTTAGATTCCGCAGATCTTCCCCATAATAGTATTCCATACTTCAGTGTAGAGTAAACGTATGCATAGTAAAACATAATTAACTGTTCATGATTCACATATTTTTTTAATACTCTAATTTGAAATAAAAATTTATTCAGTTTCTTACATACAAAATTTACTTGATCTTTAAATTTTAAATTACTGTCTATAATAATACCTAAAAACTTAGTTTGATTTGTTGATTTTAGTATTGTCTTATCTATACAAATTTCCACCTTTTCATTATATGATTGTCTTAATTTAAAATTCACCAGTGCCGATTTTTGCAAATTTACAATTAACTGATTCCTATAACACCACTCTTGAAACATTTTTAGCACCTTTGTTACCGATTTTTTTGCATCTTCATAAGTAGAGTCGGCTATAAGTGCAGTAACATCATCAGCATAAATTATTAATTTTGCATCTATTACATGTTCTGGTAGGTCATTAATAAAACAAATAAAAAGCAGAGGTCCAAGATTACTGCCTTGTGGTACTCCAATATTGATGTATTTTTCTACTGACTGTTGTCCTTGAATTTCGACTACATATTTTCGATTACTTAAATATGAATTTACCAAATCATTAACATTGCCTCGGATTCCCATGGCTTCCAGTTTCTTTAGGAGATAACCGTGATTGACCGTATCGAAGGCTGCACTCAGGTCAAAGAACAATCCAAACACAGATAGTCCGTCATCTAACGCTTTTGATAAATATTCGTAAAATTCAAACAGAGCAGTTGAAGTAGATCGTTTAGATCTAAAACCATGTTGCGAATTGTTTAAGACATTGTTTGTCTCTAAAAAGTTTGTTACTTTATTTGATATTGCTTTTTCAAAAATTTTCGAAAATCCAGATAGTATTGAAATTGGCCGGTAGTTATTAACGTTGTATCGATCATCTTTTCCTTTGTATATAGGTTTTATTTTTGCAATTTTCAAAATATCTGGAAAAATACACGTTTGAAACATCAAGTTTATCATTGGACATAATAATTCTGCTAGTACTACAGCATTGTCCTTGATCACATCTGTTGGAACTTCATCCAGTCCAGTCGATTTTTTATTTGGTAACGTCATTATGATGTTATAAATTTCAACATTATCTGCCGGAAAGATAAACCTTGATTGTAAATTTCTTCTATAAGTTCTAGTACAATCACTAGATAAGTTATTTCCGAAATTGTGAGCTAGTTTTTGCGCTACAGATTCAGAATAAAATTCTGAAAATATCTTTAAAATATCTGTTAATTCGCTAATAACCCTATTATCATGATGTAATAAGAGTTTTTCGTTAATTTTAATTTCGTTGCTAAGTAATCTATTTATGCCTATCCAAATATCTTGTGGGCTAGCAATTGTAAAATCTATGTTCTTAAATAAAGCGGCTTTTTTGGCATCCTCTATGTTGTTTTTATGTTCTTTTTTTAGTCTTTTGTACTTTTCCTCTAATTCACTGTTATTAATTTTTTCTTTGAACAACTTCCTTAATTCTTGACCCTCTTTGGTCAATTGGAGTGGCATTGGAGTGGGAGAGAACCGTGACTGATATCGGACCGATATCAGAGCGATGATGTGAATACACTCATTGTTTCTTTATTATTCTTAGAATATTTTATCGAATCGGGAGCGGAGCGATATCGTACCGAGAGCGGAGCGTTAATGTGGATCGGGCCTTATAGTTTATTTCAGAAATAAAATTTATTCACCAGAAAAAAAAGTTTTTTTTCTACCTTCATATTATGTTATTGCATCAAATTTATAATAACAACTGTTATAGTATGGAACACTATTTGCACAAGTACAATTTGCACCTGACAACTTGTTTTTATACACAATTTTATTTAAATCGCTATAAAAGTAATAGTCAAACGGAAAATCAGAGTCATGTTTAGTTGCAGACGACAAGTAGGAAGTGTTTTTGCTTCTGTCTTGAAAAAATTGAATAAATTTTTTGTTTGAAACGAAAGAGAGAAGTTGCCAAGTACATGCAATAGATACGCATTAAGGGATCTTTTACAAGTGATGTGCTACGAAAAAAAACGGTGCTAATGATTCAAAGAAAACTCTAAGTCCGATTAGACTAAAATTTGGGTGCAATCTCTTTATTATGGTGTTTTTTTGTTAGACTATCTAAAATCAGTCCTTAATATAAAAAATTCGATTTCTTAGAACGCCTGAAAGGTAAAGAAGCAGAGTAAATTTTCTTACTTTTTTATTCAAAATGATCTCAGAAAAAAAGTATGACATCCGATGGGCTGATTCTAGAGAGTTTTACAGAAAACACTACAATAAGGAGAATGAATCCAATTTTAGTCCAATTGCTTTTTTTTTTTTTTAAATCGTTGGCACCGTTTCGAGTTACAAAATTTAGGCGTGACATTCAACAGGCCTACAAGAGCAGATGAAAGGCCAGACAAAAAGAAAAAAATTCAAGATACACTTAACTATTACAACTCTAAGAAAAAAGTAAAAGTAATAAAATTTTGAAAAAAATATGATCGGTTAAAAAAGATGACAAGGATAAAAAAGCAGCTTGTACAGTGACAGTTTAATTTAGTTATCTCTCTCACACAAAAATGTGACAAACCAAGTTGGATTTACATATAGCTAAAAAAACTTCATAATTCAAAAAGTCAAATGAATGTATATGATTTTTAAAACTATTGATTTAGATTATAATTTAACATTTCTAAATCGTATTTTGTGTTGCCATATACTTTTTTGAATTGGAAAGTAATATTTTTATGAATGTTACTTAGTGATGAGCAAATGCAAGACCAAGACCAAGACTTGGCAGTCTTGGTCTTGGTCTTGTTCTTGCATTAAGAATCTTGGTCTTGGTCTTGCTAGAGCAGTTTCAGTCTTGGTCTTGGTCTTGGTCTTGCAAAATGCAGTCTTGGTATTGGTCTTGGTCTTGCAAAATGCAGTCTTGGTATTGGTCTTGGTCTTGGTATTGCTAAAAATCTTGCACTTTCTTGCATTTTTTATTAGCGAATTTTTTCCTTCTAAAATCAGAATTTTCTCTCTTTACGGTATTAATTATACTTTTAAATTATTTAAATAATTTAGTAAGAGTCTTGCTTTTTTCTTGCTATAGTCTTGGTCTTGCTCACTTGAGTCTTGGTATTGGTCTTGCAGCCATACTTATAGTCTTGGTCTTGGTCTTGCAAAATGCAGTCTTGGTCTTGGTCTTGGTCTTGCATTTTTTGCAAGACCAAGACAAGACTGCAAGACCAAGACTAATTTTGCTCATCACTAATGTTACTACAAGAGGGTAGTTTCGTACTGAAAATAGTTTATTTCATTTTTTGCTATAGTGTAAATCCAACTTGTAAAATTTTATTACGTTTACTTTTTTCTTAGAGTTGTAGGATAGTATGTAGGTACTTTAATGTACAAAACTTTTTTTTTCATTACAATAAATAGTTTCTCCAAAAAAAAATTTCCAAAAAAGTGTTTTTTTAGCATGCCACTTGTAAAAGACCCCTTAAGTTAGGGTCCCTCAGTCGCTAGAGTTTTACAAAGATTTCAAGATAAAATTTTGAAATATTTATAAATAAATTTTTTAGAGTACATACCCATGGTTAAAAACGATTTAAAAATATATTATTATTACCTAATTGAAATTCGCTGGTAATATGCATCGGCTTCAATAAAATATTTTATTTTCTGTAAATAAATAAAGGTGCGCGGTTTTTTCAATATCTTTTTTTTTTTTTGGTAAAATAAAAATAAGTAAAAATACATTTTTAATTAAAAGATATTCATCAGCTCGGAGATTCGAGCAAAAGGAAAAATATTTACGTACAAACACGGGGAATAAAAAACGAAAAAAATACGCCTTTTTGTTAAAATTTCATATTAAAATTGTGCTGCTGCACTATTCTTCTTCTTCTTCTCGTCTTTTTTAATACAAATAATACTGAAAATGTAAGTACTAAGTACGTAGTAGAAACGTAAAAGAAGATAATGTGATAAAAATAAAGGAAAGCAATATTGTGTTATGTTTGAGAGTGTTTATTTAAAATAAAAATACACACACATAGGTACAGAGACATTGTATGGTACAGTGCGTGTACAAAAGTATTGGCTGCTGCTTTTGTAATTTCAAACTTCCGGGACTTTTCTTCAATAGGCCAAATTATTAGCATAAATCAAAATTCCTTCAGTGTATATTGTATATCACAGTTTTCTAGTAGACTAACAAAAATGTTTCATTCATCGATCAAAATGTAATCTTCTGATAGTTTTATTTTTTCTGTAAATTTTTTTTTGTAAACTTTATTCTAATTGATAACTCCTAACCTCCTAATTACAAAACTTCCTCTTGTAATTCATTGCTTGAAATTTTTTGCTGTTTAACTGTAAATTAAAAATCACAAAGTGATTGAAAAAATTATCCGGATCGGCCGGGTTCGAACCCAGGATCTCCTGGTAACTAGCCAGGTGTGCTATCCATTACACCATCGATCCTTTGCTCGAGAGGCGCCCGATACAGACAACATTCAATCACTTATGTGTATGTACTCTCCGTAGCTGTTTAACTGTTTAAGAGTAGTGACACACAGCTTTCTCGTATACCTAGCAGACTTTCATCCAATCTTTAAGGTGATTTTGTGCTTAAACTGTATCTTATCATATTATTAACGGTATGTTTGAAACAAGAATAATTTTAAGACAAGGATAGAATAGAATAGCATACCAACAAAACGGGCCCATTGTACCTGACGTCGTCCTCAAGAGGGACCAGCTAATGCCCAACCTCTCGTAGAAACTCAGAATTGCACTAAAATCTGTAGGTAAACCTGATGTACTCGAAACTCAGAATTGAAGATAGTTACATTTTAAAGAATTTTAGAGAACAATGCTTCGAAAGGACATAAAATCTGGGACGAGGGATTCGTGCTCCAAGCCGCGTTTACTCAGGCAGAAAGGACTCTCTACTAGTCCCACGACACACAGAGGTGCTTCCTCAGGACATTATATCCCGTGAGAATACCTGTTAACCAAGATAAGGGAGGAGTAAATTGCTTTTTAACTTTTTTTAATCGATTATTTAACGGAAATTACATAAAAGCTGGTCCAAACATCTTAGAACAGAATGGTTGAACCAGTTAACAGACCAGTTCGAAGATGTTCGAACCAGTAATTAGATCAGTTCTTGTCAAAATTGAGCTGGGCCAGTAAATCGGCCAAAAGCTTCAAACATTTAAGTAGAAGATTCAAGTTAATTAGTGGTATGGTCCATTTCACTTAAATTTAACCATGCTTCATCACTTATGAATTTAAATAATTTCTGTTTTCTTGGTTTTATCTCTTTCATTATTACACTTACGTAAATTTGCAGTTTGTTTTTAGAAAAGAATAGAAGATTGATTTGTTTCGAATAAAAGAATTATTTAATTTTTTAACGAAGACTCATTATCAATTGTATTTGAAACGTATGGTATTATCTTTTTGAATCGATACATTACCTACCTCCATCGAATGCAGAATATCTTTGCAGTAAAATTAAAATACCCCTGTCGCTGCATCCTGGATAACATAGCGAATTTCCGTTTAAAAAAATTAGTTTTCCTCGGAAACTAGTTGATATAGAACAATAGTTTAAAGAGCTTTTTTATGTACTTTTTTTTCCTATTTTAAATGGTGTAACAAAATTTGGCAAAAATTTTTGAATAAGTGGAAATTTTGGCAAAAAACTAATTTTTTGCAAGAACAAAAACCATGTTCCTGGCATCCGCCGTGTCTGGCTGAAGAGTTATCGCGCGGATACATGTATATATATATATATATATATATATATATATATATATATATATATATATATATATATATATATATATATATATATATACTGTGTGAATTTTTCGAGAGTTGCCATTTTACACTATTTGAGTACATTTATTAATATTTTCGTTTATAGTTACGCTCACTTTGCTATTATTAAGAAACGCCAATGTCACTTTGTTGTTTACATCTATTTTATTGCCAACTATTGTTCTCTAAATAAATAAAAAATAAATATATTTTTCAGTAAATTAATGGATAACTTCAAATTCTTTTTAAATTAATTTACTTTAAATACTAATCTTTTAAAGTAATTTGATTTTATTATGCAAAAATGTTAAAAAATTGAAATATAAACACCTTTATTCATCCAAAATCTGAATTACTACCATTTGTGCTATAGATACAATAGTGGGAAAGGTTCTTTTCTTGGATGTAATAGAAATGTAACCGACCAAAACACTGTCGATCGAACTAGCCTCAAATACATAGAGTCAAGTGGGGAAACTGTACGCAGTTTTTAAACAAATACTGCTAAAATTATACTGCTTAGTCATATGTGAACAAATTTCATTTATTTATCTTTATTAAACTTTAATAATTGATAACAAAACATAAAATTCCATTTTTATTAATAATTCTTATAAATATTAATTATTTTAATTAGCATGTGAAATGCGGGCAGTTACCCAACCCAACGGGTAAGTGTCCGCACGCTGTGGGTTTAAGTGTACGCAATTAGTTCAGTGCTTTAACTGGGACCTGGCTGCACAACAGTTGTCTTTTTTTTCTTTACTAATCTACTTGGTTTGTATCGACCCATCGATGAAGCAACAGAGTTAAGTTTTAATCGTTTTCGCAGAGTGCTTTCGTCAATCCCAACTATGCTGGTTGCAGCCCTTTTACCTTTACCTTCTTCCATTAACTTTTTCGCTTTTATTATTTGTTCATTTGAACATACTTTACGATCAGGACATTTTCTTAAATACTTGCGTGGCATTTTGAATCTAAATATTGACAAAAAGGAGCATTAATATAATAAAAAAACCTGGTAGGATAAGTGTACGTATTTTATATACTGCGTACACTTTCCCGCGTACACTTACCCCATCTCAACAAAAAATAAATAAACAGTTAAAAAGTAAAAATAACGTACTTGTAGCAATTTTTTTTTTTAAATTTGAGATATTAATGAATTCCTTTATTTAATAAGCACTACCAAACTATAATATGTTTATACATACACCTTTGTCACGTTATTGAATAACATGAAAAATAAAAATAAACCAGTTAGAAATCACTTTTGTCAATTTATCTTTGCTTTGTAAAATGTAATCAGCAAGTGACTTTGTCCTCTTACTTAATGTTTAAAAACGAACTAAACTAGGTCGGTTGTAACCCGTAGCTGGTCATGACGTTTGCGGAAAATGCCCTGCGTACACTTACACTCTGCGTACAGTTACCCCACATGACTCTATGCGTATTTTTACCGTCTAATTGATAAATTAAAGAAAAATTCAAACAATAAACTTGGGTGAAAAAACTTTTTTCTTCATTTATGTTATTAACTGATGCATTAGATCAGTTTTATCGAAAAATTAACATATAGTCTCATTTAAAAATCTATAAGTTTGCATCATAGCTCGAAAACCATAAAAGCTATAAAGCTCCTGATTAGAGCAAGCGCTTGCCCCCGTCGATATCTACAACTCTTATTTGAACAATTTTTCGATTAAATCAACGGTTTGGCTGTAATAAAAATGGCAACTCTCGAAAAACTCACACAGTATATATATATATATATATATATATATATATATATATATATATATATATATATATATATATTAGTGAATATTATTTTCGGTTTCTTGGGACCTCAAAATAAGTTTCTGCCATAGTCCCCGATTCAAGACGCCTCATGACATTGGCTGTAATAGCTGAATTCCATTCTGGAAATTCGCTACAACATCGTCGCCGTCGGTCGCAAGTATCAATTTTTCAACGAATTGTTTATTCCACGTCCTCAATATTGTCCACGTTCGTCTGTTGATTATCTTTTCATTTTATTGTAATAATTATCCCGGCTAGATAGGCACCGGTATTGAAAAAACGACTTAAAACGTAATTTTAAATGCATTATCATCTCTCCACTGCTGACACTGTCACCACTGGAGAGGTAGCTACTATAGCGACACCAATTGAGACAATGTCTACAATATTCTAAAAGTAGCTAGCTATACATATAGTGTGCTATGTTAATAATATTGTTGCGACGTCCCACGGGAATTGTTGCTGCAGCAAGAAATGGTATTCTATAGCTTATAGCAACCGAGTCACATTTATTTAAACAATCAAGCTCGAGCTCGAACTACCTAAGACATGACCCCTTCGTAGTTATAATAATAACGAAACACAATATTGTTAGTGGCGAGTGAGGGAAAACATAGAAGAAAAAAAATTAATTTAATTACGTCTTTATTGTAAAAATTTACATTTTTAATTGATGAAAATTTGTTAAAGGACTCGCCGCGTCCTGAGTGACATCTCGTTTGCATAATTGAAAAATAAAAAATATATTATTCTTCGAGTAATTTGAAAAAAAAAAAAATGATCGAATGACATGAAATTAACAACAGCGGCGACATTAAAATGATTAGATTACTACGTTGAAGAAATTCAATTATTTTTAATGACGGTCGCAGAAATTTTGATATTTGATTTCGGTAATAAAAAAATTTATAACACCACTTTACTGTGTTAGAGTATGCTTCACAGGACTTGACTACACAAAAATTGGTACCATTTTGAATAGATGAGTTCATTTACTAAAATTTGGGGGATAGGTCTACCCACACTGTCAACTTCCCATTGGGTGTCCTTAAAGACTAGAGACTACTGTACATAAATACTTCTTTTTCCATTTCGGGCAACTTCTCCCCTGGGCCCCCGATAGAGGGTTCGCCCCTTTTACCATACCGGGGGCTTTGCCTTCTGTACCTAAGGGTGGGGGCTCCACCCTTATCAAACAAATGATAACATCATTTGTTCTCAAGATATGCGAGACAAAATATATTTCAAAAAGTTTCTTATTTCTATTTTTTTTTTTAATTTTGTAATAAAATACTGGCGTTTTTAACATCAAGGAAGGTTCTTAGGCCATTATATAATAATGTTATGGTAAAAAATCCATATAATCTATGTTATCTTAATAAAGTTAATTCTGTTTTTTTTTTTCTTTTTTTTTTTACCACAAAAAACAAACCGCTAATCCGAATTTGCTGAAAACTTTATCCGGTCTTCATTTTTTGATTACGCATCTAATGAAATTAGTCCGGAGTTGATATCATCATTTGTTCTCGAGATATGCGAGACGAAAAAATATTCACGAACGAACGAACGAACGAACGAACTAACGAACGCACGCACAGACATCACGCTAAAAACGATGGATTCGGATTCTAGTGACCTTGAAACGTGGAGATATATCAAAATTAGCGATTCGTAAAATCGGACCCATTACAATAACTTCCTATGGGAAGTTAAAAATAGGTAAGGTTGGAAGTAGTAGCAGGATTAACTCAAGAGGGAAGTGTTAGACTCCACAATAATGTTTTTATCTGGAATTGGTTAAACATTGTAACTTTTCATACATTTTTGTCATATTGTTTGATTAGACATTCATTATTTAGTAAATAATTTTGCGAATTCACCAGAAAAGATACTTTCATTTTCGTCCAGTTTTGGTTTAAACTGGAGACTTCAGAGACGATACTAGCAGAAATTGCGTTTACGATTTCTACTCTAAAAAAAAATTCTTGTTCTCATTCTTATCTACTCAATTCAGCATCAACTGTTTTTCCAAAGAAAGTATTTTTTCCAATTTCCATATGAAAAAACGAGGTCTGCTACTATATACCTGTCAGGGCCGTATATAACCAACCTTCTTGGGGGAAGGGTCACACGGAAAATGAAAGTGAAAAATTTTTTAAAATTAATTTTACCAATGTTGTGTTCAAAATTAGTGTAAATAATATCTGTTGTGTATTTTCAGTTCCGGGGGGAATGTTTACACTTTGACGCCCCTTATATACGCACCTGTTGACTAACTTAAAAAAAAAAAAAAAAAAAAAAAATAATAAATATTTTTAAGTGTAAATAAAAATAAAAACTGGAAATTTCTCTTGGTAAAACAATTCAAGCTTAAAATTTTCCATTTATTGATTAAATTTTTATTAAGTTATAGGGTTAAAAAAATAATTCGTTATAAAGTGCAGTCTACAGGATTTGAGATACTCTAGCTCAACATTTTTCAAACTGTGTTCCTCGGAACACTGGTGTTTCACAAGCAGTCATTAAGTGTTACACGATGGAAAGTGTTTGGGAAACACTGCTCTAGTAATTAAAATTATAATTATTAAATCGTAGGCCCGATGAGGGAATAGGGTAATTGGGGTTGCACGCCGGGTACTCAGGCTTGAGGAGCGGGCCCGTAGCTGTCGATAGAGGGTCCGCAAAAAAAGTTAAGAGTTTTTTTTTTGGTCATCACTTATTTTTGGTAAGGCAATTTTTAAAAATGGTGGTTTATTTTTGAGGCTCGTCATTTTTTCCCCCGGCTCTGTTAACCCTAGCATCATACGTTGGTCTACGAGGAACGTTAATCATACATCGACCTTTTTTTGACGGATGGACTTTTTACGGAGAGTTTTAGAGTTTATTTGCAAAAAACATTTTTTTTACATAACAATACTACAAAAGCGAAGAAAATATTTAAAAAAATTAGATTTAGAAAAATTTCTTAAAGTAAATATTTATTAATTTTTTTAATCTTTTTATCAAAGCATATTTTCATTATAAAAATTAAAAAATAGCTAAATACATCAATTGTATCATAAAACATGTGTTTCAAATAATTAATTTATGAACTATTATGAGTCAGTGGACATGTGTGACTATACAGAATGTCAAATTTCTCAGTCATAAATATTCCTATAGATATGTAGTTATTTCCCCATTAGGCACATTTGTAAATTTTCTAAAATTTGTTAATAATTTTTCGAATAAGATCTCAAAAAATAATAAAAATTAAAATATTTTCCACAAAATAAATTGTCAATCTTTTATTAAGTCACTTGAAACGCATTCTTTAGTTTTCGATTCAATATATTAAAACTTCAGTATTATGTCGTCTCTATAAGTCAAACAGCTGTAATCATCTTTCACATTATCATAATCATTGAATAAATTAATTATAACATGCATATCTTTAATAAATTTTAGAAAAATTAGGAAAACTTTTATATGTGAAGTACAAAATCTTTAAAAAAAAAACATCGCGTAATTATACATCGACGTCCTTTTGACGGACACTATTTCAATACAAACAAAACGACAATGACTATAAACAAAATAAATACGTCTTATGTGTTATAACAACAAATAAATTAGATAACAGAAATCTCACAGCAAGCAGGTACCGACAAGTTGCAGTATTGGAGCAGGTAGAGAAGTGTCGTTCGTCGTTTTGACGTGTATGTATGATTCTAGGGTTAAAACGAGCATTAATTCGAATGTTTTTTTGGCGCAAACCTATTTGACAATTCAAATTCACACTCTCCCTTTTTTCTGTAATATTAGTATAGATTATAAAATTTTAACAAAACAAGTGTTATTAGTAAATTGCAAGTCATAGTACGTTATGTATTATTAGGATATTCTAATTATTTTTGACACAACAAAAAAACTGAAAAACTAGAGTACATTTACCTACATTAAAAAATTACAATTCCAAGAAAATAGTTAGCGCGCCATTCTGTCGGTCAGGGCTTTTCAGTCAGTATATAGCGTATATAGGTATACAGGAATCATTTAAATAATAGTATTAAAAATATTAGTTTTTGAAATTTTTATCTTGATTTTAATTTTATTTTATTTTTTTTTTTTTTTTGTATTTTACTGGAAGGCAATTCATTCGTCAGTGGAACAACTGTTGAAAAATTAGTTTAGTAGTTTGAAATATTATTTTGAAATTTAATATAAATTTATGTTATGAAGACATTTTGGTCTTAATTTGGCGACGCATACACTAATGGTCTTAAAAAAAATGTCTTAGAATTTGTTAAATTATCTACTAACTAATAATTAGGTATACCGGGATTCTTCGGACAGGTCAGGACCGTACTTATTTCAATAAAATTTTGCAACTAAATTACATTGAATTATGCACATTTTAATGAATATAATTGGTCAAAAATTACATTTTTCACCATTTAGAATACTAACAGCATTTTTTATTTATGACGAAAGTAAGAAAATTCAAAAAATCGGAAAAAATTTTTGTAAAATATATTGAAAAGTTGTTGAATATTTAGACGGTCCACTATAATAGCTAAGACGTACGTATTTACTAAGATTTTTTATTATTGAAAACTAATTTTTAACAAGCAACTATACTTCTATCTCTCAAAATTGAAAACAATAAAAAAAGATGAATTTATTTAATTTAAATGACATGTCACATAAATCACATACATAATATAAACAAAAATACTTTTGATAGTTAATTAAAATGACAGTGGCACTTTTCAATTGTGCAGGTAATAAATAAAAGAAAAAAAAAAGGATGTTTACATAAAATACGTATAAATAATATTTTGATACACATATGTATGTGTGTGTATGTAACTTGTGTACGTTGTTTTTATGAAAATATTTTGAACTTTTAGTCACATTGAGTGCAATATGTATACCTGCATATGCTAAAGACGAAACTGTCTGATCCGAAAGAAATCCGATACCTGTTAATAATACTGTTTAACAAACAAATTTAGTAACTTTGTACTTATTAATAAATTTCCAGAAGGAAAATTCAGCTAGTACGGAAATTGTCATGGTGGGACTTCAATTAAATCTTTCTTCGTGTCTATTGAACTTAACAGCGTAGTTAATAGGAATTAGCCTTAATTAAGACATTTCCACTTAAATAAAAAAGTTTTCGAAAATTAATTCGAAAAAATTTGCTTTCTTTCGATTTTTTCTGAGGGTGGTACAAAAGGCTTATCTTCAGGGCAAAATTTTTTCGTAAGTCGCGTGATTTAGGAGAATTTTAAAAATTTATTTTTAAGACCCTTATCTTCTGAAAAATTTTGAAGGAATCAATTTTCTTTAAAATGGTACCACACTTTGGGAAGGGAATGGTTGGAAATATGAATTTTCCCCCTCAGCTTCAACTAAAAGGTGTTTCGAAAAATTTTAAAACTATAAATTTTATAAATTCAAATTTGCAAATAGCTTTAATTCCTACAATTTCATTTTTGATTTTTTAAGGGGGACCACTAGTGTGACATTTCGAAAAAAAAATGGGAAATTTTTTTTGCATGTTTTGATAGTCTATACCGTTAAAAATAACATACTAAAATTTCAAGTGCGTATCTCAAATAGTTTTTGAGTTACAGCCATCTGAAGAGCGAATTCTGATTTTCATTGTTAACTTTGAGGTATTGAGAAATGTATGAAGGTTAATAGTTTGGGCGTTTTTGGACGTGGCTGGCAGTCACATGTTGTGGAGCAACTAGACCCTGGCACATTTAAACGACTCATCTACTTTTACTATGACCGTTATAGTGAGTACATCATAAATAATTTTAGTAAAAATTCTCAGTGATTAAAATTAAAAGGTAAGATAAAGAAAGACTACATTTTTTAAATTTGCTGCAGTTATAACTCGAAGACAAATCATCCGATCGATTTAATTCTTATTGCATCTTCTTCGTGCCATGAACCTCCAGTTTTCCGATCGAATAAAAAATGTAATTTTCGCAGGCCAAAAATCATCAAACTTTCGAGCAAAATTTGAAACTTTTTTTAAAAAGCTCCGCCATTTTGTTAAATCTCAACTTTTTTTTCTCGATTGAGGTTCACGGCACGAGCAATATCTCCTAGTTTAATAGTCTTTTTGTTTTGTTTTTTTTTTTTTTTTTATTTCAGGCAGTATGAAGGTCGCTATCACTGCAACAGTGAGGGAACTTTTATTTTAAAGCCTTGGGAGATCTCGAATAACTCACTAAATTTTCAATTATTTTGTCCAAAAATTTTATCTTGAATTTATTATATATCAACGAATATATCCTTAAAATATTAAAACATTCCATATAGCAGTTTTCTTTAAGAAAATTCCCAAAAATCACCTTTTTGTCAAGCGGTCACACTAGTGGTCCCCCTTAAATCTTTAAACGGAATGGTCTGGCTTCACTGATCCAGTACATATCAGTCTATTATCATTAAGGGTGTCTACACAATCAATGAAATAAGGAATAAGAAGTATGCCATCTAGTGACGTTGAGTGGAACTTTAATAAATATGTAGGTACTTTTGTATGTCAAAATTCGTGATTTTTTTTCACTTTAGTGACAAAAAAAGTCATCACGAACGTTATTTTTTCATGAATTTTGATGTACAAAAATACCTAAATACATATACCTATGGGCAGTTACGTTAAAGTTCCATTCAACGTCACTAGATGGCATACTTCTTATTCTTTATTTCTTATTTCTTATTCCTAACTTCTTAGTAAGTTTCAAATAAAAACGGGACCCGAAAGTCTTATAATTTTATTCTCAGCTTTTTTCTTATAAAGACCGTTCTACTGTTGCTCTTGATACGCCCTCGGATCGCTCTCGGTCCCATAAAATTTTGTATTAGTATCTATCTATAATTTTTGCACATTTCACAGAATGGTCTTAATATAAATCTATTCAAATATTTATCTTATAAAACATTTTTACAATATATTTTGCAAATAAAACCAGTAATTACACTACAATGGATCAATCATAACCCATAAATAAAGCGACTATTGAACTATTCTTAGAAATTATGCATATTTTTATAAAAAAAAAAAAAAAACATTTTATCTCTATTTCGCTAACATATGCTTCAATTACTTCTTTTTTCAACATCATACGCGAATTAAACGCAACTACATATAGTGGCCTTGCGATCTACTCCGAGTAGTATCGACACAGACATCGTGCGGACATTAAAATATATACAGTCCACATACATACATATGTATTGTATATTATACTTACATGAATATTATAAATATTATAATTTTTCTGTTTGGTCATTCTATGATTATTATTTTTATATTGAGGATTGAGTGGGCGTTCACCGTGTGGCAGTGACCATAGGCGTGGTTTTTTTCTATAATTTAACCAACCCGAAACGATTGAAATCAACTTGGAAGTGAAATAAGTAAGTATGAAGAAATCATATAATAAAAAGATCTCATGTATATGTATGTATATTTATTTAAATCAACTACTTTTATATGGATATGTGCGTATGTATGTGTGTGTGTTGTATGTGTGTGAGTGTGTGTATATAATATGCATGAAGTTAGAATATATATAAGGAAAACATTTTTTTTCAAAAGCCAACTTCAAGTAATGTAATTAATTATTATGTATAAAAATATTTTATATAGTTACATATAAACTTACATATTATGTACTGTCGTACTGTATACACATTATATAGAGAAACAGTGTATATTGACATTAAAAGTGTATACAGGGTGTCGACTATGAGTTAAGATTGTATACAGAAAGATGGTACAGTGGGCATTCTGAATATTTCCGTTCTCAATAGTTCCGCTTCCCCAGTTTGAGACTCGAGCGTTACCCCCACTTTGCCACCTATTATAATATTTATTTCATAAGAGCTAAAAATATTTTGTTTATATTAAATGAAAGAAAAATTACCTAAATTGAATAAATATAGTAAGACAATTTAAGTTTGTAACATCATTATTCGACTAACTGATCAGCATTGTTTATACTGTTCCACTGTTTCACTGATATGTATCAATTAGTCTCCTCATTATGTAAACAGATAGACATAAATTATTATGTGACATAGGGTAAAAGACCCCATTGTCCATCGGGGTTATAAGTCCGATCAGTTTTGACATTTATATCTTAATGAAGTTATTTTTGAAAGAAACCTTTGATAAAAAAAATTATTATTAATAGAATGATTATTTTTCAATTTAAATTCACCTCACATTTAATGCCTCCTCACTTAATTTAAGAAATACATATATATATCGAAAATTTTTTGTTGAATTCGTGAATTTTTAATATGATGGATGATCATTATTCAAAACACATGAGTTATAAATTGTAACATTTTTCACCGAATTTTTAAAGTTATTAGCATAATAAAAGTATACAAATAATTGTTATTAGTCCACTTAAGAGATTAGGATAGCTAAATTAAATTTTATATGCGTTAAATATTATTTGTATGACTGATTCTTCTTGGGATCTGAGTTTTACAGTTAGGTACCGCATTTTGAGAATTATATATTGCATACCTATTTTATAAACATTTTTAATTAATTTTTGGGTTTAAAACACTTAACTAACCGTTTTTATAATTTTACTTTAATATTTTATTTATTTCAGAACGTAAAATCAATTGAAAAAGAATTGATATTGAATTAAAACTTCCAAATTGTTATTTATATAGAAATTTTCAAATAAAAACGTCAAACATAATATGTATGATATGTATGTATTACATCTGAAACGACACATACAGATACAATATAAACTAAATATAACTGTTTAAAAATTCACAATGGTTAACGGCTAAGTCAGATCTTACACAATGTTTTTTTAAAAGATCAGCAGAGAGCGAAACGAAATTGTGATGTTAATGGTTTATTTTATCGAATATTTAAACCGTTCTTGGCTTTTGCTTTGACGTTCTATGTTTCACTAGATGTCACTCTATGATAATACTCTATGGCATATAGCTTCACCTAGTAGTGGATAGAGTGTCAAAGTGGCTGGAAGAGAATGGTTCAAATATTCGATAGTAGAAGGTACTTCATGTACATTAATGCGCGATTTTTCATAGGGGTCAGTGTATTGATCTTTCAAAGGAGGTTAATATTTTCTGTCCGCTTTTCCATAGACGTCAACAAATTATAAAACAAAAACATTAATAAATCAAAATTTTTGGGTTATATTTTCTTAAAAAATATCCATTGGATTAAAAAAACTTGGTTTCATACTTATTAAGAAAAAAAATGGGTGTTTTGTTTATTTTTTAATTTTTTTAAGCTAATTTAATGATACAGCTAAAAATAGTGATCGGTCATCGGGTCTCTTACCCTATATCGGTGTTATGCATGCAGGAATAAAAATTAAATTAGAAAAATACATTCAGAGATGCGAGCGTATTCTTGCAAAATTTTATGAGGAGAGACATATTTGATCAGTAAAAGAAAAAGGTTACACAATAGTCAATACTTTTTAATTAATAATTAGATTTTTAAAAATAAATAAAAAAGAAATAAAATAAACTTGTTAACTGCGTACATAAATAGATGATTATAATGAAAATGATATACCATTAAGTAATTATACCTAACTGTAAGTCCAATACCGTACACAGGTACATTATACTCATATAGTACAATTATGCATATCAGCATATCTATACATATGTTAAACGTAAACCACTAGAGTTTCGTTACATGGTTATATAAATATTAATTTAAATTTTTAAATTACATTATTATTTTTAGACCCCCGTACTTATTTTGACGCTCCTGGAAAAATTTTCAATTTTGACACAATCATAAATTATTGAATTACAATTTCTGAATTTAGACATAAAGAAATTTATTACCTTGCTAGCGAGCAATTGGAATTCGGTGGGGGAACAACAATTCCTGGAACAGCTATTCCCCTCGTCTTATTTTGCGGAACTATTGAGAAGGAACACTGTATACACGAGCGGATCCATTTCTCTAATTAGGAGGGATCACATTTTTTTTCTAATAAATTTTTCGATAAATTGTATATTTTAAAAAAAATTTTCTTGGAGAAGTGGAGAAAGTTCATGACCCAATTTTTGTGAAAATGAAAAGAATAATGTAAAAAACCTATAATTTAATTTACGGTTTTAAGGTACGGACAAATTTTTGTAAACTTTGTAATGTCACCAAATCAGAAAGTTTATTTTTTCAAATCGTACGCAAGGGAAGTGATTGAAACTAGGGTGATTGGTTGAATTGGTGTAATTTGGGCATAAATTTTTTATTTCTGTTGTTAAAATAACGATTTTTCTCTTAGAAAGATGACTGATTTGATAGAAGTGATTTTTCTAGATCTTCTGTGTGCTTGATTTTGTTAAAAATGAAAAAAAGGCCTCAAAAACCTACAATCAACTTCCAACTGCATTAATTTCATTTATATTTCTTAAGGAATAGAATTATTTTTAGCAAATTTGTTGACGTAATCAAAATAAGAAAATTCTTTTTTCAAAAATCGAGTTTTATGACAGTGATTGGAATTAGCATTATCAATTGAATTACGATAATTTGGGTGTCACATTTTAATTTTTGCTGTGAAAATGATGAAATTCCTTTTGGAAATACTTATGCCTGATTTGATGGAATTCATTTATGGTTTTATGGACCTACATTCTTAATTTTGGTCAAAATGAAAAAAAGAGTTAAAAAACTTATAATTCGCTTCTAGTTTTATCACTCCATCATTTTATTTATGACTGTTAACGCATAGAAAAATTTAAATAATCTTGGGGAATTGGGGAAATTTGAGAATGAAATTTTTACTCTTGCTGTTAAAATGACAAAATTCCCTGTAGAAGTATGAATAATTCAACAGAAATCATTTTTCTAGTGCTTCTACATATATGTTAAATTTTGGAAAAAATTAAAAATAAGACTTCGAAAACGTCTAAACCGCTTTCAATTTGAATTTGGAACAGGTCTTCTGCGCCTTTTTGATTCCCTTTAAAGTGACTGATAATGGTGACCATCTTGGGTATTGGTCCTGTAAACTTTCAAGGATAATTTGTCCTAGATTTCAATTGACAATCACGACCCGACTGTTCAAAAGACAACTAAAAATTATCTAATTATTTAAAACGAATTTGAAATTTTTAAAGATTAAAAATCAATCAATTTCCAGCAATAAAAATTATATTAAAATTAATATTAGTTATTTTATACACTACATTAACCCAACTAGGTATATGCAACTGTTTAAGTGTATACCTTAATATACTTAAATTACACTGTTGGTTTTTATCGTATAATCTGATCGCAATGTTAGATATTTTAACACTAATAATGTAACGATTTGAAAAATCATTTTAACACCTATTACCGTGATTAAAATGTGCAAGATGTTTTTGTTGGCTTTTTTTATAGGTACACTCTTCTAAGCAAAAGCAGCCGGTTTCAGTTTTATCTAAAAATCACTCAGATCACTCTCAAAAGGCTTTCCACTAACATTACAGTAGAAATTTTACTGGCGCTCCTGTACAGTTTCGTTTTGAGAGAAATTTTTAAATTTTCAATAGACAGCAAATAAATGCAGAAACTAAAATTGAGTCGCTGAGTTTCAAAACCATCTAATTGACGATTTTTTCAAAATTGAGTTAGATATGGTTTATTTTTCAGAAGGATAAACTGCACCAAAAAATACCAACTAGACGGTGCAAAGTCAGCTTGTTCCCCTTTAATTTTAATGACAATAATACGAAACTGTTTCAAAAGTAGCTATAATTGCAATATTTTCCAATTGAAAAAACATGGAGTTACAAGCAACACAAACCAGTCGCAAAACTATCTAATTACTTATATAAAAATGGCGCTATTAGAAAAACCTGGAACAAAAGTAGTTATAGTTAGGTGGTCAATATGCGGCACTGCAGAGCCTCCAGAAGATCAAATAATTGTATGTGATAATTTTATTATTCTCTCTAAGAAAATATTTACTATTGAAATAATTAGAAAAAAATACAAAGAAACTTATGGAATTGCCAGATATAACAGGCCGCGAATGTATGTAGAATAAAATTGTGTGAAACATCGTGGTTCTGATTTGAGTTTTACTGTTAAATTACAGTAAAGAGACTTGTTTTATGGGAGAATATTCTACTAAATTATAAGAAAATATCTTAGTTTTCATAAGTTATAATAAAAACAACGTTGTACGATGTAAATAGATAGATTTGTACGAATGTTGTTTTATTTAAAGCTTATTGAAAGAATAATAAACTGTTGCAAAAGTGTTTAATTGTTAGTGTTACTGCTGCGAAAGTAGCTAATTACAAAATTAACCGTTTTAAAACCATCTAATTAAAGCAAACTGCTGCAAAAGTAGTTAATTATAATTTTTCATCGTTATTTACTAATTAATGAAGAGTGGTTATTATTTCTTTATAAGAACTGTATGATTTTTCCTAAAAATTTAATGGTAAAAACCACATCAAAATCATTATTATAAGTGAAAAAACAGTCTTTGGTGTTTTCTGAACATTTTTAGTTGTGTTAATTAGATGGTTTTGAAACTCATCGACTCAATTATCCATCTGTATAATGCCACATTCACAATAATGTCATTTTTAAACATTTTGTTTAATTATGTATCGAAAAAAAGTTGAAATTAATAAAAGTTTTAAAAATCGATGACGAAAATGTTTATAAAAAGTTTCGTCTAGCAGTTTCTGGAATTCCATATTCCGTGTATTTTGTAGTGTAATATCATACACGCCGAATAAAAATTGGCTTATTCTAAATTATAACGAAATTTGGTATATGGAATTGCAGAAATTTTTAAAACTTTACAAACTTTTTTATTTTGGATTCTTAAAATTTTTATTTTAATTTTTTATCCTAGGAATCCTGAAATATCCTGCAAACAGTTGAACCAACGTTCATCAAACCTGGTTAAGAACAATCTTGTAATTAAAAACTTTGAAAGAAAAAAAAAACTGGATTAAAATTGGTTAAACCGTTTTGAAGATAAATGATAAATCATAAATGTAATTTTTTAATTGTCCATATTAGGGTGAATGCGGGAGTGATGCCGCACATTTTAAAAACACTTGATAATTCTTAAAGTATGCATTTAATTGATTTGAAATTTGGTACACAATAAATGTAAACATTGTTCTTTAAAATTATTTACAAATAATTTTAAATTTTGAGTCATAAAAAATTCATAATTAACATTTTTGTAGAGCCTGCAAAACGGCGTCTCTCCCACACCTATCGGAGAGATGCCGCATCAAAGAAAGTCAGATACCGCATAGTTCATATTAAAAATTTTGCATTTTACACACATCTCCATACATGATGCATGCCATATGTAACCATTTTTGGCACTTTATACATCTTAACCAGTCAACTTTTCTTTTGTTTCTGAGTACCTATCAAAACATTCAATACACAGGCAATCATGATTATTTTCGTTATCTTCACTAATATGATAGCTCTTTCTGATCCATTAATGGATCTTTTATATTTACGAGGCATAATTTACAGTCCACAAAAAAAAATTGCATAATTAAGGTGTATAAGTCTACATTTTTAACATGTAATATGATGCGGCATCTATACCAACTTTAAATGCGGCATCTCTCCTTTTTGTTGGGATAGATGCCGCGTGTTGCTATAGCAAGCATAGTGCGGAATTCCAACCTAAAATTTTATACAGTACTTTTAAAATATACCTAAATTAATAACAAAACTGATTTTCATTAAAACATTGAAATATACATTATTAAATTCTAATGAATTAAATGCTTGATAAAATATTATATTAAAAAACTTACTTTTCAATAATATAAAGTTGGATAATTCCTAAACTGATGGACTAATCATAAACGTTACCATATACAGGTTAAATAAGTAACTTATTTTAAACATACAATCCATTAATAGCGCTATCTATCAATCAACGGATGAACTATGGCTACTGCGGCATCTCTCCCGCACTTACCCTATATGTTCAATATGTAAAGTGTGCTTGTTATCTATCACTTACTATGACTCTATACGTATCATAATCATGACATAATGCGTACATACGAAAATATTTGCAAAAATAAACAGTTTTGTTAATTTTAGTGTTCTATTTAATTTTAGGGAACACTTGTTGTTAGAAGAAATAGAATGAAGTGATAGTATCATTTTTGCAAGAATTTTACTCCCAGACCGGACAAATTTCGCATTATTGGGAATAATTTTTGTACCTTCAATTACAGCATGTACTCTATGAAGTTTAAGGCAGAGTCGGCTGTAATATCCAAAATTATTAACTGGTGCTTTTGAATGAAAAAAAAAAACAACTCAAAAATATAAAAATTTTTACAACAATATTTTTTTTTTTTGATGATTGATCACTGTGCTACCATACCAATAACAATGTACTTGAGGAGTACATTGTACAAACTGTGATAATTTAAAAAAAATTCTCTTGAAATTTTTTTGATTTTACATTTTAAATATGTTTGACTTTTTTAATTGTTTTAAATTAAAGTAATTATTTTATAAAAAATTTTTTCGATTGACAAATTTCCATGTGAAATGCAAAAAAACTAGTTAAATTGTTTCTAATGGATTGTTGGTATGGTTGATTGTTATCCAAGAATGACAATCTGAAATTTAGATAATTTCTGCCACTGAAGATGATATTAAACATATCGAAAATATTTTGGCAATTTTAATAAAGAAAAGCTATGAAATAGAAGATATTGGTTCATTATGTCCATCCTTCTATAAAGCTAGTCCACGCAATTTGGGAGAAGGTTGAAAAAATTCTTCATAAAAATTTTTATTTATCAAAAAACAATATATTTAAAAAAAAAATTGAATTTGTATTCAACATGAATTATTGTTATACACAATAAATACTAATAACTTTTTTTCAAATAAAAAAAAAAAATTATAAAAAAAATGGATATAACAAGGTTTGTGTAGCTATTATAACAGATAGCGATTACTGGTATTTTAATACCAAAACAAATTGGATTCAAACAAAAAAAAACATATTAAACAATTTAAATCATTATTGATTGGCTATTGTCGATAATTGTCATATTACATATATGCGTGTACAGTAAACTCTCTGATATTCGGCTATTAGAGGCCCGGTTTGAGTTACAGACACCCGGACTGTTGCTAACAATATAGCTTTAAAACTATATAAGCGGAAAAGTTAATTTTTATTGAACAGAAATTATCATTCACTTGAATTTGGGCTTGGATTCGGGCGCCCATACTGATTGGACCACCGTGTTCTTGCGAACAAATTCAAAATTATTAGGGTTGCTGCACACACGGGCGATCACAGTTCGTTCTCGGTCCGCGTAAAATTTTTCAGCATGTCAGTAGGTCTTGGCAGCATGTATTGATAGTCTAGTTACTTTAGTCAGTCAGTCAACATGGTGATGATATTGGATCCAGTACCAATTTAAGGGTCTCGAGGACAAACTACCCTATGCCTCCCGTCGAGTTTCCCTCTCGGAGTATCCGTAATCTGCGTCACCGTAATTGTGTCGAACGTAAATGTGAACATAATAACATTTTACCGGACGGAGACCGTATCGAGAACGAACTGTGATCGGCACTATAGTGTGGAGCGACCCTGAGAGTCATTTCAATTCGCAAGTAATTTTAAATGTAGTGGTTTTACTGTAGTAAAAGCTATGAACTTATGAGTATGGTGAATCATGCGTATTAAAGATATATTATTAGTGTTTTAATTTTTTGTTAAACGTTAAAATACCCGGTAAACAGAGAGTTTACTGTACCTATATGTCCATATACATGAAGTAGTTATGTGTATTTAAACTCAATAATAAATTAACTTTTTTTTTAGTTAATAGATGTTGTTGTCTATTATTTAGTTATTTTTTGGAAAAAATAGAAAAAATTGTAAAATGTTTCTAAATTATATTTTTAAATAGTAATAACGATATTATTATTTAAAAACTTTTTCATTGTTATCCGGAACAATAGACGTATAAAATTTTTCGAAACATATGCGGGGGAATACGAAGGAATTGGTACTTTATGAAGAATCGTTTTAGGGACAAAAATTGATATCTGAATAATTTTATTGAAAACAGCGGTGCACCATTACAGATGTTATAGATTTTGGACCGCGGGAAATTAACTTGGATTTACAAAATTTGAAGCTTTATGGCGTACGACATCACAGTAATTTAAAAGTATGTAATTCTAAATAGGTTTCTCTTTGGGTCTTATGAATAAAGAATTCAATAAGTTTCAGGTTCATCTACCAAGCTCTTTTCAAGGTTGAACATCCAGAGAAAAAACAACTTAATTTCAATAAAAACCATATTGATTCAATGTAAAACTAGTGATGAGCAAGACCATGCAGACCATGTAGACCATGCAGACCATGAAGACTTGGCAGTCTTGGTCTTGGTCTTGTTCTTGCATTAAGAGTCTTGGTATTGGTCTTGCTAGAGCAGTTTGAGTCTTGGTCTTGGTCTTGCAAAATGCAGTCTTGGTCTTGGTCTTGTTATTGGTAAAAAATCTTGCACTTTCTTGCATTTTTTTATTAGTGAATTTTTTTTTCTAAAATCAGTATTTTTACTATCTTTACGTATTAATTATACTTTCAAACTATTTAAATAGTTTAGGCAAGAGTCTTGCTTTTTTCTTGCTTTTGTCTTGGTCTTGCTTACTTGAGTCTTGGTATTGGTCTTGCAGCCATACTTATAGTCTTGGTCTTGGTCTTGCTCTTGGTATACATAGTCTTGGTCTTGGTCTTGGTCTTGCAAAAAATACAAGACCAAGACAAGACTGCAAGACCAAAACTAATTTTGCTCATCACTATGTAAAACATTAACGAAAGTCTAGTAATGTTGAAATTTATTGTTTCAATGTAGAAAAATTTATTTTAAAGTTGAATAATATTGATTCTCTACAAAGTTCCCTATTTTTTCAATATAATTTTTTTTAAGTTGTTCATTATTGAAATAATAATGATCGTTTTTAATTTTAAGTTGCCATTTTTCTCTTAGTGAAACATTATGGGACGTTTTTTACCTTTTATCTTCTCGTCCATTTAGGCTACATAGCGAACCTGATGTTTTAGGATCTAAGGAATCAAGAAAACCAAAAATCTGGATGAAAATTTTTCGAACCTGCTGGACCTTTTGTCTGAACATTTTGCATTAAATTAGTGAATATCTCAAAATCTACATGAACTAAAGAAATGAAATCAGGCTCAAATTTGAACACATTTTAGTCAGTGGCTTTGGAGTTATTTTTAATTTTTTGAAGAAATCTAAAAATTTTGGTTTTTCGATTTTCTTCAGACCTTTCTTATGAAAATCGTTTAAATTTAGACGAAAGATATAATAAAAGGTTCCAGTTATTTTAAGAAAGGTCAAAATTTTTTTTCATAAGTAACGTAACTTAAGAAAAATTTAATCCTTATTAGACATCAAAATTTTTTGAAATTTTGCAGCAAGATAGGAGTTGTAGTCGTAGCTTACTTTCAATCGAATATTTTTTTTTAAAATTATGATTTTAAATGTGAACTTTACGCTAGGGGAGCGACTGGAAGCAAAATTTCTACAAAGGACAAGGCACAGAATTGCCCCCCAGCGCCCACTGGTGAGATATGTATTTTTTGAAAGCCCCTTCCTAGTAGGTCACAAATATACCCGTCTTGGTATGGAGAACCTGGCCTTCAAATGTTCTGATGTGCAGTAAGTTTTGCATACTCCACGTGGCCATTTCTTAAGGAAACAATGTGTGTTGACCTGCAGCGGGCATTAGAGTTCCCTTCGGGAGGGTGCACTTCGGGAGGGTACCTTATTTCGGCAATCTACGAAGGGGTCTGCCAGCAATCGCCACCGGTAGGACTCCCAAACTTCACTTCGGATACTCCCAATGTACAGGTTTGAAGCCACTCGGTACGTCTTCTGCCATAGGCCACGTGAAAAAACGAGGTTAGGTCATTTGCCAGGAAAGTGGTTATACACAGTGATAGACCGGCCCACGACATGTCTCATAACCCATTTGTACCTATACAGAGTATCCCGTTTGGCTACGGCACGTGCAGACTTTTTGTACATTTGACGCCCTATAACTTTTGAAGGCCAGGTTCTCCATGAACGTGCCCATTGACAAAGTTGGACTACTTGACCAGGGCTATATTTCTATAAAATCCAGGGCTATTGTCCTTTTATAAAATATAATTTGCAGAATTTTCAATTTGAAACAACTTCTTTTCCGGCAACTTTTCTTAAAAATGCATCCATCTACCCCTAAAATCGCAAAAAAAATTTATTCTTTATAACCTTTGAACGGAAGTCTTTTTCACTGAGATTTTTTTGTTAAGGCATATTAATCCTTGATCAGTTACTCATTCTTCCCTTTTGCAGATTTCAAAAAACGGAAACCGGATGGGAAAATCCTACAACTGCGTTGCCAGATTTATTATTATCCTGATTAGAAAATATCTAAACAGGTTTATATATGAAATAAGCTTATAGAAATTTTGGAAGGGAAAAGGGAGGGGGCGGGTGCAAAATTTTGTTTTACCGTCCCGTCAGATACCACCAGTATTACCCCTTTTGTCTTCGGGGCTCAAAGATATTTTAAACAGAAAATTACTCATTCATTTTTTTTTAATATGTAACAAAAAAAATAATATAAAATTTTTATTTAATTTTTAATAATAATTTATAAAAATTTTACAATAATTTAAATAATAAAATTTTATCTGGTTTTGAACATGAGTATTCCCGACATACCTACGTATAATATGTATTCTACCTACCTACTGTTACAGAAAATAATTTTTTTTTTTTTTGAAAAGATAAAAAAAAATGTAATTTTGGTATGAAATATTTATTAATGCCGGAGGAATATTGGCGATATGATCGTCATATGATAAATAATTTTTTTTTTTTTTGAAATTAACAATAATAAAATATAACATGGATCAGATCAGACTGGTTGATCTGATCCCGATAGGTGAACTGAATATATGATTGACTATTGATAAATAATATTTATAATAAATATATAAAAATTTTTAACGAAGTTGATGATGTTTTTTGGAATAATATTTGCCTGTTGTTTTTTTTTCCGAAATATAAAATTATTTTATTTTTGAATTTTTTTATAATATGTAAAAAATAATATTTAAAAATTGTTGAAAACAAAATTTTTATTGTAAACACAATTTACGTATTTTACTGGGCAAATTTGTGTAAATTTATATTAGTAGGAAATATTGGTAAGAAAAATTGAACGTTTTAGCGAATTTTCGAATCGAAAATTCAGCTATTACGGCCACTATCATGATACAACTTGAACCCGAGATTATGACAGAAATTTGTTCTGAGGTCCCTAGAACCCGAAAATGACATTCACTAAAATTTATATATGTATATATATGTATATATGTATATATGTATTTATGTATTTATGTATCAGCACGATAACTCTAGAACGAAACATTCTGTTTTTATGAAATTTGATCAAAACATTGGAAATCCAAAAATCTTGGATTAGTTCTGCAACCAAACACGTTGAATGCCCAAAATATGTTTTTTTGAATATTTTTCGTGAAAAAAATTAAGAAGAGGAGAAAAAATCACATAAAAATGGTTTTTAAACCACTATTCGATGAAAATTGGTTTCCGAGAAAAACTAATTTTTATGGACGGAAATTCTCTATGGTATCCAGGAGGCTGCCACAGGAGTATTTTAATAGTTGAAGTGATTGTTTTCCATAGAAAAAAGTAGCTAAATTATGACAAAGTTTTATATTAATCGCTTAAGCTATTGCAACAAATTTTGAGTCGATTAGTATTCGCTGTTGTTGTTTTGATTTTTGACAAAATTAAGATCAAACAGTGACTGTTAAATTTTATCATTAAATTTCTTGTAGGAATTTTCGTTCCTGAATAAGTCGGAAAGAAATTGGAGAAATTTAGAGATATATCTAATAAATTTAAATTTCAACTTCCGCGGTCAACGCTTCTAGTAACGAACGAGTTTGTGATTTTTGGCTGTTTTCCTAAATACTACTGAACCTTTTTTATGCGGTCCTTTTTTGTGCGATTTTTTTGTGCAATTTTTTTATGCGGTTTGAAAAAAAAAATGATCATTAAAATGCTTAATGTGAATCAAAATCAAGAGAAAGTAAGAAAATTAATCATTAACTATAATAACTTTCTTTGATGAAAATACTTTTTAATGAGTTTTAAGCGTTTAGTTAGTATGTAGATTGCATAAGTTATTTCTTAAGTTTTTTCACAGATGTATTTTTTTATAATTTTCGTAATATTATAAAAACGAAATAAAATGTTCCCACGTGTAAATTAATGCTTTATCTTGTTTAGAAAAGCAACTTCTATAAGCAAATCGTGAGGTTTTGAGTGTTTTGTGTTAGGTATGTACTTTTGATGAAACTTTTTTATGCGGTAGATCGGACAACAGTTTTTTTTTTTTTTAGGACTCTTCAGGGTTGCGTAATAAAAATTAGAATTCAGAAAATCTAGTCTTGCAGCTGTGGTACTCGAAAATCTGATCTAAATTGTCGATCTTCCCGAAATTCATAAAAGTGTCAATATTTTGAAAACCAGCGATATTTTACCAGACAATATTTTGATATTCTGGTCAAGCATGAGCTGGTCTATCATCTCTCCAAGGGATATCGTTGAAATTTGGGACAGCCTCTATAGTATGCCATACCGTCATAAAAAATTTATTCGGTTATAGGAGGCGTCCGGTTAAGAGAGGTGTTCGTAATCAGAGGTTCTACTGTATAACTAAACATCTCCCAATTGAATGGTGGTTAGGTATATGTGACCAAAGAAATGAAACATCCTAACAACAATATTGTTAATTACTCTCAAAATTGTTGGAAATATAAAATCAGCTTTTTTTATTGCAGCTAAAATATAATATGCTTATCGATTTATTTGTGTCGGCAAAAAGTGATTTGCCGACGCGATTCTGATTTTGTTTCTTTCCTGTTTTGTTTTTTTTTTCCCTTATCGCATTTCTTTCATATTATTCGTTCGATCGTAAATATTGATTGTTTGATTGGTGCATTCAAAATAGTTCTATATATTAAAGAACAATTTTCAAAAAAGCAATTTTTATTGAAAGTGAATAAATAAATTTATTTTTAATCGTTTTTTCGTTGTTTTTGTTGAAATGTATTTTGTGTTAAAGTAAACAAATAATGTAAAATCGTGATCTGATTATTGATTGGTGGAACCAAATGGATTAATCGGTTTAAAATTTAAGAGTACAAAGCAAAATGTTTGCACTATACTATCGTTCACTGTCAATGGAATTCTCTGAATTCATTTTTTGTTCACAAATTGAAACTTTTAGAATGGTATTCTAAGTTTCTCGTATGCTTTTTTGAGTCTCTGAACATAAAACTAGCGCTCGTGAGGGTAAAATAGCATCTGTGGCTTATTCATATATCTGCGGTCGTGTATGTATAAAAAAAATCAATATATCTTATTGTGTGCCGAAGTAGTTTCGTTTTGATTATTTCATATCGAATTTTTAAACACGTTTTTCCTGAAACAGCATTTAAAAATTGGCTGGGGTTCTTACGTGAAAACTATTCGACCGATTTGTTTTTGAATTTGTCCAGAAATATACTTTATACCAGTGGTTCTCAAATTTTTTAATCCGCGATCCCCCTTTGCACTTAAAAATTCCAAGAGATTCCGAAATATGTATAGAGGTGAGTAGGAAAGATGTAGAAAATGGGTAGGTGATCTGTAATCAATTGTTTCTGCGGCCTCCTAAATAGTTTTTGCAATCTTTCACTTTGAGAATCACTGTTTTATATAACTTGTTTCTATTTAAACCAAATTGTATGTCAGTATTCGGGTAAAAATATATTTTAATGGAAAAATAGACAAAAATTTAATTCATTTTTTTTTTTAAATTTGTAAAAATTTTTGTTTTTGATATTTGTTGGTTCAACGACCTTCTACATAATATATTAACTCATATTTTTAAAAAAATTTTTTATATGACAATTTAACTCATGTATATTTAGTTTCATAATAATATCGCAATATTTTCACTTTTGCTATGAAAAAAAAAAAAGAAAGAAAATAAGGACAAATTTTTAAAGTGAAGAAAAAAACGGTAAAGAACTTCTAATTGGCCAATCTGTTCTAGATACAAATACCACAGAATAGATAACAACAGATACCACAGATGTTATTTATTCTTGTGCAAATACGATAAAAATTAAACCAAAGTTTTTATTGGTATTTCAAAGCTATATAACAACAAAATATTAAATTATAATTTGAATTATTTTATGTATTCACTAAATCAATTTACCGTATCCGCTTAAATTTTATAATTTTTTCAATAAATTTGTGTTATTTGTTGCTTAAAATTGTCAATTTAACTCAAAGAACTGTTTCTTGGTAAAAATACTCCAGATATAAATACTCCAAAATACTCCAGATTGCATTTTTACTAGGTAATATAAATTTATTTGGGGGTATTAATAATTTGGGAGTTAGAGTACCAGCCATTCGGGAACTTGTGGAAGGTGCCCGATTCCCTCCCCTAATAGAAGTTTTCTGTAACTGCCATCCATTCATAATATGTCAAACTTCAAAAATATTGACCAGTTTCTTCCTTGTCATAGGAAATTTTAGAAAATCCATTTATCAAGTCTATTTTTGCCACCTCATCTCAACCTGATATTAAAGAAGATGAATGTGAAGTCGAATTCTCCGATTAATTTCAAATCTGAGCTTTATAATTTCAAACAATAACACATACAAAAATACCACTTTTAAAAAAAATCAAAAAACAATGGCTTATACAAATTAAAAATTATTTTGTATCAATAATTTTATAATTATTTACAAAAAACTCAAAACAATATACGGAGTGATATAACACACACCTACAAACAACAGTACAAACACATCACAAACCCAATTTCGTTTTCGGAAACTTCGTCAAAAGATACCGACGTTCGGTGAGTACGGTTGACTTGATTCATAGCACCGTTTGCTGGGACCAAAAACACAAGAAAAAAATGATTTCTCATAAAAAAAGTGCAGTGTCATCTCTGGTACAATTAACTTGGCGCCTGTACTGCAGCATATTTAAATTTTGAAATGTTTATTTTTGATATTATTAGGTAATTTATATCGGTGATTCCTAAAGTGAGGGTCGTGACTAGGGTTGCCAACTGTCCCGATTTTAGGCCTATGTGTCCCGCGTCCGAACAACAGTAGTGGCGGGACGCTAATTGTCCCGAGTTTTAACATCTACAATTTTTTTTCAGTTTTTAGTCTCGTCAATCTCGCTATTGTTGTTTCCAAATTATCGCGCTTGCATGTCATGACGGCCAAGGAAATAAGTATATTTTCTGTACCTACTGATAAAGTGTACTCTGTCTACTGATTTATAACTCATACAATTTACAGTGTTGCCATATTTGCTCATTAAAATCCCTTCAAAAAAATGGGAGAAATTATTTGACGTACATGAAATACGTCAATGCCCGGTCAACTTTATGAAAAATGTTTTTCTCCAAAAATAAAACAGTTGATAAGCAAAAAAAAAAAAGAAAAAATTAAAAATCTAAAAATTAAAAAACTTGATTTTTAATTTAATAAAGTAAAATAAAGAAATATTATTGGAATACTAGCTTTTACCCGCGGCTTCGCTCGCGTGGCTTTTGAAATTGTGACATTTAGTTAAATCGTATAAATTGTACTTTCATCGCGTCGCTATTGCGCGTCGAGTACTGTTACTTTTTTCTTTGGAATTTTCCCACAGAAATACAATATTTTCCCCGGGTAAAAAATAGACTATAACATCCTTTTCACAACATGCCAAGTTTAAATGAAATTAATGATTCTTTTTTATACTGTTTTAAATATATTTTCCCACGGGAATAAGTCTTCCGACTGGATTTAGATATTTTCCCAGGGTAGAAAGTACTCTGTGTCCTTTCTCGTCCTCTCTGTAAAGAATATGCAAAGTTTGAAATCAATCATCCTTTTTTTTAATAGTCAGTTGTTATTTCATTGTTTCAATTTAAATACATTTTCCCTCAGGAATGAGATATTTTATCGGGGTAAAAAATAACCTATGTTTATCGCTGTATATCGTCATCTTTGTCTATCATCATTTTTTGTTTCATTTAAAATATATTTTTACACAGGAATAAAATTTCCCACGGGAAATTTCCCGGGGTATAAAGTAGTTCGTGTTCTTTCTCATCCCTTCTGTTAGCAATATACAAAGTTTGAAATCATTTATCCGTTTTTTGATAGTCAGTTGGTGTAATTTAATGCATTTTCCCGCGGAAATGAAATATTTTCCCGAGATAAAAAGTAGCCTATAACCGTCTCTGGCTCGCAAGCAACGTCTGTACAAAGTTTCAAGTTGACTGGTTAAGCTGTTGAGGCGTGAAAGCCAGTCAAACAAACAAACAAACAAACAAACAAACAAACAAATAAACAAACAAACAAACTCACTTTCGCATTTACACCCCTACTCGTATAATATTAGTAAGGATTATCTTCAAAAAATTATTTTGTTTAAAGGTTTGCAAGATCATGGTTTAAATTTATGTAGCTGTTAGTAACAAATAATAAAAATAAAAAGAATAATATCTTTCCTACTGGCCTGTCTATTTCTGTATATTTCGTATTTTAAAATTTTTAAATATACAGGGGAGTAGTGGACCAAATAGTTTGAGAACCACTGATATGTATTTGGATTTATCAGTACATGATTAGTACTGCCGATCCCAATTGAAATATAAAATATGATGTAATTTGATCAGACAAAAAAAAAATTGTCACGGTTATTAAAAATCAATAAATAGAAAAATTGAATTTTTGTCGTTTGGAAAAAAAATTTTAATTTATAAATTAATTAATTATTATGATTATTTTTGATTTTAATCAGTAAAAGAATTGAATCTAAAGGTGGATTTAAGGTTTTGCTGTTTATGGGATACCCGCAATGTCCTTACTGACAATGAGTCTTACACATATAATATATACAGGCTGTCTCTAATAATATTACCAACATAAACTACGTCGAAACATCTACTTAATAATAAATCTCTAAGGCCCGATTTACATTATCACTCCACTCTCACTCCGATATCATTACGCTCCCGATTCGATATAATCTTGTTGTGTTCACATTACAGTGCTGATATCATGCTGGTACCCATTCGTTCTCTATTCACATAATAATGCCACTCTGGGTACACTCCCAGTTCGGTCTGAGTTCGATACAAATATCTTTTCATAACAACTGAATGCAAGCGGAGTGGAGTGGAATCAAAAAAGTGTTTACACTATAGGTACAAGCCATAACAAGTCTGATATCGCTCCAATAAAATATTACCTGAGTGGTATTGATATTGGAGTGGCATTGAAACGGGAGCGAACCGCGACTGATATCGAACCGATATCAGAGCGATAATGTGAATACACTCATTGTTTATTGTGTAAGAATATTTTATCGAACCTGGAGCGGAGTGATATCGGAGTGAGAATAGAGCGTTAATGTAAATGGGACCTAACACTGATTGACTGACAGACAACGCACAGCCTAAACCGTTGGATTTGAAGAATGAAATTTTGCACAGGAGTTCCCAATGTAACGTAGGTGAGCACTAAGAAAGGAACTTTGAATATTCGTCCCCGAAGTGGGTTAAATACGGGATAAAAGTTTGTACGGAAATTCGTCATTTTTGAAGTTAGAGATATATGAAAATATGTTACTATGGCTATATTAAAATAAATAATATTTTATTTTAATAAATTTTTAACACTGGCTGATATCTTGACACGTTGTAGCCTATGGTAAATCCTATCGGGTGGGTGTACAGCTAGTTACTTTTAAAAATTTTATATAGTTTAGGAGTTATAGTCAAAACACAATATTTCCAATTTTTTTCCAATAATTTTTTACTGGTAAGAATCATTTACTGTTTTTAAGGCACTAAATTTTTTTTAGTAAACTTGGTGACGTCATTAATTCAAAACAATTTTCTTCTCAAATTAAGTCTGATAGAAATGATTCGAAGTAGGAGTAATTTTAAGTGCAAACTTTTCATTTTTTGCTGTGAAAATGATTTTTAGAACCATTTTTAGAAATATTTGTCTCCCCACTTTAGCCCTCTTCTGAAGATACGTCACAGAACAAATCTCAACAGTTATAACTAACCGTCAAAATGTATATTTGTGAATGAACGTTGATAATAACATTTTAGTTTAAAGTGTAGGTTTTACTGTAAACACGATTGAATTGCGTTTTATAATTATTTGCCTAATTGACATATTTTACCTAAATATTTTTAATTTTTTTGCAAAAAAAGTTGTCGTTTTAATCTGATTGATTGATATTTCAAAAAAAAAAAAGATTTGTTTTAATAAATTTTTAACATCAAAACATTTAAAAGTGATTTTTAATTTAAACAATAACATTAAAAATTGATATTTGGTATTAAAATTATATCTATAATAATTTTTGGATAACATTAGGTACTCTACATTATAATTTTCATCCCAAACGAAATTTTCGATCTCTTTTGTGACTTCTTTTGGAGTTCTATATTTTAGTAGGCGTTCATAGAAGTTCTGTATAGAGTCTTACAGACTTCATTTTAAGTCATTTAACACTTTTCGCTAGTTAAACCATCCAATTTACGCATCCAAATTTGCTCTGACAGATAGATTTTGTGATATTTCAGTATTTTTTCAGTAAATTTTTGATTTTTTCCGACGGTAAGTACAGTTTTTTACTTATAAAATAAATTCTAGTAAAAAAAAAATTATTCTTAATAGGTAGTACACAGAGAAAAAATTTGTGTTAAAATTTACACAAATCACATTTCCAGAACGGTCCACTCAATTTTTTGTGTTATTTTAACACAAAGCATGTGTCAAATCTATATATATACAAGATTTGTGTCAATGACAACACACAAGAGGACATACATTTTCTGTTAATTTTTCAGATTTATCAGAGTTAGTTGTAAAACTTTATTTACTCAATATTTTAATTCCACTGAAGCTTAAGATATTTGAAAATCGTCAAAAATTTATAACGATTTTGTTCATATATTATTATAAATCAGACTCAAAGAACGAAAAGTAAATCTATGCTTTGTAACAATTCTTACTTGTGTTCATATATGTCTACGAAAATATATATATATATATATATATATATATATATATATATATATATATATATATATATATATATATATAATTTAATAAAAAAGATGAGAGTAGTTCTTTTTATTAAACAAAACCGAAAAATTGTAAGTTTTTTCAGTTATTGACGAATATAGTTTTATTAAACGTTTAAAAATTAAACAATTTTCTTACATTTTAAGGTTATTTTATTACAGATTCAGTCACAAAAAATCATGTAAGCTTATTTGAGATTGTATTATATAATATCTATATAATCTTACATGTAAGTAAGCTTACATGATTTTTTGTAACAGAATTTCTAACAAAATAACCTTAAAATGTAAGAAAATTGTTTCATTTTTAAACGTTTAATAAAACTATATTCGTCCATAACTGAAAAATCTTATAATTTTTCGGTTTTGTTTAATAATAAGAACTACTCTCATCTCTTTTATTATATACATTTTGGTAGATATATATTCTAATCTTATTTATGTACTTATAACATTCTTTTGCTCTACACAAATATTATGTTACTTCTTTATTGTTCAAAACGAAATTTGTGTTAATATTTTCATTTAACACAAACACGAAATGTTACATTAACGCAGGGTTGTGTTAATTATTTAACACAAAAATTTTAACCACTAACCATTTTTTTACGCAGAACACAAATTTTTTTACTGTGTAAGAAATTTACGTAGCTTTACTATCGCTAACAGTCGATCCATTCAAGAAAATTAGTTTCCTTCTTTATACATTTTCAGACATCTTGAAGCAATAATATCTCATTTGGTCTTATAAGCTTCGCAGTACCAACTAGCATCTTCTCGTCGCTTAAATTTCCTTTAAATCCCTCTTTTGGATACTTCTAGAATGAATGGGCTACTTGTATTTATTGCAGCTATTTGTATTGTAGCAAATTTCTTAACTTTTTGCTATGGTATGAAATTTTGGTTTGGAAGATTTGGAAGAGAGGAAAGCTCAAGTCCATTGTAGACACTTTTTACGGCCGAAACTAAGAAGAAACTGTTGTTTCCCAAGACTAAATATGTTTTCATTGTTTTAGGGAAGCGGTTTTTGAGTCGTGCTAGAAACCAATAGACCCACCTTCGTATAAAATATGTTGATGGACTTGTTAAATGCCATATAATTGTTTCGCCCCCCTGCTATGTCACCGTCGTAGCAATGATCCACGTGCGTTTTCCCCAACTATTTTTTTTAATATCCATGCTTTATTATTAGGTATATAGACAAACGCTAGTCATTTTATTGTTTTAATATGGATAAACAAAGATACATGTTAAAGATAACGAAATCATAGAGTATATAAAAATCATCGTTTAACTCCTAAATAATAATTTTTGTTCCACTAATAACTGGTTATTACAAAACAGAATTTTTATAAAATTTTTTGTCTCCTTCCTTTTGTATACATTGATTCCTATAATATGAATATTGTATAGGTACATATAGAGCGTTTGTTCACTCCATTCTGTTTACAATTTTACAAAATTGTTAAATTATTATATGTAGTTGGGATGCGAATTCAAGTTTAACACGAAATAGTATCTGATTTACAAGGAGTGGTTGAGAAATGTCCATCGCCGATTTCATTGAGATTTCGTTTACTAGTAGAGCAGAACATCAATATATAGAATCTACAGTATTAAGGACCATCTCTCAAAAATATAGGAGATGCTTTCATTTACAGTATAGACAAAAATATGAGTAACATATGTAGAAGTTATATTGAGCTTGTGCATAGACCAACGATTAGTTAGACTAATATCTGAATTACGTGGTAGACCAAGTGCTCGGGAAACGACATTTCATATTACACGATCAAATGTTATTCCAACTAATGGCTGAAATGATTCTAAGATACAAGGATTCTATTTAAAATTAAAGAGTGGTTTTTAAATTAATATTTAAAGCTTAAAAAAAATATCGATATTCATCTGAACTGCGTGGTAGATCAAGTGGTCGGAAAGCGATGTTTCCTATTACACAATCCAGTCTTATTCCAAATAATTACGGAAATGGTTCCAGGCTACAAGAATTCTATTTAAAATAAAAGAACGGCTTTTAAATATTTCTCTATAAAGCTTAAAAAAAGTGTCGATATTCATCTGTATTACATGATCGAGAAAGTGGTCGTAAAACGTCATTTCATGTTACACAACCAAGTCTTTTTCCAACTAAAAGTGGAATTGATTCCAGGCTACAAAAATTCTAATTAGGATTAAAGAATGGCTCTTAAACATTTCTCTAATGCTTAAAAAAGTGTCGATATTTATCTGAATTACATGGTAAGCTAAGTGGTCGTAAAGCGACATTTCATATTACACGACAAAATGTTATTCCAAATAATGGCCGAAATGATTTCAGACTACAATAATTCTATTCAAAAATTCAAGAGCGTTTTCTAAATATTTCTCTAAAGCTTAATAAAGTGTCGATATTCATTTGAATTACATGGTAGACTAAGTGATCGGCTAACGACATTTCTCCAGGCTACAGAAATTCTATTTACGATTAAAGAATGGCTGTTAAACGTTTTTCTAATGCTTAAGAAAGTGTAAATGTTTAATCTGAATTACATAGTAGAATAAGTGGGCGGAAAACGACATTTCATGTTACACATTCCTCAATAAAACCTTCTTTTCTCGTAATTCATAGTGATGAACAGGGCTGGGAAAAATGGTTCATAAAAACCATTTAAAATAGAAAATGGAAAATGATTTCCAAAAATCCATTTAAAATACAAAATGGAAAATGATTTTGCTGAACATATTTAAAACTGAAAATGGAAAATAGTTATTTAAAATGGATTATAAAATGCAAAATGCTTTTTTTAGTTTAAATTTATTCTATAAATTTTTTATCATTATTTATATTAATTAAAAAAAAAGTTAAGAAAATATCAAACGCACTGAAATTAAGTAAGAGCAGTCTTTTGAAAAAATTTGGTAAAGTTTGCATGATATGAAAACGACACTTAACTCTTCAAATATTGTTACTTAAAAATATTGTAAACTTTAATTCGGCCTTGACCTACGAGTATTCAGACCTTGACTACGCTACGACTACAACTTCTAAATAAAATTATAAAAGTCATCTACTCAAAATACATAAATATTTCTTACCGACGTGAGTAGTAGGTTTTGGAGAGTTTGGGAACCTCCATCCCTCCATCCGACTTTTTGAGCGACCTCGGCAGGAGGTAGGTAACCTATGTGGGTTCTAGAAGCCTGCGGCGGTGGGTGGAGCAAAATTTTTTTCTAGCCTAGTGGAACTTGATCCAACCTAAGAGAACCTAAGGAAATTTGGTGTAACCTAACAAATATTTTCTAACCTAAGAATTCCCTAATAGATGGCGCAGCCACCTTCGAGCTTTGTAAATTCACTGCTAGATGGCACAGCCACCTTTGATAGCGTTGCTAGTCTGGATTCCTGTGTGTAAGTTTGAAAAATTGTCAATAGATGGTGCTGAAAATCCTTTTTGATATTTAAAAGATGGCGTAGCTAGTACCGCGAACATTGTACCTTGATTCATAATTTTATCATATTTTTATCTGAAAACAGGTTTATACAGGTTTCCTCTAACTGAAAACACATTTTTTTTTTTAATTTTTAATTTTTATTTTTTTATTAAATAAAACACATTTTTAATTTTTTTTAATTTTTCTTATTTTAATAAATTTATTTAAAAGAAATATTTTACAATAAAAATGTTTAAATGTTATTACGATAATATTTGTATATGGATATGACATTTTCCATGGCGCAAGTTGCTCTGGAATGATGGTCGCATCGAGGACTAGTGTATATCGATTTATACATATTTTGTAACAATATTTGTCAATGGATTATATTGAACCACACGATCATGTAGTAGAAGACAGAATGCTGATGTATTCTCCGGCACCTCCTTCAACGTTTTAAATTCAATTCGAATATCCACCGGTCAACTTTTCAATGATTCGTTATCGTGTTATTTTATTGTGTAAAATCAATTAGCTTGTCGACCCCGAGTTGGTGTAGTGGTTAGCAACTCCGCTCTTATCTGGTAGATTGTGAGTTCGAAACCAACCGGGGGAGATTCGTCATCTACATTACTACGCCGCTCATTAGTTTATCGTAGAATTGTTGGTATTTCAGAGTTTTCAACGAGTTGTTTAATAATTTCCTCTCGACGCTTCGCTTTACTTAGTTCTCTTACTTCTGCGTTAGAACATTGAAGAAGATTGATGTAATGATCCGTAAATTACATACAACAGAAATATTCCGATATTTCAATATTTCCAATATTTCGTCTATAATTGAACTTGAAAAGTCTACAAACCACCTCTATAAATTCAATGGTGTTTGTTGAATAATTTTTTACTATTTTAATACACAAGTCGACCAATTGGTGATCTTTGATTCCTCACAGAACACTTTCTTGCATATGCACAAATTTTTAATATAATTATAAATTTTACAAGTTAAAAAAGTGATCATTGTGTACCTATTTTTGTTTAAAACTATACTTAATAAAATAAATTTAAAGAAAAAAACCGATCTTTTGATTTACACCGATCCCCTAAAAAGAAATCAAACTAATTTTTGATATTATACCTTAAACTTGATGTATATATAAAAATTCCATTTACAATTATGGTACACCATATATACTCGTAAATTTTACAAAAATGTATCACTCTGTACATTTTTTTTTTTAAATCTGTGTGCATATTCTTTGATGTTATTTAATCAGCTAAATCTTTAATCAACTAAATCAGCTAAAATTGTTACATACTTACGTTATAAATATCTAAGTGTGTATTTTTCTTTTAAATATATAACTTATAAATACTCATGATTACTTTATTATAACTGTAATCACGCGATATCATGTTATAAAATACATAAGAATTTACTCATTTAATGTAAAAATATTTGGTCATCAACAATTAAATAAAAACGAATTTTTTAAAATATATATAGTAATATAATATTTCGCATATATACAGTACTCTGTTAAAAGTATGGGTTTCTACACCGTTAAAAAACATATATTTTACAATATCAATATATTGTAAAAAATCATATTTCTTAATATTTTTTAAAACTGAATATGTAATATCAAGAATTTAAAACAGTTTTGAAACATTAATTTCTCCTCATAATATTTTTTTAGTCTTAAATTAATAGCACAATGTTCCATATATTTTAAGAAAATTTTCCTTTTAATATTTTATAACTTATCTAAAAAAATTTATAGCTATTTTTATCAAAAAATTATTACTTGCTATTGTTAAAAAATTAGTTAAATATATCTATAGGTATTAAATGACCTCTAGTTTTTGTAAATAACGGTAGTAATAGCAATTCATCTTAAATACGAAATTATTTTATCAATGCTAAATAAGCGTTTTTTTTTCTCATATTATCATACTCCAATATATTGTATATTATTATAATTTATAAAAATGTGTTTTATTTATTAAAAAATTTAGCAAAATTTTAAATAATATCGCGTCAAAATAATATTCAGAAGTCAATAAAAGACAATAGCAGTAAATTTATTAAGATAACTATAAATAAATATTAATCTAATGTTGAAATATTTATTAACAAATAGTACTGCTTAGTAGAAAATTAGGCACCTATTGTTTTGTTTTCAAATTTACCTTTTTTGCAATTAAAGAAAATTTTAGTAACTATCGATGCCTATATAAAACGATACCCATAAAAGACAAGCATGCTCTGATCTCAACAATTTTTTCCCATGTTAAATTTGTATGTTCTTACTTCGCTGAAACTTATTATGTTTATATATTCCCCGCAATATTTTCTACCATAAACAATAGTTATAGCAAGCTAGGTAGGTATTGAATAAGTATTTTTTGTTTGTTAATTTATTGATGATAGAGAAAAAAAATTTATGATTTTATAGACAGTGAAATACATTTAAACTATTTTTTTGCAGTTTAATTTTGTAAAAACACCTAAAAATTATCAGTCACAGACAAATATTTCTAAGCAAACGAATTGAAAATGTAGTTTTATATCATAAGAATAAATGCGTATATATAGGGTGGACAGTAAATAACTCTCATAATTTTTAAAGAGCGGATGAAAACTTTAATTTTGGATTACGAAATTTTATTTTTTTTTCCGGAGTTAAGCTGCATTCAATTAATTAACCCTTTCCTTGCACAGCAGTTTTAGATCATTACTGTGCAAACTATACTTCAAATTAGCAAATCATTAATAACATGGGTAAATACTTATTAGCAAGAATTACATAGTTTACACATATGTTCTATCGCACCAGAATGTTAATAGGACAATGCGATTTAATTGCCTATATTCAGGAGCAAGCAAAAACATTACCTATTTTAATAGCTTAGAAAATACACATTACATAGTTCGTTGTAAGAACAATCATTTCGGTGATCTTTTTTAACGAATTACTAAAATTGCTTAAGGACTGTGGTATGTAAGAAATAACAACACTCACATAATTTTAAAATAATTAACATATAGCTATTGGAAAAGTTACAAAGATTTTTTTTTAACAACTTATTAAATGTCGATAGCTTATTTTAATATCTCCTATAGGGCCTTAAGTATAACCCTTCACCCGAAATTTTTTCATCACCATCGTTGGCGACTGTATTCTCGTCATCATCAGCTTCTCCTTCGCTCGCAGTATCTTCGCTATCGCTAGCAGATGTTTTTTCATCATTTGATATATACTTTAACACTGGCTCAATAATATCATGCTTTTCCAATTCCCTAGTTATTGAGATAATCCGCTTTCCAATGTCACTTTCCTTTAAATTATTAAAATGACTTCGTTTTTTCTCGTTTTCGATATAATCCGCGAAGCTGGGATTTATAATATGACTCCTTTCCATTAAATTGCACACAGTATTAACCATTTCTTCTCCAATTTGCGTCTGAGTCGCTAAACTTCTTAATTCATCAACTAAATGGTTCGGGTCATCAAAATATTCTTCTTCTTCATCAACAGGTTTCGAATGGCCATTATGAAGGCTAGCATTTTCATCATCATATTTGAAACGTTTAGCTCCGCCATTTGTTGAGTTAGATGTCGAAGGTTGTTCCTTTTCTCCTGAATTTTTATTTTCTTGCTCTTCATCCTTTGGGCATGCGTTCTGAAACTCTTTGACCATTAATATGTCTAGAGCAGTTTGTAAGAGACCAGCCATCTTTGGAGTAAAACTTGTTCCTTTGTAGTTATCAGGCGATGGTAAATGCTTTTGTTCATCAGATCGATTATCTTCATCATTCGCCGATTGTAGAATATTATGCGAGTTTTTTAAAGCGTGGAATTTACGTCTGATTGCTTCTGCTGCAGCCATCATACTTTGATTAAAAGTATTCAAGTTTCTTGTAGATAGATCTGTATCACCTTCCTGCTGATTTTGAAATACTGATGCTTTATCTTCCTTTTCTTCATTTCTTGCTTCAAATGTTAAATATTAAAATTAGTTTGTAAAATTTTGTATATATCTAAGTAATCTTGTAAGTTTGTCGACGGCCACGCTCCCGTATCCGGGCCACTTTCCCAGCCCAGGAGTGCTGATTGATTGGTTTCACCTTTTTCAATGTTGTGTGTGATCCACTTCAACAATTCGGCGTCTCCTTCTACACACTTTGGACTGAAATATAATCGTGGAACGCCATATTCTTCCACAAGCTTCAATATATGCTGCAGCAGTTTCGGACGAGCATACTCTATCGCTTTCCGCATCCACTTCGTAAGATAATGCGACAACATATCAAATCCATCTAGGCTGTCTTCACCAATGTCCCATTCATCGAATGTAAGGTTGAACAGAATATCGAAAGTTTCCACAGATGAGCCCCATTCAACCGCTAATTTTATTTTTTTAGGATGAAAATTTTGACGATCTCTTGATCCTATCGATTGGATCATCTCCAAATCAGATAATCGGATAGCTTTATCCAACATCTTATTCAACAATCGATTTTTGACTGTGGATTCCCTCCATTGTTATAAGCTGTTGAAGATCTTCACTCATTGTTGTTTTTTCACTTGGTCTTGCTTCGCCGAAAAAAAATTCAAACTGCTCCGGCTCACCGTCATCATCATCATTATATGCTGCTCCATGTTGGTGGGGGATACTGCAACTGCTCCGGCTCATCATGCGTATTCGCTGCTCCATGTTAGTGGGGGATACTGCGACTGCTCCGGTCCACCATACGTATTCGCTGCTCCATGTTGGTGGGGATATCATACCAAGTCTTTGCTATCAATCCAGCTCTTGACACTACTTGGAAAGCTGAGTTTAAACACCAAAAATACACCAAATTTACACCAAAATGCATCAAATGACACCAAAGTGCATCAAAATGACACCAAATGACATCAAAGAGCCACTCTCAAAAAAAGAGCCACTCCCAAAAAAAGAGTCACTCCCAAAAAAAAGTCACTCCCAAAAAAAAGAGTCACTCCCAAAAAAGAGTCACTCCCAAAAAAAGAGTCACTCCCAAAAAAAGAGTCACTCCCAAAAAAAGAGTCACTCCCAAAAAAGAGTCACTCCCAAAAAAGAGTCACTCCCAAAAAAGAGTCACTCCCAAAAAAAGAGTCACACCCAAAAAAAGTCACTCCCAAAAAAAAGAGTCACTCCCAAAAAAAAGAGTCACTCCAAAAAAAGAGTCACTCCCGAAAGAGTCACTCCCAAAAAAGAGTCACTCCCAAAAAAGAGTCACTCCCAAAAAAGAGTCACTCCCAAAAAAGAGTCACTCCCAAAAAAGAGTCACTCCCAAAAAAAGAGTCACTCCCAAAAAAGAGTCACTCCCAAAAAAAGAGTCACTCCCAAAAAAAGAGTCACTCCCAAAAAAAAGAGTCACTCCCAAAAAAAAGAGTCACTCCCGAAAGAGTCACTTCAATAAAAGTCACTCCTAAAAAAGAGTCACTCCCAAAAAAAGAATCACTCCATAGGTATATAAGGCTCAACCCGCGGAATCTTTAGTCAGTCGAGTTCAGTTCAGCTATTCGTAAACACGTTGCAATCGTAATACTGTTAAGCTATGCATAGTTGTGAATTTTGTGGTAAGAAATTTTCGCGGAAGTTTAATCTCTCGCGTCATTTAAGAACTAAATATAATTCGTCTGAGAATGATAAAAAAATGATGACAATGGAATAAGTCAATTTGAAAATTCCACGAATCGGTCAGTAAATAATGGGACATACGTGAACAGAGCGGAGAAGAGGAGACTTTCAATACAAAGTGAATCGTCAAAATCGAATGATGAAGATGATGATGATGGTGAAACCAATTATAGCTTTGAAGCAAGAAATGAAGAAAAGGAAGATAAAGCATCAGTATTTCAAAATCAGCAGGAAGATGATACAGATCTATCTACAAGAAACTTGAATACTTTTAATCAAAGTATGATGGCTGCAGCAGAAGCAATCAGACGTAAATTCCACGCTTTAAAAAACTCGCATAATATTCTACAATCGGCGAATGATGAAGATAATCGATCTGATGAACAAAAGCATTTACCATCGCCTGATAACTACAAAGAAACAAGTTTTACTCCAAAGATGGCTGGTCTCTTACAAACTGCTCTAGACATATTAATGGTCAAAGAGCTTCAGAACGCATGCCCAAAGGATGAAGAGCAAGAAAATAAAAATTCAGGAGAAAAGGAACAACCTTCGACATCTAACTCAACAAATGGCGGAGCTAAACGTTTCAAATATGATGATGAAAATGCTAGCCTTCATAATGGCCATTCGAAACCTGTTGATGAAGAAGAAGAATATTTTGATGACCCGAACCATTTAGTTGATGAATTAAGAAGTTTAGCGACTCAGACGCAAATTGGAGAAGAAATGGTTAATACTGTGTGCAATTTAATGGAAAGGAGTCATATTATAAATCCCAGCTTCGCGGATTATATCGAAAACGAGAAAAAACGAAGTCATTTTAATAATTTAAAGGAAAGTGACATTGGAAAGCGGATTATCTCAATAACTAGGGAATTGGAAAAGCATGATATTATTGAGCCAGTGTTAAAGTATATATCAAATGATGAAAAAACATCTGCTAGCGATAGCGAAGATACTGCGAGCGAAGGAGAAGCTGATGATGACGAGAATACAGTCGCCAACGATGGTGATGAAAAAATTTCGGGTGAAGGGTTATACTTAAGGCCCTATAGGAGATAATAAAATAAGCTATCGGCATTTAATAAGTTGTTAAAAAAAAATCTTTGTAACTTTTCCAATAGCTATATGTTAATTATTTTAAAATTATGTGAGTGTTGTTATTTCTTACATACCACAGTCCTTAAGCAATTTTAGTAATTCGTTAAAAAAGATCACCGAAATGATTGTTCTTACAACGAACTATGTAATGTGTATTTTCTAAGCTATTAAAATAGGTAATGTTTTTGCTTGCTCCTGAATATAGGCAATTAAATCGCATTGTCCTATTAACATTCTGGTGCGATAGAACATATGTGTAAACTATGTAATTCTTGCTAATAAGTATTTACCCATGTTATTAATGATTTGCTAATTTGAAGTATCGTTTGCACAGTAATGATCTAAAACTGCTGTGCAGGAAAGGGTTAATTAATTGAATGCAGCTTAACTCCGGAAAAAAAAATAAAATTTCGTAATCCAAAATTAAAGTTTTCATCCGCTCTTTAAAAATTATGAGAGTTATTTACTGTCCACCCTATATATACGCATTTATTCTTATGATATAAAACTACATTTTCAATTCGTTTGCTTAGAAATATTTGTCTGTGACTGATAATTTTTAGGTGTTTTTACAAAATTAAACTGCAAAAAAATAGTTTAAATGTATTTCACTGTCTATAAAATCATAAATTTTTTTTCTCTATCATCAATAAATTAACAAACAAAAAATACTTATTCAATACCTACCTAGCTTGCTATAACTATTGTTTATGGTAGAAAATATTGCGGGGAATATATAAACATAATAAGTTTCAGCGAAGTAAGAACATACAAATTTAACATGGGAAAAAATTGTTGAGATCAGAGCATGCTTGTCTTTTATGGGTATCGTTTTATATAGGCATCGATAGTTACTAAAATTTTCTTTAATTGCAAAAAAGGTAAATTTGAAAACAAAACAATAGGTGCCTAATTTTCTACTAAGCAGTACTATTTGTTAATAAATATTTCAACATTAGATTAATATTTATTTATAGTTATCTTAATAAATTTACTGCTATTGTCTTTTATTGACTTCTGAATATTATTTTGACGCGATATTATTTAAAATTTTGCTAAATTTTTTAATAAATAAAACACATTTTTATAAATTATAATAATATACAATATATTGGAGTATGATAATATGAGAAAAAAAAACGCTTATTTAGCATTGATAAAATAATTTCGTATTTAAGATGAATTGCTATTACTACCGTTATTTACAAAAACTAGAGGTCATTTAATACCTATAGATATATTTAACTAATTTTTTAACAATAGCAAGTAATAATTTTTTGATAAAAATAGCTATAAATTTTTTTAGATAAGTTATAAAATATTAAAAGGAAAATTTTCTTAAAATATATGGAACATTGTGCTATTAATTTAAGACTAAAAAAATATTATGAGGAGAAATTAATGTTTCAAAACTGTTTTAAATTCTTGATATTACATATTCAGTTTTAAAAAATATTAAGAAATATGATTTTTTACAATATATTGATATTGTAAAATATATGTTTTTTAACGGTGTAGAAACCCATACTTTTAACAGAGTACTGTATATATGCGAAATATTATATTACTATATATATTTTAAAAAATTCGTTTTTATTTAATTGTTGATGACCAAATATTTTTACATTAAATGAGTAAATTCTTATGTATTTTATAACATGATATCGCGTGATTACAGTTATAATAAAGTAATCATGAGTATTTATAAGTTATATATTTAAAAGAAAAATACACACTTAGATATTTATAACGTAAGTATGTAACAATTTTAGCTGATTTAGTTGATTAAAGATTTAGCTGATTAAATAACATCAAAGAATATGCACACAGATTTAAAAAAAAAAATGTACAGAGTGATACATTTTTGTAAAATTTACGAGTATATATGGTGTACCATAATTGTAAATGGAATTTTTATATATACATCAAGTTTAAGGTATAATATCAAAAATTAGTTTGATTTCTTTTTAGGGGATCGGTGTAAATCAAAAGATCGGTTTTTTTCTTTAAATTTATTTTATTAAGTATAGTTTTAAACAAAAATAGGTACACAATGATCACTTTTTTAACTTGTAAAATTTATAATTATATTAAAAATTTGTGCATATGCAAGAAAGTGTTCTGTGAGGAATCAAAGATCACCAATTGGTCGACTTGTGAATTAAAATAGTAAAAAATTATTCAACAAACACCATTGAATTTATAGAGGTGGTTTGTAGACTTTTCAAGTTCAATTATAGACGAAATATTGGAAATATTGAAATATCGGAATATTTCTGTTGTATGTAATTTACGGATCATTACATCAATCTTCTTCAATGTTCTAACGCAGAAGTAAGAGAACTAAGTAAAGCGAAGCGTCGAGAGGAAATTATTAAACAACTCGTTGAAAACTCTGAAATACCAACAATTCTACGATAAACTAATGAGCGGCGTAGTAATGTAGATGACGAATCTCCCCCGGTTGGTTTCGAACTCACAATCTACCAGATAAGAGCGGAGTTGCTAACCACTACACCAACTCGGGGTCGACAAGCTAATTGATTTTACACAATAAAATAACACGATAACGAATCATTGAAAAGTTGACCGGTGGATATTCGAATTGAATTTAAAACGTTGAAGGAGGTGCCGGAGAATACATCAGCATTCTGTCTTCTACTACATGATCGTGTGGTTCAATATAATCCATTGACAAATATTGTTACAAAATATGTATAAATCGATATACACTAGTCCTCGATGCGACCATCATTCCAGAGCAACTTGCGCCATGGAAAATGTCATATCCATATACAAATATTATCGTAATAACATTTAAACATTTTTATTGTAAAATATTTCTTTTAAATAAATTTATTAAAATAAGAAAAATTAAAAAAAATTAAAAATGTGTTTTATTTAATAAAAAAATAAAAATTAAAAATTAAAAAAAAAAATGTGTTTTCAGTTAGAGGAAACCTGTATAAACCTGTTTTCAGATAAAAATATGATAAAATTATGAATCAAGGTACAATGTTCGCGGTACTAGCTACGCCATCTTTTAAATATCAAAAAGGATTTTCAGCACCATCTATTGACAATTTTTCAAACTTACACACAGGAATCCAGACTAGCAACGCTATCAAAGGTGGCTGTGCCATCTAGCAGTGAATTTACAAAGCTCGAAGGTGGCTGCGCCATCTATTAGGGAATTCTTAGGTTAGAAAATATTTGTTAGGTTACACCAAATTTCCTTAGGTTCTCTTAGGTTGGATCAAGTTCCACTAGGCTAGAAAAAAATTTTGCTCCACCCACCGCCGCAGGCTTCTAGAACCCACATAGGTTACCTACCTCCTGCCGAGGTCGCTCAAAAAGTCGGATGGAGGGATGGAGGTTCCCAAAGCCCCATATTCCTACTACTGACGTGTCTTAAAGATAGTAGTGCACAACCTGAGTCAGAAAAGTTTGACTTAAGAGAACTGCAACTCTAGTAACAAATTTAACTCAAGTGACATTGCAACTCGAGTTATAAAAAATTTGAGTCAATTAAATCAACTTACATTTAACTTACAATTTATTAGACTTCAAGTCGTTCAATTCAAGTTCTATAATTTATTAATATTGTATACACATAAATTTGAATATACATGCATTTTCATTTTAAATGTAAAATGGATTCAAATTAGCATTTTAAATATAAAATGGAAAATGGTTTGACCGAACTGATTTAAAATAGAAAATGCAAAATGCTATTTTGTATTTTAAATACATATTTAAAATGAAATCATTTTAGATAGTTCCCAGCCCTGGTGATGAATCTGATAATATCTGATAAAGGAAAATAAGAAATGGGAGCTTCTTTTTTGTTCGTCACTTATTTTTTGATAGGAAAAGGTAAAAATAAAAAAATGAGAAAGTACATAAGAAATTTTTTTTTAAGTTTTCGTCGGGGGTGACAATTTTCACAGTGCCCCGGGCGGCACTTAGGGTAAATTCGGCCCTGCTAATACATAAAAATATTTTTTGTATTTTAATAATTTCGTGTGATCCTTCAAACCGATCTTCAACCATATTTGTTCCAAATTGATCACAGTATTATTATCCTTTTTAATCTAATACTATTAATCACAATTTTCGTATATCTAGTGAGTGAAAAAAGGATATATCAATAAACAATAATATAATATTTTTAGTCCAGTCGAATTTAACAGCTAGCTCGTACCAATATTGATACCTTTTGTTTTTAATACAATATAATATTTGTTGTGAGTATTAAAAAAAAAATAAAAAAGGCTTTTTCGAAAAAAAAAAATTGTAACATATGTTTTACCAAATATAAAAACACATTAATCATATTTTGGGCTCAATCATATCTTGACACAGGACGCAAATGTTTTGTGTATTTCATCAACAACGGCGCGTATACTATAATACTACGGCTTTTTTTCATTTTTTTGAAAGCATATGTAATTTTTCTGATAATTTCGTTTCGAAAAAACAATTTTTCAGTTTTTAAAATAACGTTTAATAATAAATGGATTTTTTTTAAAGTTAGTTTTGTTGGCATTTTTTTGTTTTTTTGATTTTGTCTACAGTCATTTTCTTTTGTTTTTTTCGAACAGCACGAGGGGGATGATGTTTTTGAGATGATAATTTTTACTGTTGGAAGAGATGAATGATTATTTTTGCTTTTTTGGATTAATTGGGTTATTTTGTTTGTTTATTGGATCAATAAGAGTGCCGCAAATTGTAGTTATTGCTTCGAAGGTATCAAGTGTTTTTTGGAAATTACAAGTGTAAATTGAAATATTTTGAATTTATTGTTGGTAATATTTATATTTGTGTAAGAAGTTTTGTTTGGAAAAACATTAAATTCTGCTTTTTTCTACTGCATAGAAGAAAAATGTCATTTAAATGCTCTTTTGATGTACTAAAAGGACGAGTTCTTTACTAGCATTCCTATTTTTGATACACAGTAGGGTATCTAGAGGGGAGCGGGTGGACTTGGTTATTGACATAATCGTGTCCTTTTAATAATAGTATTCTTGAACTATAAGTAAGTTGAAAAATCGAATCGTAATTCGAATTATTTGCTAGTATACCTAATAGGTAATATGGTTGCATGTACATATATCAAAGATCTGAAGATTACTTATTTTCATATTTTGTATATAAGTGAAGTTGGGACTAACATTCTAAAAAACTCATATAAATATATAATAACATAATAGGGTAAATGGTATAGTTATTGGACAGTTAAGAAAAATTTTCAAAACAAAGTATAGAAAAAGCACGTGTTGTAGCTTTATTTTTAACGAAAAAATTCATAAATAAAGTAAGACCTGTCTATTTTAATGTGCCATATAAAACTTTCATATTACATATTGGTAAGTCTCTGAAAAAAAAAATATTAAAGTTGTGCGTATAGATAAATACAATTATTGGACAAAAATTTTATTTATTAATTTCTGGCATATTTCTACAATCCACAAGTTCTGTAGATACTAAAAGGTTCTGTTTAACTAAAAAATCAGGAAGTTTGCTTTACTCGTCTATAAGCCTTATAATCTACAAAAGAGAGTGTCTAGTCCAATAACTATACCGTTTACCCTACATACAATAGGCATTATGACGAATTTTTAGAAATTCTTCTACGAGATTTAGAAATATCTACTTAAACAAAAAAAAAACAAAACTTATTTCTAAAAAAAATCGATTTATTAGTATAAAATTATTATTTTGATTATTAATTTCGAAATGCACGTCAAAACGCTCGAATGTGTCATGGCGTCTGCTGTGACGTCACTTCTATGTAATCAGTTGCACGGATACACAAATATAACGCAACTGTCTATATTGTATTTAGTTTGAGTTGGAAGAATTTAGTTGATTTCTGTTACAAATATGAATACTAAAGTTTGTAAGTGGTGTGCAGTCCCTCAGTGTGGAAATGCATCAGAAAAAAATTCTAGCAAGTTATTTATTTACGTTCCAGATAAAAAAAAATGCGCACTAAATGGCTTAATCTTGCACGGCGAGATCCAAAAGCTCTTTGTCTAAATCCTCCAATTTATTTTTGTGAGGATCACTTTGACGTAAGTTTTTACTTCATTTCGTAGATTCTAAAATATTCTATGCATAATAGTAATTTTGTTTGATGTCAAAATTTAATAATAAATTTGATGCTTTGTTGCTAGAAATTTAAAGTTATGTTTCATCTTTTGATTATTCACAATTCTTTATCTTAATGGGTATTTTATTAATAAATAACAATAGCCTCTAATATTTGTACTTGTCGTGAAGTAAAAATAAGAGCACACAAAAAGCATATTTTACAGATTTTGAACTTATAAGTCATTTTTTTTTAAAGAATATTGATGTACTTATGTTGAAATTTTGACATTTCTAAATTCTGCTGCGCAAAAGTCTTTATTTGATGCAAGAAACTCTACCAGCGTTAGCAAATCAATTTTTGTTAAATTGGAACTATTTACCTTAGTAAATCCCTATGTTCCATTTCTAACGTTTCTTAATAAATGCAGTAAATAGTGCAGAGCTTGTATTCAAAATTGAATTCAACAAAATATTGTTTACATAGACGTGGCGTAGTTTACTATGATTTGTGTTCAGCCTATCATGGCGGACAGCTGTAATTTGTAGTTTTATTTTACTAAAGAAATATTAATAATACGTTTTTTTATTATTCATGAACCCTATTTCATTAGATAAATATATTATTTCAATAATTATTTATTACTGTCATCATGCCTATTGGTCATATTATCTAAATCTAATTTTTCCAGTACAGTTGCTCTTTATTAGTCAACTATTGAATGTTGTAGTTACTATATATACATTTTTTGAAGTTATATACCAATGATGGGTATGCTAATATGTAAATATTTTTGTCCCTAACATCATACATACCTGAAAGAATCGCTATGGTTTCAAAACAAGTTAATAATAATCATTTATTCATTTCTTGTTTCAAATTGTATCTGAATTATATTATTCGATAGATTTGAGCGTTACTTTATGGTATTCCATTTTAAAAATAAAAGGACAATTTTTACTTTACTAATACCACTTTATTTAAACTTTTAAATGTCTGTGACATGTTTCGGCTCGTAATTGTTCGTCAATGGTCATATGGACCGAAACATGTCACAGACATTTAAAACTTTAAATAAAATGGCGTCAGTAAAATAAGAATTGTCTTTTTATTATGTCACCGAAGGATGACATATATTAATCTCGTTGTGTGATTAAAGTGGGGGAAAATTAATAATAATAATAATAATAATAATAATAATAATAATAATAATAATATGTAATATAATAATTATAGAGTTGTACATGCATATATTGAATAAACGCAAGAGGGCTGTATTCTCACTGTATTATAGAGTTGTACATGCATATATTGAATAAACGCAAGAGGGCTGTATTCTCATTGTACTTAAAAAACGAGCCAAAAATCATAAATTAACACTTTCACTGAGGTGACATTACTTAGTGCGTGTCAAAAACACTTGACGAATTTTTATTATATTATTCGAAATATTTCCGTAATCGGATTATCAATTATTTTTAATTCGAATTATCCATATCATTAGCTATAACCCGAGGTGGCAAATTTTAGAGACAATAATTGTTTCTAAAAGAAATTTCGCCATTTTCATAGCAAAAGATTGCTTTAACGTAGTTGCTCAGTGACAGTCAGGTATAAAAAATTTACGACTTGTTTTTTTTTAATTTCCGCGCGCTTATGTTGTAGCAATACAAAAGCATTGTTGAAAAAGCGTTGTAAAAACGTTGTAAAATTATGTTTATAAATTATATTTCAAAAACGACATAGTGAATAATTTTTATTTATTATTAAATATGGTTTGTAACTGTATTGTATAAACATATTAAATTATTATCAAATTGCTTTGACACGTTTTCATTTTATTCAAAAAAAAATAGAGTTTGGCCATAAGAGCCCGTTTTAAAATTACAAAACTTTGAAATCGTTTTTCTTAAAATTAGGTTAGTCAATTTTAATCGGTATAGGCTCGTATTATTGGTATTGAATTAAATAAATATCTAGAGAAGTTTCGTTAAAATCGTTTGAAAAAACGTTCTACGCACCAACTACTTTAATTCAACCAATCACTCTAATTAATAATATTCTCATTATGCTTGATTTGGGGAAAAAAGAAATTTATTGGCATCAAAACCATAAATAAAATGAAAAAGAATAAATTGTAGATTTTTGAAGTCTTTCTTTTCACTTTTACCAAAATTAGGCTTATTGGGTCACTAGATGAGACAGTTCTGTCGAATCAGTCATGTTTCTAAAAAGAATTTTGTCATTTTGATTGCAAAAATGAAAAGATATGAAAAAAATACTCTTTTTGTAGACGTTTAGATAAGAATATCTATGCACTTGGTTATAATTTCTTATTAAGGCAGAAGATTATTTAAAAAAAAATGAAAACGTTTATTTACCGTGTAAAACGAGCTTCACTCAACGATTTATATTATAAACGCACCTTTAGATATACCTACCTAAATATACTATATTGAGAAAAATTAATAAATAGATATATAAAAAGATATTAGTAAATCGAATGAAAAAATGGTTAATCTTTTGTTATTTTTTCATTATTTTTATTAGTTTACAAATTGATTGGTTCGAACGAAAATTTTTATTTCATCTTTTTTGTTTCATTCGCCTCATTCACTCACTCACTTATTTGTTGAGGAAGACCGAAAATATTTTAATAATATGAAACAAAATACATACCGGGGTCCGGGGTTTTCAGTCTCCCCAATTCTCTCGTTTTTTTTTTTTTTTTTCATTGAATAGCACGTACCTATAATATTATAAAAACGTTTTATATTGGTGTATCTAGTACCGGTAGTTTCAAAATTAATGTTCGGTTAGTGGACATGAGTCTGGAAATGATTAAATTGTCTGCTCACAATATGGAATGAGGCAGGATATTTCAGAAAAATATGCTTTTACAGAAAACGCAAAGAAATTTATATGCTATCGTAACACGGGTTTACTTTGCAGCTAGGGGGGTAGGTAGGTAGGTAACGGTACACGTTATACCCTATAGATGAAACTCCATCCAACGAAAAAATTTATAAATATTTCTGAATAGTTTTGGTATTTTCCACTAACTGGCACTACCTGTCCTAACTCTTATGAGAATGAGTATTCATTTGTCATTTTGTCTGTATTTGTAAAGACAATTTTTACATCTTAATTTTTTTGAATTATGCTTAAGGTACCATCACAGTGTGATCGGCCGAAAAATAGTCAATTTTCACAATTTTTTTTTTTTTTTTTTTTTTTTTTTTTGGATGGACACGATATGGGAATAATATCAATATAATACAATATAAAATATTTTGCTTCCAAGACTACTAAAGTAGCGGAAGCATTGTTATCACTTTTGAAAAATAAAAAATTGTTTCCACCCAAAATAAAATTGTTTACGCACATTTTACGTTTTAGAGCTTCCTGGACAATTTTGAATTGGTGTCTGTCTGTCCGTCTGTGTGTCGTCAGTTTGCACCAAGTGGCATAACTTCTGAACTATATTTGATTGTTTTTAATGAAATTTTCAGAAATTATGCAGTTTGGTTCCTAGATGGCACCTTATGAATTTAATCGAAATCGCAGTAACGGTAGCTACGCCGCTACCATGTCATTCCATTAATGTACTAAATTGCGCCAAGCGGCATTACTTCTGAACTATTCAATTCTATTTTATGAAATTGTCAGAAATTATGCGGTCTGGTTCCTAGACGGTCTCCTATTGCATACTTTGTGGGGTGACCTATTGCTTAAATAAAAATATCATTTATTGACGGGTCTTAACACTCTTAAAGAAAGTATCTGTCCTTAAGGCAAATAAATTGTCATATAATTGACGTTCTTAGTAACACATGCGTGTAATACTGTCAACAATAGTAAAAAATATACTTAAACCAATTATATAATTTGTCTCTAGCTAGGAAAAATTGACTACTCTCAGGAACCCTCAATTAATGCGTGTCTTACATGCACTTGGTAATTTTTTATTATTTCCAGACTCGTCAACAGGGCTGGGAAAAATGGTTCATAGAAACCATTTAAAATAGATAATGGAAAATGGTTTCCAGAAATGCATTTAAAATATAAAATGGAAAATGGTTTTCCTGAACATATTTAAAATAGAAAATGGAAAATAGCTATTTAAAATGGATTATAAAATGCAAAATGCTTTTTATACTTTTTTTATTCTATAAATTTGTTATCATTATTTAAGTTAAGTATATTAATAATCAAAAGCTAAGAAAATATCAAACGTACTGAAATTAAATTAGAGCAGTCTTTCGAGAAAATTTTATCAAGTTTGCATGGTGTGAAAACGAAATTTAACTCTTGAAATATTGTTACTCAAAAATATTTTAAAATTTAATTCAGCCTTAACATATTAAAACCTTGACTACGCTACAGCTGCGACTTCTAAATTATGAAAATCATCTACTCGAAATACCAAAACATTTCTTATCGACGTATGTTAAAGATAATAGCACACAACTTGAGTCAGAAAAATTTGACTTGAAAGAACTACGGCTCTAGTAGCAAATTTAACTCAGCTGACATTGCAATTCGAGTTATAAAAAAATTTGAGTCAATTTAATCAAGTTACAGTTAACTTACAATTTGTTAGACTGCGTTCAATTCGAGTTTTATGATTAATATGAGTCATAAGTGTCACAAATGTACACATAAATTTGAGTACACATGCATTTTCATTTTAAATGTAAAATGGATTCAAATTTTCATTTTAAATACAAAATGGAAAACGGTTTAATCGAACTTATTTAAAATAGAAAATGCAAAATGCCATTTTGTATGTTTTTTTTTTTTTATTTAAATTTTTATCGATGCATCGACATCTAAAGGTCATTAGCATCTGTACTAATACATATTTTGTATTTTAAATACGTATTTAAAATGAAATCATTTTAAATAGTTCCCAGCTCTGCTCGTCAAACTAGGATTTTACACTTCCAGCTATTTTCGACAAATTGTTCTCTCAATTTTGAAACACTTTGTAGATAATTCCGTTTTGATGGGCTTTTTCTTATAATTTCATCAATAATCTTTATCTGTCCACCATTTTTTTTCTTTTTTGTAATAATCTATATGCAGTATGAGTACACCACAAAAGCGAAGGACTCGCTCGCCTATGTTCAACTCGTTCAAAAAAACAAAAAAAAATCTCGGGTCGTCATTCATTTGTTCATCAATTGATTTAAAAGACTGATTGATCTTTGGATCGATCGGTAACCGATCCATCCATTTCATTTTCTTGGGAATATTATTATTATGTATTCGGATTTAATAACATTAAAACCAAACACATTTTTTAATGATGAATTTTGAAAAATAAAAAAAAGGTTTAAAAGTTTTATTATTCATTTCTATTTTGAAATCGTCTTTTTCGAAAATTATATATTATTTTTATTTTAATAATAGTGTACACTTAATGTTTTGAGGACTTCTGGTATAAATCATTCACTTTGATATTAAATTATATTATTATTAAAAAATAACTTTTTCATTTTCGTAATAATAATATATGATATAGTTTTAATTTTTAAATTAAAATTTTTGTTTTCAGATTATTAAAGTACATGCAATTTAATCATGATTTGATGTAGCTCTTTTCAAAATTTAACGGATCTCAGTTAGGTACACCTTAATTTTAAGTGGAAGCTTTTGTATGATATTCGAATTTATCTATAATTCTTTTAACGATAACTTGTGAAGGAAGTTATTAAAATTTCGAATTTTTTTGAGACAATTTAAGGTAGTAGTCTGGTAACTTGGATTGAAAAAATCGAAATTTTTTTTGCTTAATTCGAAAGTACAGTAGGTACTATCCCACAACTCTAAGAAAAAAGGAAACGTAATAAAATTTTACAAGTTGGATTTACACTATAGCAAAAAGTGAAATAAATCATTTTCAGTACGAAACTGCCCTCTTGCAGCAACATTCATAAAAATATTACTTTTCAATTCAAAATAGAATATAGCAATACAAAATACGATTTAGAAATGTCAAATTATAATCTAAATCAGGGATCGGCAACCTGCGGCCCGTTGCAAGCTTTCATGCGGCCCACCAAGCAATATAACTTTTCGAACAATTTGCTCTGCCTATATGCAGAGTTGAGGATATTTTATCCTTTTTTGTTCTCCGATGTTTTATAACATGTAAATAAAACTGTTACTAAAAATTTTTCCTCATGTTGATTTTTAATAATATTTATATTAATTTGTGTTAAAAAAAAAGGAAAAACCTTTGTCGCAGTATCCTGCATAATATATAGCGAATTTCCATTTACAAAAATTAGTTTTTCTCGGAAACTATTTGACATAGAATTATTTTTCAAAAATCCTTTTTATGTGATTATTATCTCCTCATTCTAACGGTGTAAGAAAATATGGCAAAAAGTTTTTAGGCAAAAATGCCTAAAAATCCATTCCGGGCATCGAACGTGTCTGACTTTTTGCACTTCCAATAATTTTACCAATTTCCGTAAAAACAGGATTTTTCGTTCGAGAGTTATATAAATTTTAATGAATGTCAGCCAAATTTTTGGCTTCTAGAGACTTCAAAATAAATTATTTCTATCATAGTTCCGGGCTCAAGTAGCATCAAGACAGTGACATCAAGACAGTGAATCTACTTAAGCCACATACTACATTCCAAATATTTTACTGTGCGGCCCGCTAAATTTTTTTTTTTTTTAAAACGGCCCGCCATCCAAAAAAGGTTGCCGACCTCTGATCTAAATCAATAGTTTTAAAAATTATATACATTCATTTAACTTTTTGAATTATGAAGTTTTTTTTTAGCTATATAAATCTGACTTAGTTTGTCACATTTTTGTGTGAGAGAGATAAGTAAATTAAACTGTCACTGTACAAGCTGCTTTTTTATCCTTGTCATCTTTTTTAACCAATCACATTTTTTTCAAAATTATTACCTTTACTTTTTTCTTAGAGTTATAATACAGTATATAGAGAATATACTGTGAAAATTTTAGACCGAAATTCGAAATAGGAACCGAAATACAACGAATTTTCGAGAGCGCCTCATAGGTGCACGCCGAAGGTCTGCCGGCAGCTGCAAGCGGTTGGGCATCGACGATTAATGTAAATAAGAGTTTATTTATGAAAATTTGTTGCTGAAACTTGAAACGCGTTTTCCTCGAAACAGCGTTTTTTCGGTCGGCCCGGGTCATAACTTTTTTTCTATTCAACCGATTGCTCTGAAACTTAAACTGATTATTCGACACATTTGTAGTTCACGTCGGAACTAGAATTAATTTTTTTCACCCCTAACTTTCCATTTTATAACCATTTTTGAGCGACTAGAAAATGACTTATTTTTTCGAGGTCTCCCATTTTGTTATTTTTCGATAAAATTTCATAATTGTAGTTCCGACCAGAATGACATATTTATAGATTAGGCCTAATTAAGAATTTTTGATTACAATGTCCCCAAGAGTCAAAATCATCCCGGACATCCACGTGCTTTTTTTTGAGGCGCCAAATTCAAGTGATAAATATAATAATAAAACAAAATTTAATTTATTCAAAAAAATTTTTTTTATTACCTTAAGATTTAAATAAAAACATAGTAAAAATTTAAAACTTTTCATTTGTTCTTTCTCAAAAAAATACCCCTAAAAATAGGCATGAAAAACAGCGCGAGTTACCAGACTACTACCTTAAATAGAATTTAATTATTTTAAGCTTTTATGTGGATTGTAAATCAGCAAACCAAATAAATAGTTAAGTTCTGTTGTTATCTCTATGGGCACCAACCGAACTATAAAACATATCCCTGGATCAATGTTTTTTTGTGCAGTGGAGAAAATTCCATTACTTTTCTTTCCATGTACCTACCGCTTCGTGTGAGATATCGTTTGAAAGGACTCCTAAAGTGAAGTTAAAGTTCTCTTGAAACTTCCCTCTCCACTGCTGTGACTTTCCAATCCTGGATTCATAGAATGGTACTCAGTTAAAATTACTTCGGTTAAATTATTTTATTGCTACCTTTTTCTAACTGTGAAACATTTTTGCTAATGACTTAAAAACTTGATGCCTCTGTTACACGCGTTTGACAAATTCTTTTCCAAACGTTTGTAGTACCTATCATTTAAGGGGGAATTCTGGTCTAAAAATTAAAAAAAAAATTTTTTCCTTTGAATATTTTTAGGAAGGAACATTGTACGAAGCAGGGATCGCTGATTAGAAAAATGTAAGTATAACACACCATAAATGGCTCAGACTGCCCGAAACAAGTAGATATTTCTCGAAAGTATTTTTTTTTTTTTTTTTTTTGAAACGGTTGACATGATATCTCAAGTTCTAGTTCGTTGAAATTTTGTATAGAGTTTCTTAATATATTCAAAATTAGTTTGACGAGAGGTTTATTGGAATTTTTTTACTATTTTTAAAAATTCCTAAAACTAAAAAAACGATGGGAAAAAAGACTTTTTTCACATGGACACCATTTTGCCAAAAATTTTTTTTTTCAAATTATATCCGTTAAGCGAAAATGACGTCTTTACTCTTTAAGAATTTACTGAAATTTCGTGTTTCAGATCACCGAAGGGGTCGGAATCATGTCAACCAAGGAGTAGCCTTTATTTTTTGTCCCTATTTTGCCGGCTTATACTTTTTTCAATTTTGACTTTTTTTGCACTTTTCAGATGTTAATAAAAAACTGATAAAAAAAAACTTATAGTAAAAATGTTTAAGGTTTTTTATTTTTTATTTATTACGCCTGCGAAATCATCTAAAATTTGATCGTCAAGACTAGAATAGCCCCCTATAAGACGGAAAACTATTCTAAAAATAACCGTGGTCTAATCAAATTATACTTTACATTCAAAATATTTTAACTTGTAGGTATTTAACGTATGATTTATGAAAATTAAGATAATAATCAAAATTTTTATTTAAAATTTTAATTGTAACGAGAAATTACAAAAAGTAATTTTTTCGAGATAAAAATTTCAGTGAATACATTAATTAGAATCAATGCATTTTGAGTTCTTGTAATATTTTATTAGACATGCTAGAGCAAACAATTTGAATTTATTTAATTTAATAGAAAAAAAGTGGACCAAGATGGTTTATGTGTGCGAACTGTCATATTTCCTTTTTATTTCAAAACGTACATGAATTAATTTTTTTTTTAGTTTAATTATGTACTAATTATACATTAGTATTAATTATAATCAACATAGCTACGAGCAATAACGGCATAAATGTAAAGAAGACGTTCTAACAGAATTATTTTCTGTAAAAAAAATTATTTAAATACTAGCCGTATACCCGATGGGATTTCCCATCGGCAACACCTTTTTGGTAATCAGTGCTCACTTTCAATGTTTTTTAAAAGCCTAAATACCAATTTCCACTTTTCTAAATTCAAAAATGACCAACTTCCTACACGAACTTTCATTTCCTATTTTAACCCCTTAGGGAATGAATTTCCAGAAACGTTTACACAACTGACTTTTATTTATAAATAGAAGCCTAAAGATCAATTTTCATATATCCTGTGCTAAGTTTCGTCCTTCTAAACCCAACAGTTTAGACTGTGCGTTGTCTGTCAATCTGTACAAAATATTATTTATTTGAATAGTCATAGTAACACATTTTTATAAATCTAACTTCAAAAATGTCGAATTTCCATAAAAATTTTCATTCCCTATTTAACCTACTTAGGGGGCGAATTTTCAAAAATCCTTTCTTAGTGCTCATCTACATTACATAGGGAACTCCTGTGCAAAATTTCATTCTCCTAAACCCAAGGGTTTAGGCTGTGTGTTGTCTGTCAGTCAGTCAGTGTTAGAAATTTATTAAGTAGATTATTTAGGTATCTACCTAATAAGTCAGACAAATAGAATTATATACGATTATATTTTTCGAAGAAAATGAAACAATTTGTTAACTTTTTACCCATTTCTAATCCCTTAGAATTACATTAATTGTGAGTCAAATTATCTTTAAATTAGATCTTCTGAAATTCTATCATAATTATGATGATTTGTAGGGGGGGGCTACAACTAGGAGCAAGTAGGAGGAATATATCTAATATTTTGGAAGCAGCCATAAAAATTTCGACTTTGTTTCCCTTTTTCCGGGCTCCCTCTAACATCTAGGCCGGCGGGGGGGGGGGGTACCGTGGATCACCAATTTTGTTATTTCCCTTCCATAAAAGCACCATTGATGAACAAAAAAAAAGAGAAAGGTCGTTTTGACTTCTTCGGCTTCCTTTTTTTATCCGAAATTCTTAAATTTTCCCCCAAACTACATTGACTTGATAAGCTAGGGGGGTGCCGCGGCGCCCCCTGCCCCCGAGTATGGGCGCCCATGAATTCTATTCAAAATCAATTTCATATTTGACTTCAATATGTCTGCCAAACGACCCTAAAGTAGGAATACCTATCTCTAATCTGCCGAACTTGTAACCATTTGTAGGAAAAATTCAATTTTTGAGCCTTTTTGGAGCTCTGGGCGACAACTGTGTAAAGTTACTTTAATTTTTTTCGTAATTACTTTCGATTGTTATTCTATTCTAGAGTGGAAACTTCGCAAAAAATACTGAATTTGACACTTTCATACTCGAATATTATTGATGTAACCACTAAAAAAACTTATATCGGGTTTCAAAGTCGCAGCTGAGTGAAAATAGTATGTTATAGACCAAGGGACTAAAGTGTGAGTTTTAACCCCGAGTGTGAAGTTTATTGCCAGAGGCCCTGTAAAGGCCGGAGGGCAACAAATCACAGGAGGGATGAAAAAAAACACTTTAGTCCTGTGGTGTATATGCAATTCCGGATAATTTAAAATTATAAAAATTAAAAAAAAAATTTGGGGGATAGGTCTACCCACACTGTCAATTTCCCATTGGGTGTCCTTAAAGACTAGAGACTACTGTACATAAATAATTATTTTTTCATTTCAGGCGACTCCTCCCCTGGGCCCCCGATAGAGGCTTTGCCTTTTGCACCATACCGGGGGCTTCGCCTTCTGTACCTAAGAGTGGAGGTTCCACCCTTATCAAACAAATGATAACATCATTTGTTCTCAAGATATACGAAACAAAATATTAATTTTGGCAAAAAACTAAATTTTCAAGTTTCTTATTTTTTTTTTTTAAATTTTGTAATAAAATACTGGCGTTTTTAACATCAAGGAAGGTTCTTAGGCCATTATATAATAATGTTATGGTAAAAAATCCATATAATCTATGTTATCTTAATAAAGTTAATTCCGTTTTTTTACCACAAAAAACAAACCGCTAATTCGAATTTGCTGAAAACTTTATCCGGTCTTCATTTTTTGATTACGCATCTAATGAAATTAGTCCGGAGTTGATATCATCATTTGTTCTCAAGATATGCGAGACGAAAAAAAATTCACTAACGAACGAACGAATTAACGAACGCACACACAGACATCACGCTAAAAACGATGGATTCGGATTCTAGTGACGTGGAGATATGTCAAAATTAGCGATTCGTCAAATCGGACCCATTACAATAACTTCCTATGGGAAGTCAAAAATTACTTAAATGTCATTCATCAAGTAAACTTTGGATAAATCGATCGAATTGTACAATACAATATAAATGTTTGTCTTTGTCTACAAGTTTGAATTTGTTTACCTATTATTTTCAATTATCTAGCAACGCTATTTAATTTAAGTTATATTTCTGTAAATTGTGCTTGCTGATTGGTTTAAAAGCGGGAGCAAAATAATTTTTTTGTCCCTTGGGACTAAAAGTTGCACTTTACTTCCTATTGTGAGGGACTAAATAATGTCTTTTAGTCCCGGAATTGCGAAAATAATATTTTTTCATATAAATTTCGTCAATTTCGTTTTAGGGCTTCAATTTACAAAAATCCTCATTACAAAAGCAACCTCCACTCCAAATTTTAAGTTTCTATAGCATAAATAGTTTCACATTAATGAATAATTTTGCAATAGTAGAATTTTCTCTCAAAGAATACCCAGTGTGCAGTTATCGATTACTTGAACTTAGGTTACAATATGTTATCTTAAAAATTCATTTATATAATTTAATAAGTATTATTTATAATAGCATTTATTTCAAGCAAAGTACATCTAGAATTGTTACTGTAATTTTATTATTATTATTTATTAGACGTAATAAATATGTTTGTGAAAAAAAAAAATAGAATTTGGGACTGTTAATTAATGCTCGTAAATTAACACGGACATAAGATTACATACACAAGTACGCACATCTGGAATTAAAAAAAAAAAAAAAAATTATTTAAATTTTTAATTATTTATTCAAGCGATTGTAAGTACTTACTATATTGTTACCGAATGTAGGTACCGTTTTTTAAACGAAAAAATTTGCGGGACAGGTTTACAGGTCTACCCACACTGTCAACTTCCCATTGGGTGTCCCTCAAGACTAGAGACTACTGTACATAAATAATTCTTTTTCCATTTCAGGCGACTCCTCCCCTGGGCCCCCGATAGAGGCTTTGCCCTTTGCACCATACCGGGGGCTTCACCTTCTGTACCTAAGGGTGGGGGCTCCAACCCTTATCAAACAAATGATAACATCATCTGTTCTCAAGATATACGAAACAAAATATATTTTGGCAAAAAACTAATTTTTTCAAGTTTCTTATTTCGTTTTTTTTTTTTTTTTTTTTTTTTTTTTAATTTTTGTAATAAAATATTGGCGTTTTTAACATCAAGGAAGGTTCTTAGGCCATTATATAATAATGCTATGGTAAAAAATCCATATAATCTATGTTATATTAATAAAGTTAATTCCATTTTTTTATCACAAAAAACAAACCGCTAATCCGAATTTGCTGAAAACTTTATCCGGTCTTCATTTTTTGATTACGCATCTAATGAAATTAGTCCGAAGTTGATATCATCATTTGTTCTCGAGATATGCGAGACGAAAAAAAATTCACGAATGAACGAACGCACACACAGACATCACGCTGAAAACGATGGATTCGGATTCTAGTGACCTTAAAACGTGGAGATATGTCAAAATTAGCGATTCGTAAAATCGGACCCATTACAATAACTTCCTATGGGAAGTTAAAAATATTTTTTAGGAAGAAATATTAGATTGGACAACAAATTTAAATACTGTTGAATGTTCCTGCTACTAGAAAACTCTTTTCTAGCGAAGAAATTTTCCCCATCGAACAAGAAAATCAAAGATTTATGTTTATTATTGAATAATTATAAAATAAAAACTCAAATAATATGAAATACTTACTTGCGTTGTGAAGGAAATGCTTTTAAGTTAAAAACATAGTAATTATTACTTAACATTCTAATAGATTTGTATTAAGAAAAGCTATTTTCTATGCAGATATTATAGGGTGAGATATATAAAAGAGTTTCGACCTCTATGTTTATGTAAGTATTAAACATTGTAACAGTAGTCAGTTGTTATCTTTCTAAATACAATATATTACAATTTTGATTTCATTTTCACATAGAAATATTGAAATGGTCTAGAGAGCGATCATCTACCATAATTTTCCACGACAAATTTACCATTTTTTTTCCAGATTTTATAGTTAAATATACATTTAAAAACATTCGTCTTTATAAAAAAAAAATAGTACCAAGTACCAAGTCAGTTTTTTAAGTTCTAAGAATAAATAATCTAGAAAATTTAAGTATAGGTCAAATCAACTAAAAATGGTCTGAAGTTATTAACAAATAAAGCAAAATTAGAAGTACAATCGTAAATTACTATAGTTAGGTACTCTAATATAAAAATACCAAAAGGAAAAGAGACAAGAAACTAGGTGTGTCTAATTTTGCTTCATTTGTTGCATTTGCTTGATGACATCCACAGAATTTTTTAGTAGATTTGACCTAAACTTATATATCTGTACGTATTCATAGAATGTGTTACTATAAGAGTCACTTACGTGATGATTTGACCCAAATTGTCCTAAATATTTTCAGTAAAAATTTTTTAAGAAATGTTATTTATAATTTTCTCAAAATTTTTTGATCCATAGTTGACAAGTTTAAGGCTGGGACATATAATACGCCAGTCCGAAGTATAATATTTCGTAAACGGGGTTTAAAAATTGTAAGGGAGTGATCACACTGGCGATTTGTGAACGTGTTTCCAGTGAGACGATCGGTACCCAGCGTTCTCATAATATTGTACACTCAGTAGGTATTGTGCTTACAAAGGCCTTACAATTTAATTTATTTTTATTTTAGTTTTTATGCAAAAGTGTCTAGGGCCTACGATGATCTTAAAACAGTTTTGCGCATGCGCACTGCAATCCACCCCGCTCCACTTTAACCGTAAGGTAGAAATAATAGCAGATACACATACGAATATTCGGAAAGTTTTTTCAAGATTTTCAAAATGCACATATTTTTCTGGATTGTATAAAGAATCGATCGGTAGCTATCTAGTTTATTTTATATATATCAATGATGAAAATTATTTTTACTTAAAAGATTTTAACACAAAGGGTTATAGAATAAGATAATGGGAATCAGTTAGAGAACAACTGACATAATGGGAGCTTAATTCTCTCCTCGAAAACGGTAGTCGAGTGGTTAACGGATTGAATTCTTAGTGCCCAGTTAACAACAAAGTGGGAATAAATACAGCATCAACTAACAACTAATGTTCCTCCTTCCCCATCTTCTTCCTTACTCCATTCTCATCCCTTTTGTTGTATTGTTTCACATTTCTATGTATACACATTGTATTCGGAGATGTTCGACGAACACAGAAGAGTTTTTCTTTCTTACAATAAAATCACTAATTCTAAATAGATACTGAATTACCGAATAGTACAATCGTGTAGAAAAGAAAGTAAGCACAGGCGCACTAAATTTAAATTTTGAGAGGGAAAGGCAATTTTTTTTGACAAAATTTTACTTTGGGTATGGTCTACTCATGACCGAACTTACCTATAATAATGTGGTTTCTTTTTTTTGCCTTTTTGGTGTTTAACTTTTAAGTGATGTAAAAACGAAGAAACATAAAAAGAATTTCCGTTATTTCGGCTTCTATGAGTCCACAAAGGCGCTTTTTTTTCGATACTTTTTGTTTCTTTAATAGGTACATCTAAAATATTATCACCAAAAATTTTAAAAGGAAATATTGACCATTTATACAAATATGTATTTAAGATGTAATTTTAAACGATTTTATTTAAAGCTTTGCGCACAAACTACAATTCATACATTAGTAAATAAAACACTTTACTTTGCAAAATACCACTTTTATTGAATATAGAAACTCTTATGACCTGTTTCGGTCAATATGGCCATTCTCAAACATATTGACCGAAACATGTCATAAGAATTTCTATATTCAATAAAAGTGGTATTTTGCAAAGTAAAGTGTTCTTATTTACTATAATATCAAATATGGAATACCATAAAGTAACGCTCAAATCTATTAAATTTAGCTCATACTTTTTTTGACGTTGGAAGCGTTATGACTTTTTGCGGCCACTAAATAAGTCTAAAAAAATTCAACTTCTTTTTAGGGTCAAAAAACAAAACAGAGGCCGATTTTTCAATTTGTTTTTCGAAAGCTTACAATTTTTTTTATTTACTACCACGGTGTAATCTTAGATTTAGGGACACAAAAAAAACTATTTTTGTTACCTCATTTGATTTTCTGATTTTAGACCACCCACTAAGGCTCTGCGATGTGCCCCGAGAAAGATGTTTTATTCAAAGCATCGATTTTAACGCCATGTATAAAACATATCGCGCAAATGAAAAAGGCATTGTCTTTCGTACTTATAATGTTAAGGTTGTTAAAAATGAGTCTTTTTAGTAAATTCCCAGAAGGAAAATCCCGAGACTGAAATGGAATTGTTTTAGTTTCCATCGCTGAGTAACCCTTTAATAAGCCCTAAAAGATTATTCTGAAAGTGAATCAACGCAGAACTAATCCCTTAACCCCTTATCGCATACAAAGCCATATATGGGTTCTAAGTTTTACTATTTTTTTTTCAACATATTAAAATTTTTTTTTTAAACTAATGTTAAATTCTAACTTTATACTCCTTCCAGTAACGGAACGTAATTTTTGTTGTCTTTAGTAAGTGCGGGTTGTCAAATTATTTGAAGTTATGTTCAGAGTGTCAGACCGTTACAGTGCAATTAATTGGTGCTAATTTTATTTGTGAAAACTAAAAACCATAAAACGCTAAGTACTAAAATCAAAAATTTTCAAAACACATTCTTTATATATTCAAGAACATGGAATAGTTGTGATTCGTGTGTGTTTTCTTGTTTCCTTCGATTTTTACGGCTTATTTTGAAGTTGCCATATTTGGCTTCGTATGCGTTTAATCCAAATTATTATTGGACATATATGGCTTCGTATCGCTTTTATGGTACATCGCAGCATGTCAATTCTATTCCTGGTGATGGCTTCGTGAGTGACGATGATTTTGCTTCTGATTCTCCAGTACTCCCACCAGCCAAGACAGTCCATCAACTTCGATGGCCAGAAAACGTACTGCAACAAGCCGAAAAGGTATTCCACCTAGCTTACCCGGCTCACCTATACTCATTAAAAAAGCACGAAAAACTCCAGTTAGGCATCAAGACCTCCCTTTGAAGTCTGTGCGATCAAATAAGGTGACCATTTCCCCGAATGGACAAAACTAAATTGATAATTATGTCAAAACTGCTCAAAATTCCGTTCATTCGCCAAATGTGGAAAGTGTCAAGTTTATTTATGTTACAATGGCAAATAAAATTGCATACAGATTTTCATAAAATATAATTCTATCTTTTATTTAACGCATACGAAGCCATATATGGCTTCGTTAGGTAATTTCTAAACAATAAGACTTAATTTTTTTTCTTAATTTGGCTACTAAAATAAAAGAAGTGAAAGACATTTTCAGTAGAAAAATTTTTTTTCTTCACCTCCATACTTCATGCAATATGGGGTTAATAACTGTCTTTTAATTCTTGAAAAACTGTTTAAATGTTTATGTGCACTACTGTAAATTCTGTACCCTTTCAATAACAAGACCCTTTCCGAACGTTCCAATTTTCTTAGATTTATATAATTTAATTAAAATAAATCAACCCTGCCTGGCCCTATTTATACTGTTCATTTCTTTATGATTACTTTTAAGTATTATTATTATTATTGCATATTTTCTTTTGTTTTCACTGTCTGTCTATCTATCTATCCATCCGTCCATCGATCTATTTTGTTACACCATCTTTTTCTTTATAAAATAATATATGATGTATTTTGTTTTTTTTTTCTTTTGTTTTGTGAATTTTCTTTTCTTGTTTAGCGAATATTGGATTCGTTTGTGTGGTAGAGAGTAAGATGGCGTTAGTTTTTTTGTCTAATTGCATGGAACAATAATTATGAATTATGTGTTCCAAGAAAGGATTATCGTTTTTTATGATGAGCTTGGTGCTTGGAGAAGCTTTTAATTCCTATGTTTTCTTAATCGGGTGGAAGCAATTATGAGGAATTTGTAATTTATTCCTCTTTAAAAATGTAGGAAACGAAATATTAGTAGCATGTACTGTAGCAAAATATTGAATCAACTTTTTGAAATTCAAATACAAATAATATGGTGTTTTCAATATTGGTTTTCGATAAAGTAAAAAAAAAAGTTTCCTATCATATATTTGTTTATATTTTGTGTTAGTAAGAGGTAAATATATAGTTTCGAAAGATGGAGCTACCGTAAAATGAAATTAATCGGGACATTAGTGTGATTTTGAACAAATCGAAGAAGTTATTTACAAACTAATTTAAAAATACTAGACGTAAAGACAAACATATTAAATCTTTCTTAACTCCTTTAGGACTAATGACGAGCTGAGCTCGTCATACAAATTTTTAGAAAAAATTCAACTGACGAGTGTGCATTGTCTTATATCGGTAACTGGAGGCTGAATAGAAAGGACGGTCATATTGTAAATAAATTAAGCAAAATATACTAAACTTGCAATTATGCTTATAGAGATATTAAATTTTTTATCTAAATATTAGAATAAATGGCGGTACTAAAGGGGTTAAACTATAGTAGAATAATCATTCTTTTGGGTAGCAATAGTGACTGAGCTTCAAGATGGATAGAAAATGACAATGTTACTTTTTGTTTGTTAAAATTTAATCTAAAAGCTATATTAACTTTTTTTTTATAGATAAATTGTTACTCAATTGAATTTTTAATTATTCTGAAGCATATATGAGAACACAAAACTACAAACTTTTACATATCTGTTTTTATTTTTGTAAGAGAAAATCATGATCATGAAAATTTAGGTTGAGCTAGAGGTTAATAGGAACGAGAAAAGGGTCAATAGAGACAGTCAATGGTTTAATAGGAATGCAATATAAAGTTTAAAGAGATGAATGTGGAGTGTTTAGAGACGGATAAAGAATATATTGAAATATAGTGTAGAGACTATCAAGATTGTCAGACGTCAAGTTATTTTAGATTTTAATAAACATATTATCTAAATATAACATTTTAAGTTCATTTCTGAAACTTGTGAAATATTATTTTATTCCTGTTTTGGATGTATAAAAATTTGAAATGGTATAGTATATTTCAGTTTCAATTTTGGTTAACCCTGTTGATCGTTTCTATTGACTCTATTGTCGTCTCTTTTGACTCTGAATTACCGTAGAATAGAAATTACATAATTTTGATCATTTTTTTCAAAAACAAAAGCAAAAATGGCATCATATAAGAATGAATTTTTAACATATTAAAAAAAAAATAGGTATACTCATAAAAGAAATACGATGTGAAGTTCGTAATCATTCCAATTCGTTCCGTTTTACGGTAGGTATATTTTATGCGACAGTTGCTCGCATGAACAATTTCAAATTGCTTTGACGAAAATCGTATTAGACATTGTATATTTTCAGATGTAATAATAATAATCGGTAATATGCGGAAACCAAAAAGAATAACAATGAAGGAAGATAGTGGATTTCTCTTCCTTATTTTTCTTTTTTGTTCAAATTTATTCTCCCTTTAGTAATCGTCTGGATTTCCCTTTTTTCAATAAGGGAACTGTAGAAAATATATGCATATGTGAAGACCTACATAGGTACCGTAAAACCGTCCTGACCCGGACACTTTTTTACATTTTTTGGTATAGTTTTATGTTTATACATGTTTCCTTCATAGATATCACCAATGAAAGTATTACCATTAGAAAGAGCGTATATTATTTGTTATATCCCTGACCCATTTGTTTCATTATAAGTAAAAATAAAAAGAATAAAAAATAATTAGTAAGTGTCCGGGTCTACACCCCAAATCCGTCTTGACCCGGACACTTACTTAAATAATGTAATAACATGCAAACTAACCTCTCCCGTCGGGCTTAGGACAGTGTTTTATATCGTCTGATGTCTTTGAACCTGTCAAAGACTTCAAAATATTTTGTGGGAAGGGAGAGAGGGCAATGCATAGTATGCCTCTCTATAAAGTAAACATACGATATGACACCAGAAGGAGGCATAAGCCGCATAATTCTGGGGGGAATATTAACGTATGGACAGTGGGAGTTACAACTGGTGCGAATCGCGGCCATAGTGTAATAAACTGATGTGTCCGGGTCTAAACGGATATACTTATATAGCATATATTTTTTATATATACATCGAATATAACTTCAAACATCATTAAATGATGCGCGATAAAATTCTGAACACATACATGTCAAAACCAAATTAATATAACAATTATGACGAAAATTACATGTCTAAGTTAGATACACATTTTATTTCTTTGAAAAACTGTAGGATAGTAATCCTGTAAAATAGTAAATTTTGAAATCCGTAGTTTTTATTGGTACAGCTGTTTAGAGAATGCTTTTCTCTCTCTACTAGCGTCAAGAACAAATGTTTATTGTTGCAAGTTAATGTAGAAATTATTTAATTTGAAGATTGGTGCAAAGCGTCCGGGTCTAGACGGTTTTACGGTATATGAAAAAATATAAAAAGTTACAGCACTGTCTAATATATTTTACTGTGGCAAACTTTAAGTATGGTAAGTCTGTAAATTGATCCAAAATTCATCAACTCATCAGTAGAATGGCTAGGCCGGTTCTGCGGCACCGTAAAACTAACCAACTTGAACCCTTTTGCCAATGATTGAAATCGTGTGACTTTACGGTACTATACATTCCGAACTGATGAGTCATCAAACTGTATCGATGTGCAAAAGTTGACCTTTGACCCGGCACGTACCAGGTACATGTATTTAAAATTTGTTGTTGACATTTGACCCCAACACTCGCTTATACTGTTAGCCTTGAAATTCCTAAGAGGTGAGTCATCGCCAGCAACCGAATTAATTTATGTTAACCCATTATGCGTCATCACAATATATTTATAAGAATTTCATTTTGTGTTAACCCATTACCATCCAAACCTAACGCATGCGCAGACTGAATTTAAGTACACGACGCATGCGCAGACTGAATTTTAGGTTACAATTTGATAGATGGGGTACACTACCGCGTCAAAAATGTGGGGTTACCCTAACTCGGGGGGTGGCCCCAAACTTTTGACGCCGTACTGTACTTAAATTTTTGGTACACTGCCGTGTCAAAAGTGCGGGCCCCCCTGACCAAAAAGGTATCCTATCACTTTTTGAAGCGTACTGTACGTGCAAACCTTGGCCCCAACACGCGCTTGCCTTAATTACGTCATCTTAAACGAACTATCACGTCAAAAAATGTGGGGAATACCCTAACTCGGGGGTGGCCCCAAATTTTTGACGCCGTACTGTACTTAAATTTTTGGTACACTACCATGTCAAAAGTGCGGGCCCCCCTGAGCAAAAAGGTATCCGATCACTTTTTGAAGCGTACTGTGCTTATTACGTGCAAATCTTGGCCTCACTTAACTGCGTCATCTTAAATTGGGTGCGGTCGCTAACGATAAATTTTGTCGGGGGCGCACTGTACCAAGCGCTAGATTTTAAGATTAGACTCCGGGGTCCAGATTTCTGACCGCTACTGTACTGTAAATCGAGTGTCTACTGTACTTTTCAACAAGTTTAAGCCTGTTTTCAGCAAAGTCAGCACTTTTTTAATTTGTTTATTTATATAAGTTTTAATTTAAAAAAAAATGTTTATTTAAGATTTTGATGACTCAGCAATTTTTTTGTTTGGATTTCAAATACGAAATAGTCTTCTTGGAATTTTTAATTTATGGCCTGATTGTTGAATTATAATTATAGTATGATTCATACAAGCGGGGATTTTTGTTATATTTGTTTATTTATATAATAATTTTGGATCATGTAATAATTTTAAAATTGTTTATTTAAGATTGGGAGGCCGCTAAATTTTGTGGGGGCACTGTACCAAGCGCTACCGCAAAACTAACTTCAGACTCCAGGGTCCAGATGTCTGACCGCTACTGTACTGCCGGAAATTTGGGTGTCAACTGTAACTCAGGGGTTTTTGTGTATATTTAACCTTGGAAAATTCCAGGAATTTTTATCAGTTTTAACATAAACAAACAACTAATAATTAAATGTTTGTTTTAGCTGAATTATGATCGTAAGACTCATATAAGGAGTTTTTTTGGTATAAGAAAGATGACGTCATGGAATATTAATGAGTTAAAAAATTGTTTAGTAAAAAATATCAACCATTGTAGGCCTCAAGCAAGAAATTATTTTTATCAGTTTTAATACTTTAACATTTAACCTACAGTGACCAATTTTTTAGTTAACTAACAGAAGTTCTTGAAATTTTAACAAGTTACAAGCACGTATCAGCTAGCGTTATAAATAGTTGATTTATTATTGCGGTGTATATTGTTGTATTATAAATTAATATTTTAGTATTTGCAATTACATAACTTTTATTTGTTTTTCAATCGGTCTCAGTTATTTATTAAGTGTAACTTACTTTAATTCTTTCATATTATAAAAGAGTCTTTTCTTTTTGCTATTTCGTTTCTTACACCACGCATTGCGTGGTGTAAAATAATATGGCGACTCAATCAGGGGGGCGGCCCCCTGATATCCAGAATCCAGTAACAAGTATGTTAATGGCCGTTGCGGAAAATATGGAATTGGATCCTCAAGAACTTAGGAACAAAAGGAATAATGAAAGAGAAGAAAAAAACTCCCATTCAAAGCGCCAGTGTGAAGGTATTTCAATATACAATTCAAAAGATAATTCAACTGAAATAACAGGTAACAACAGTTCTCAATTGCATAATGCTAATTCTGCTGATAATACTGTTGACAACATTGATAGTAATACAAACAACAACCAGTTAAATAATAATATTAACAACACGATTACAAAAAGATATTATTATACTGATGATTGCACAGGACCGTATTTCACTTTCGTTGAAGGTATTCATAACAATATAGGAAAGTTACATCCTATGGCTATAGGTAAATATATTGACCAACATCTACCGTCGCTCGCTGAATCCGTTACGAAAATTGAACGTTCAGGTTTCAATAGAATTAAATTATTCTTCAAAAAACCCAGCCATGCTAATATGTTCTCACAGCATAATTCTAACAATTTTAAAATTTACATACCAGAGTTTTCAGTAACTCGAATGGGTCTTGTTCGTGGTGTCGACACTTCCTTAGATGTGGAGCATTTATTGAAGAATGTTAAGACTAATAAAAAAATACTCTCGATTAGACGTCTCAATCGAAGAGTAAATGACAATAATGAAATTAAGTATGTTCCACGTCAAATTATTGTTATTAAATTCGAAGGCCAAACTCTTCCGGAAGAGGTTATTATACATAGAGTTATATGTAAAGTCGAGCCGTACGTACAAAACGTTACACAATGTGCCAATTGTCTACGTTTTGGGCATTCAAAGACTGCATGTAAAGGAAAAACACGTTGTAAAAAATGCGGTGGCGAACATTCTTTCGAAAACTGTGCGGCCATATCCCTTACTTGTATACATTGCGATGGAGATCACATATCTTCAAGTAAAGCCTGTCCTGAATTCAATCGGCAAAAAGAAATTAAAAAAATAATGGCCTTGCAAAATTTATCCTTTGATGAGGCAAAAATGCTTTGTAAAAAAACTACCTTTTCGGATATAGTAAAAAGGCAACTTACTACTAATGTTTGCCATAATGCTAATAAAGTCGATAGTAATCCTGTTGGGCAGACTAGACCTTCCCAGAATACTCATAATTTTCTGACAAGTAGTTCACCAAAGTCTTTTACAACTACTACCCAACCTCGTAATACTTCACCATCCCTTCCAGCTACTCAATACTTTAGAGACAACCTACCTTTACAACCCCTTCCCCCCAACCCATACCGACCTCCTTCCATAGAAGAAATGGATTCCATTTTAAACAGTTTATGTTCATTTATTACATATGTTATTAAAAACAACGATAATAATATAGCTCTTAATTCTAATTTTATTAGGGATTCTCTTGTAAATATACTATCTTCTCCTCAAGCTTATATTCATAATAATGACCCCTCAGTTACGAGTTTTACAATGGAATGCTAGGTCTGTTAAAGCTAATAGAAATAGCTTAGAGGCCTTTGTAATACAACATGATTTTGATATCGTTTTAATTTCAGAAAGTTGGCTTACAATAAATGATTTGTTCAAATTAAAACATTATAATACGGTGCGAGATGATCGCCTTGACCCAGGTGGGGGCGCTGCTCTCCTCATCCATGAGCGATTATCTTACACTGTTATTGATCTTAATGAAATTTTAAATAATTCATTTGAAATTTGTGCAGTCAACATAAATTATAACAATAGAGTAATATCCTTTACATCAATGTATAATCCACCCAACAATATTATAGATCTCTCAAAATGGCGTCATATCATAAGCTTACTTTCAGAAATAAAAATAATCGGGGGTGATTTTAATGGACACCATCCTAGTTGGGGCGATATTAGCCCCAATTCCATGGGTACTTCCATTATAGATATGGTGGACGAACACGCATTAGTTATTTTAAACGATGGTTCTCCTACCTGTTTTTCTCGCAACAATCAATCTGTTACCGATTTAACAATCGTCTCAGACAGATTAGCCCCCATTTGCAACTGGATTGTGACCGACGATTTACTGGGTTCAGATCATGCTGCTATTGTATTCACAATAGGAACCAGTACAAGCTTAATTCAAAAAAGGCCAGTGAAAACTTTATGGAATACTAGTAAAGCCAATTGGCCTATTTACAGAGAACATGTGGCTAATATGCTCCTTGATTCAGCACACAATTCATATGAATCTGTAGTAGACGAATATAATGATTTCATTAATGTTATTAATAATGCAGCTAGTAATAGTATTCCGCGCGTTGGTCACATTCCAAAAAAAAGAGCAGCTCCCCCCTGGTGGAGTGATCATTGTTATGATCTAATTGCACTTCGTAAGAAATTTTTCTCTTTTTATAAACAAAACCCGACATATGAAAATTACAAAACACTTAACTACATTCAAAACTACATAAAACAAGAATTCAATACTATTAAGAAAAAAAGTTGGGACAATTTTTGCAATACAGTTAATATTAACACATCATCCAAACAAATTTGGCATAAAATTAAAATTATGAAGTTGTCTTCAACTCCAAATAATAATAATTTTGACATTAATCCTCAATGTATTGAGTCACTGATCAACCGTTTAGCTCCCTCCACAGTAGATAGACCCATAACTACTGATGCTGCTGTTAATAACACCAATGACTACCTTCTCAATAAATTCACTTTTAAAGAATTCCAATTAGCTGTTAAGCATAATAGGAATACAAGCCCTGGTGAGGATGGCATTGTATACCCACTTATCTACAATTTACCAGATACGGCCAAAACTAAACTCGTAAATCTGCTAAACAAAATTTGGCAGAACAATACTTGCATTCCTAGTTTTAAAAATATTATTATCTTTCCTTTGCTCAAACCAAATAAAGACCCTAATTTTCCGGAATCATACAGACCTATCTCCTTAATGTCTTGCATTTTTAAAACATTGGAGAGGATGGTGAAACTACGATTAGAACATTATATTGAACAAAATAAATTATTACCGTGGTGTCAATTCGGTTTCAGGAAAGGCAGGGGTGCAGTTGATTCATTATTTCAATTAACATCCGATATTAAAATATCCTTGGCAAATAAATCATGTACTGTTGCTGTTTTCACAGATCTGGAACAGGCATATGATAATGTTTCATTAAACGTTCTATTCGACAAGCTTACCGTTTTAGGTATTCCCACTACATTTGCATATTCCTTAATTTCTATGTACAAAAATCGGAAAATAATAGTAAGATCTCGTAATGAATCGACGCAACCTAGAACTGTTAATGATGGACTCCCACAGGGTTCAGTTTTGGCACCTTTACTATTCAATATATACTGTGCTGATCTCCACAACATACTTAATAAAGACATTTCTGTTATCCAATTCGCCGATGATTTATGTTTTTATGCCACTTCTAAAAATATTGACCGTAGTACTTCGCTACTATCGGAAACGATGGATATGTTTGCTGATTGGATGACTAGCAATGGATTTACTATTTCAGCTTCAAAATCTGCAGTCGTGTTTTTCTCTACTAAAAGACACCTACCTTCCAATTCCCTTCAGTTGGGACCCTTTAATTTCCCAATACGCACATCTATTAAATACCTAGGTATCTATCTCCACTCTAAACTTAACTGGGCCACGCATTTCAAGTACATAGCAAATAATTGTGAAAGTAGTCTTAACATTCTTAGAGCTTTGTGCACCACATATTGGGGAGGACACCCAGAATCATTATTAAGAATTTATAGGGCACTTATACGCTCTCGTTTTGATTATGCTAGTGTATGCTGGGATAATGTACCCGAAAAAACTATGGGAATCCTGAACAGAGTTCAGTACAGAGCACTCAGAATTTGCTTAGGTGCTATGAAAAGTACGCCTGTAAATGCACTTCAGGTTGAGGCAGCGGAGCCTCCAGTTAAAATACGTTGGCAATACATGGCGCAAAAATTTACATTAAAAATATTGAATAATCAAATAATCACTCTAACCAAACGCGCCAACATTATATTAACGCAAAATTTAGAAGATAAGCGCTATTGGAGGAAACGGGAAATACCCTATGTTGCCATCGCTTATGCCGACTTTAGTGAATATAAAGTTAAATGCATACCATCATCCTTAAATGAATTGGAATACACAGCACTTCTTGTGAATCCTATTATTTTGCCAAATATACATTATATTGAAAATGTGCCTTCGGCCAATGAGGCTTTAATTCGTGATACTATTGAACAGTACAATTTTAAATTTTACATTTTCACCGACGCTTCAAAAATGAATGATGGAGTAGCTGCTGCTTTCATTGTACCTGAATCTAAACATCATTGCGAGTTCAAATTGCATCGATTCACTAGTATCTTCACTGCTGAGGCTATTGCTATTCTTGAGGCATTAAAATATATACTTAAAATGCGACTAAACCATTTTGTAATTTGCACAGATTCATTGTCGATAATTAACAAGCTTAAATCTGGTGATATTAAATATGACGATAATCATTACATTATTCAAATTTTAGCCATCTTAAAGGAAATTGAATCCAGTGATATTCGCGTTGGTTTCCTCTGGGTCCGCTCTCACATTGCTATTGAGTGGAACGAAAAAGCTGACAAGCTTGCTAAAGATGCAGCTGCCAATGATACACTGATTATAAACCATCTCACACCTTTATTGGATTTAAAAGCTTTATTAAAGGAAAATGTAATCAGTACATGGAATGAAGAATTTCAGCAATCTACGCAATTTAAAGGCAGACATTACGCTCATTGTCACGATGAAGTCAGCTTAATATCATGGTTTCGGTCTCTAGACAGGCAGCGGAAGCAAATTACTACTGTTTCTCGCATGAAATTTGGTCATTGCGGCACTCCCGCACACTTACACCGCATTGGTGTGATTGAGTCCCCTATTTGTTCTTGTGATAATAATAGCGTTGCCGATATCAACCATCTTTTATATAACTGTCAGCTGAATTCTAATAATATTAGCATTCTTCATAAAAAGGTTCTCAATATTGTGGGTTATTTACCCTTTAATTTTCAAACGCTCATATTTCATAATGAAATCCGAGTTATCGATATTATTAATACGTTTTTAGATAAGTCCAAGTTAAAACTTTAGTGTTCCATATATCACTGACCGTTTTATATTTGAATTGAAAGTACACGACACGATATAAACGACGCGAAATAATTTGGTTAGTCTGGCTTCGCTAGTATTACAGTTATAAATTTTTTAAATTGTTTACATATTTTTAGCTTCCCTATGTGTAAGCCCTTAAATGTTTAACCTATAATTCCTGGGACTAATGTTTGTACATACCGGCTCAGATATCCCCTGAGCAACTCCTACTCCTATTGTTATCCTCTGTGAGATTAGGGTAGTATATAAGTAAATTTTTGTTTTTGTTTTTCATTTTATGTATTTATAACATAATGGCTGTAAACTTTGTAAATGCCAATAAAATAAAATTTAAAAAAAAAAACAAGTTACAAAAAATATTACTTCTTATGGTGCACAACATTTTTGAATTTGACTGTAGCACAAAACTGTTTCTATATCAAACGAAAATTATCTGAAATAATTCAGTATGTACATATGTATAGACTCTGTATATTAAAAATATTTTATGTATACACTCTGTATATTGAGAATAAGAAAGAAAATTTGTATATAATTTTAATTTTTATGAATACTAGTAAACGAATTGTATAGCCATTTATGAATAAGTATTAAATCTAATTATAAAATATAAATATTGCAAAAAATTTGTTTAATCAGCAAAATCAATGTATATCATTTTAATACTGATACATATTCATATTAGGGTATAATAGTATTGTATTTAACATTTTTAAACAGAATAAAAGTTCAATTTTTGGTTTTAAATTACTATAAGTTAAACACGTCGCTTAATATAAAAAAGATAACAGCATTGAGTTTTACTAAATTTTTAAGTCTGTAAAATCAAAATTTTTTATTTACTAGACTAGAACATTTTGAATTTGCTACTCTATCATTAACATACAAATAATATCATGTATATATAACGGGTGTATATTTAGTATTTTTAGTAAATATTTTAGTATACAGGGTGTATCATGAAATATGCTTTTCAATTAGAACAATAAATTTCATAAGATTTTTGTTAATACTCTTATAGGTTAACGAAAGAAACTTTTTGCTGTAAAAAATAGGGGAATGAAGGGTAATAATTAAATAAAACGCACATATTTTTTTTTTTTTAATTTTATTTATAGAATATGTATACAAAAAATTAAATTGCTTAAATCTATATATTACTTAAAATCTATTTATTTTCCATATAAAAATTTTTTAAAAGAATACAATTTTCTAATGAACAAATTTTATCTGAATGAAGCATACAGCGTCTTGAATAATATTCATCTCGCAGAATGGAAATCTTCGGTACATCAAATATTTCTTCCAAATTCAAAATCCACGGCTGGTTTTCGGTACCATCAAACAAACTTGATATCCATTTCTTCTTTTCACCACCCTTGACGTATATAACATCATACTTCTTTAATATAGGTTTCAATATGGTATGAAGTTTTTTGTATGGAATAAATCCATACGACCAAGGTATCCCATGCCAATTTCGGTAAAGCCAACTGGCTACTCGTTGATATTTCTTCGGCAACTCGTTGAAATCAAACGGTGCGTCGAATATAAGATGTAATATATCATCCGAATTTTCTGCAGCAATACCAACTTCTTTAAAATAAAATTCGTTGTTAGCTCCTTGATAGCCTTGTATGTCAAGAAACGCCATTTTTTACCGCCACCGTAGAACTGAAATTATTCACACAATCCACAACTTTATATAGAATAATTAAAAGTGGTGGGGGTAGTTAGTTAATTTGTGGAACGTATTCGAAAATGGCTATTAATAGCTATTGCTAGTTTACCATCAAATTACAAACTGTTAATAATATTTAGCACATTTGTGAGTACCAGGTTCTTTTCACTTTAAGACCTAGTGATTTAAGGAATGCTAAATTTTCAGGTGAAATGTGTTGTTGCTCAAAAGTTTTACGTTTAATGATCTTAGGTTTCGAAAGTACTTTGCTAGGTTCTCTAGCGGTGGACTGCGCTGAATTGTAAATTAACATGGTTCCAAAATGTAATTGTTTTACCACGAAAGTATAATTTTCAACGAAAGAGATGTTAACTCTTTGACAACCACCGGTAAATAGATAATATTTTATGTAAGTTCAACTATTTTATACCCTTCAACCATGATAAGGTGTATAAGCTTGAGTATAACTCAGCAAATTATATAGCGGTGGTGACGTAACACACAAATGCGGTGGTTGTGTTGCGTTTGTGGCGGTGGCGGTGTTTGTGTGGCGGTTGTGTGGTGGTGGCGGTGGTGTTTGTGTGACGGTGGCGGTGGTGTTTGTGTGGTGGCGGCGGTGGTGTTTGTGTGGCGGTGGTATTTGTATGGTGGTTTCGGTGGTTGTGTGGTGGTTGTGGGGGTGGCGGGGTAGCAGCGGTGTTTGCGGCTGACGTGCACAACTTTATCATTAATTCAATCGAAGCAGCAATTTACTGTAGACAATAAATCGGTGGTGACATCTCGCGGTGTTTGTTGAACGCAATATCTAAATTAATCAATCTGGTGACGTTCCTCTTCCCTGCTCTTATGCTGGAAGATTATTAGATATCGATTTTAGATAAAATATTGGAAAATTTCGGTTACAAAATACTATAAATACAACTGAATTACTAACCGGATGTCACTTGTTGGTTAAGTTCCAGAAGGTAAACAACAACAGCAACATGCCGATTTGTGGTATTTGTAAATTTCAACCGTCACAGTGTAAGTGTGCCTTCTACGAGTACTGTGATAGGTGTCGAAATGAAAAACGAATTTGCATGTGTTGTAAACGATGTATGATGCCATTTCCAAACTGTGTTTGCAATTATATAAACTGTACCACATGCAAAGGCCGCTGCAATTGCAAATAATTTAGTAAAATCAATCATCTGATTGCCACATAATACATATTGACCAATTCCACGGTTGCTCAAACCAACGTAAACATTTATTTATAAGGCAATGACCAGCGATGTAATGAGGCATAATGGATATTTTGTGTAACAGTGGAATTGGTTAATATCGATTAAATATCGATTTTTTATAAAATATTAGATTATTTGGTTTCAGTCAAAATACTATAAATACAACTGAATTATTAACCGGATGTCATTTGTTGGTTAAGTTCCAGAAAGTAAACAAAAACAACATGCCGATTTGTGGTATTTGTAAATTTCAACCACCACAGTGTAAGTGTTCCTTCCCCGAGTATTGTGATAGGTGTCGAAACGAAAAACGAATTTGCATGTGTTGTAAACGATGTATGATGCCATTTCCAAACTGTGTTTGTAATTATGTAAACTGTCCCACATGTAAAAGCCGCTGCAATTGCGAATAATTTAGTAAAATCAATCACCTGATTGCCACATCATAAGTATTGACCAATTCCACGGTTGTTAAAACAAACATTAGCATTTATTTAGTAATGAGGTATAACGTATATTTTGAGTAACAGTGGAATTGACCAATACCTATTAATCAGTATTAAAGTTTTTGTTGAATACTCAAAATATGCATTATACCTTATTACTAAATAAATGTTAATGTTTATTTGATATTTTCCATTGGTTGTGGTGTATAAACACTGATCATATTAAGGTGTGGTTGCTTTAGAGTAACTTAATTTGTAGCTGTGTGGGAATAAACATACCGGTGGGGTAAAATGAGCAACTCAAATTTTGTAGTTGTGTTGGGGTGGTGGTGGTGGTGGTGGTGGTGGTTTTTGTGGTGGCAACTCATAATTTATTTAAGCGACGTGCTGTAATAGAAATTGGCAGTGTATTGGCAAAATGTCTGAACAACACGGTGTTGAGTTAAGTATAAGTGATCTGTGGACCACTTTTACTGCCACTGATACAACAACAATGGATCCGATTTTGGAGAAGTTGAATAAACTTGGTGCTGGTAAACCATTCAAATCGCTATCTACACTCAAGCCGTATGAAACGTGGAAAATTCTTGATGTACGACGCATGGAAACTCGATATGGGCCAGCGGTTGCGGTGGAACTTGCAGATGCTCAAGTGTTCCTTCCAAAACGATTCACGGATTTGGATGAGCAGACCATGCAATGTTTACGTACAGGACAATATTTTATTACATATAAAGGAACTGATTCTAGTGGTTTTTTACATAATGTGGAATTTAGCAAGTAGCTATCACATGTATGATGTTTGGTGTAAGCTTAAGGAAACTGTCAGATGTGAAAATGAATTGATTTACTTTTTAATTTTAATATTGAAACGTATATTTTATTAAAAAATAAATTATTTTACGTATAAATTCTTATATTGTTATTATTTTACAACACATTAGAACCTCCCAAATTATATCTTGAATAATGATAAGACCCTTAGTAGGTATGGAGTCACTTGACAATGCAATGTAATTGCCTATATTCAGGAGCAAGTATGTTAATGTTGGTGTTGAGTCACCTGACACTTGCATATAGCTTTTCATTCATTTTTCTAAACTAATTTCCGAATCGAAAGAGCGTAATGGAGGCAAAATGTGTAAGCTGAATGTCAACCGCTACTCCATGGAGTAAAATGAGCAACTCAGATGTGGTGGTTGCGGTAGCGGTGGCGGTGGTGGTGGTGGTGGCGGCGGTGGTGGTGGCGGTGGTGGTGGCGGTGGTGGTGGTGGTGGTGGTGGCGGCGGCGGTGGTGGTGGTGGAGTATATAAGTAATCGCTAACACAATTCTGAATTAATCTTGTAAGACTAGTTGAGCTTTACACATCTATTATAATGTTCGAGTGTACGCGGTGCTATAAAAGCTTCTCCCGGAAAGATTCTCTTTCACGTCATATAAGAAATACACATATGCGGGAATTTTCACCAAAAAGGTTTGAAAATAGTTACTCTCTTGATCCGCTAAAAAGACAAACATTAGACACGGCCGATGACTTATCTAGTTATGATACCGGGAGGAATGATGTTGATGATGAATTTCTAAACAATAAAGTTGAAGAAAGGGTCAATCCACTTGAACAAAGAATTAAAGCTGCATCAAAAGCAATTCAAACTAAATTTAATAATTTAAGAAATCAAAATAGTGTTTACACGCCCAGCGATGAGTCTAATAACAGGGTTTTAACCACTTTTAATAATTTAAGAAATCAAAATAATGTTTACACACCCAGCGATGAGTCTAATAACAGGGTTTTAACCACTTCTGATAGTGGAACTGTTATCATTCCCAAGTTAACTACAGCTCTGCAAACTCTTTTGGATATTTTATTAATCAAAGAAACTCAAAATAAAAGTGAGGATTCTAATGAACGAATAGCAATAAAACGTCCAGTCAATTCAACGGATCAAGAACTACTTGCTAAGCGTATCAAATACAACGACTCGGAAAATGCTAATGGGCAATCGAAAAAAATAAAATACTGGCATAATCCTAATACTTTAATAGATGAATTACGACGTTTATATGAGACTTCAGAGACTGGTGAAAAAATACTCAATATTATTCGGAGTTTAGAGGAAAATAAAAACATATTGTTTAACGTTGACGATAGTGAAGCTTCAATCGAAGAGTTAGATGCTTTAAGAGAAACTACTGTCGGTCAAGAAATATTCTCTATACTTCGTGAACTTTAAAAGGCTGATGTTATTGAGCCACTAGGTGATTATCTGGATGCAACTGATAAAGAAGATGCTAGCGATTATGATGATGATTAATTTAGATATTGCGTTCAACAAACACCGCGAGATGTCACCACCGATTTATTGTCTACAGTAAATTGCTGCTTCGATTGAATTAATGATAAAGTTGTGCACGTCAGCCGCAAACACCGCTGCTACCCCGCCACCCCCACAACCACCACACAACCACCGAAACCACCATACAAATACCACCGCCACAAAAACACCACCGCCGCCACCACACAAACACCACCGCCACCGTCACACAAACACCACCGCCACCACCACACAACCGCCACACAAACACCGCCACCGCCACAAACGCAACACAACCACCGCATTTGTGTGTTACGTCACCACCGCTATATAATTTGCTGAGTTATACTCAAGCTTATACACCTTATCATGGTTGAAGGGTATAAAATAGTTGAACTTACATAAAATATTATCTATTTACCGGTGGTTGTCAAAGAGTTAACATCTCTTTCGTTGAAAATTATACTTTCGTGGTAAAACAATTACATTTTGGAACCATGTTAATTTACAATTCAGCGCAGTCCACCGCTAGAGAACCTAGCAAAGTACTTTCGAAACCTAAGATCATTAAACGTAAAACTTTTGAGCAACAACACATTTCACCTGAAAATTTAGCATTCCTTAAATCACTAGGTCTTAAAGTGAAAAGAACCTGGTACTCACAAATGTGCTAAATATTATTAACAGTTTGTAATTTGATGGTAAACTAGCAATAGCTATTAATAGCCATTTTCGAATACGTTCCACAAATTAACTAACTACCCCCACCACTTTTAATTATTCTA